>CM061134.1:161729640-161909640 GCA_030789695.1 Scilla litardierei
GAAATATTTAGCAGCAATAAAAATGCACATGAATAAAGAAGTAAATGCAACTAAAATAATAAAATAACTATCTTTGACATTACTTAGTCCATGTCTAATAAGAAATTTCATTAATATTCAAACCAACGAAAGTGAACAGAAATTTTTCATGATCTGGACCAAGTGTTGCTACCTCTTCCAGATATCCAATTGTTGTAAACGACCAAAAAGTCTCATTCTTTCCGTGGATGAATCGTCAGCTGTGAATTGAAAACATTCATGATCTGGATCAAGAGTAGCTACCTCTTTCAGAAATACAATTGTTGTCAACCAGCAAAAAAAGAATCAAACTGCGTCAAATCAATTACAGATGAAGAGCCCTCGGATGTAGTAAAAGATAAGAAAAACAGAAATAAATGTGCAATATATAGTTAAGCGTAAGAAAATGATGAGGCATGTGTTCATGTGTTGATCAAAACTAACAGCATTCATGTATATTTTTCATTTTTCATTTTTTATAAAGACCCAATAATAATACAATCATGTATTACTTTATATTGTATGAATTCAACAAATTTTAGGAAAGCATGTACTTTTCCACTAATTCATCATTATATAGCTATTTTACTAATCACCATCTGTATAGACAAATAGTAATCAAACCAATTACCAAAACCCATGGAGACAATACTCAAACAAATAATAACAACACCACAGATGTTGTTAAAAATCGGGATGAGAACATCACCTGAGAACGCATCGGATGGAGGAGGAGCGCATTGGATCGTATTGGAAATTACCGAAAAAAATCCAATTTGTTTTCACCACCAAAATTACTTTCTACTTCTTCTTTATTTGTGCTAGGAGAGAGGAGAACGCAAATCAATTCCATGCTTTAATTCTCACAGACAATGGGGTATAAATAGGGTTAAAGGGGAGCAGTTTTCTACCATTGAAAACTCAACGTTAACAAAATAACGTAAGGGTAGTTATTAAAACAAATTTGCATTGGGAACCCTGAACTTCTGTAAATTGCACTTATCCACTAAGGATAACTCAATTTACATATAACCCCTTATTAATATGATATTTACGATTTACCCCATGGATTAAATCCGTCATAGGTGTACCCAATTCCAACATCTCCCACTCGCACATGATGGGATTGTTGTTACAAAAACAAGTGAAGAAGATTTCATACTTGGTAACTTGGTCGTGCGACCCATAAGCGAATACATGCAATATTTGTTGTGCACTGGTTAGAGATACACAAATGCCATACATGTAATCAATCCTCTAAAGTATAGATTTCATACTTGGTAACTTGGTCGTGCGACCCATAAGCGAATACATGCAATATTTGTTGTGCACTGGTTAGAGATACACAACTGCCCTACATGTAATCAATCCTCTAAAGTATATCTGTCGCTTATAATACCCCAGGTCTAGTTTTCGATTTACCCCATGGATTAAACCCGTCATAGGCGTACCCAATTCCAACATCTCCCACTCGCACATGATGGGATTGTTGTTACAAAAACAAGTGAAGAAGATTTCATACTTGGTAACTTGGTCGTGCGACCCATAAGAGAATACATGCAATATTTGTTGTGCACTGGTTATAGATACACAACTGCCTTACATGTAATCAATCCTCTAAAGTATATCTGTCGCTTATAATACCCCAGGTCTAGTTTGTTGTATCAGTGTAAATATTACTGATCCCTCCTTTTATTTACTCTTAATGACATACTTAAACAGATCCATATTGATGTCTCTTAATCACACAGATTGACCGGCCAGTGAGATCATCAAACTCGATATCAACAAACTTAGCCATTCCTTTGCACTCAATATTCTAAGTCACAACTCAATCGCTTTCCTAGACATACCCTTTTAGACCGAATCACTCGTGGCCATAAGGAATATGCTAAAGTAGTTATCACCAAGACTGAGACTTTGAATATTAGTCAATATTCAAAGGGTATAGGGAGGAACCCAATCCTCCAGGGACTCACACAGTGGAGAGGTAGGAATCCACTTTCTCACTTTCCATTATGGTCGACTCTAGCACATGTGGTATGAATCACATGCAACGGTGTATTGTGTATGTCTTTGGAGTAATTCAATCCAACACCGTTCAGACTCCAAGTTAAATATACTCATACATTTAACGCTGAATTTTACAACAATCAATTACTCTAAGAATTCGTGTATTGCTCATAAATAGGCTTAGATGAACTTTTGGGAATTTGTTCATCTTGGTCATTATTTGTATATAGAAAATGACCTCATCTTGAAACTTATTCAAGGCGACTTTTATAGAGGATTAAGTCGCATCCCTGCCCGTTCACCTAGAACGTCAGAGGCGATTGCCTGTGTGAGAAGGCCAATCTACATGCCTATTTGACGTACTTTTTCTTATGTACTATTTTTATGTGTTAACAAATAACACTATTGGGCAAACACATATCATCCAACACCATGAATGAAATAAATATTTTATTGAACAATATCAATATATATTACAGAGTACATACACAAGTATATTTCAATTTCTACTCAATCCTAGAGCTTTTCCATGTCTCAAAAAAGCATCTCTATGAATGGATTTAGTAAGAGGATCAGCAACCATTTTGTGCGTAGATATATACTTGATACATACTATCTTCTCAGCAACAATGTCTCTTACAAAATGATATCGTATGTCGATATGTTTGGTACGACTATGATACTTCGGGTCCTTGGTGTAAGCTATAGCAGCTTGATTTTCACAGTAGACATTTACTGGTTCTTGTTTTATACCCAAATTTTGTATGAACCGTCGTAACCAAATAGCTTCCTAAACTCCTAGTGAAGCAGCAACAAATTCTGTTTCCATGGTTAATAGAGCTACACAAGTTTGTTTCTTGCTGCACGATTATATGGCCCCATTTCCAAGCAAGAAAACATATCCTGATGTAGATTTTCTCTCATCTACATCTCCCCCATAGTCAGCATCTGTGTAGCCTTCCAGTTTGGCGGAGGAACCTTCGTAACCCAAACTGTTGTTGGCTGTGCCCTTCAAATATCTCATAATCCTCTTTACAGCCTTCCAATGCTCAGGTCCAGGATTTGATTGATATTGACTTACCAATCCTACTGCATGACATATGTCTGGCCTTGTACACAACATGGCATACATTAAGCTACCCACTGCACTTGCATATGGCACTCTTGCCATTTTGTTCATTTCATCTGCTATACTAGGACAATCATCCAGACTTAGGTTATCTCCTTTCGATGTTGGAGTTTCGACTGGATTACAGTTTAGACATGTTGAATCGTTCTAACACTTTATTAATATATGTTTCTTGCGACAATGCAAGAAATCTCTTAGAACGCTCTCTTCGGATTTTTACACCAAGTATAAAATCCGCTTCTCCCATGTTTTTCATTTCAAAGTTAGATGCTAACTGAAAGTTCAGTACTTAAGCACGACAAATAAAACACAAAGATGAAACATAAACACCAAGGTGACACAAGAGACTTGGTAACGCAGTTCGGTGCGCACACCTACATCTGCGGGGCCACGCCCAGAAAATCAGAATACTCCACTAAAATAATCAATGAGTACAATCACTAATTATCGCGATTCTATTAGGAGGAACAACCTCCCCCTCAATACAAACCGTGATGGGTGGTCTCTACCAACCCATGGAGTATTCTCGGCAAGCTCCCCTTGCCCGCAAGTTCCCCTTGCACAACCGACTAGATCAACTCCCTTGATCCTACGTGCGTAGCCGTCGGCCTCCTCCCGGAGTTCTTCAAAACTTTCGTCAAAAGTCGTCCCTTTGCCACAAAACCGCACGCACGTTCAATCCTTGCTCCCCCTCAATCACAGAGTAGATAAGGAGGGACGCTCGCTAAAATCCCGTGCAGAATCGGCATCCCACAAATTAAGGAATCACTTCGGGCAAGTGGTTCCACAATATCTTCAACAAGATCTTCCAACCAATATTTGCGGGCGAAAATCTTTCTAACAAATTCAATAACAAATCCGGAGAGATAGCAACTTCCAATTATATCTCCAACCGATCTTCAACTGCAACAATAATTATTCTTTCCAACCGAGCGAGATTCTTTCCAACCGAATCAACAATAATAACGAGAGATAATAGCTTCCAAATATATCTCCAGCTCACCCACAATTAACCGAACCAAGATAGGAAATGATTCTGTCAAATCTTCTGGAAATAGCAACAATAAAAGATCTGCAGCAATCAAACTTTCCAACCAACAAATCTGCGAGATATTCTCTTTCTATTTCAACCCAACATGCCTTCAATTTAGCAACAGATTTAGGAAGGGCTTTCCAAAAATCTCTCAAGCAGATATTCCACAATCAATTCAGAATCCCCGTCATTTTAGGCAGCAAATCGGATCTGAAACCAAAGCAGCGTTTCTGCATACGAACCAGAAATCCAGATCCCGAATGTTGAACATTTTGTTGAACGACATTATGTTCAACAATACAGCTCAATCTGCTCAAAAACACTTCTGATTCCTCAAATAGAACTCTCCATCTATTGTGCCACTAATGCCAACAAATATCAGCAGAATTCAACCCTAACAATCTCCCCCTTTGACATTATGTGGCACAACCCACAACAAGCACCAACCAAGCACACATTCTGCCCCTTTGAGCCACAATAATCCAAACCACATTCTCCCCCTTACTAGAACAACCCGAGCAGTGATCACTTCAGAAGAGACATCAAAATTATTCAGAAAAGACACCACATTCTCCCCCTTTCAGCTAGCCTCACATCTCCAAAAGAAAAATTCAGAAAAACTCAACTGAGGCACATCTAGAGGCTCGACTGTCTCTCTTAATAGCAAATAAATTCTCAGGCACATCAGAATAAGAGAAAGAGCATTATACCTCACATCCGAGTCGAGCTCTGAGGGGCCAAAAAGAAGTTGGAGAATAGAAAAACATCGACGGTGTTGACAGAGGATCTTCGGTGGTCTGTAGGTCAAAATTTGGAGACGTGGATGCGTTGGAACCGGCTAAGAAGTGAACGAACTTTAGGGAAGTCAACCGGTCTAGATGATGAGGCCGCAGAAGATGAAGCAGAGGTGGATTGCTGTACAGGAGAGGGTACATGCGAAGATTCAATGGCACCGGTGGAGGAAGAGCAGTGAGCAAGGCGACGAGATAGCACTCTGATAATTCTGGAGGAAGATCCATGAGACTTTGGCGCAGGTTGCTCACAGTGATTGTCGAGTGAAGATGTCGAGTCTGGTGTCATAACATCTGCAGCAACTTTGCTCTGTGTTGTATCTAATGTTACAACATTAGTCACAACATGAAGTGTTCTCTCTGAAGCTGTAGTGTTCTTGCTGTATAATTCAGACTTCTTGACCCATTGCTTCTTCATCTTCACATCAGGATGTCTAACATTTCTTCCTTCTGACCAATGTCGCATGCGACTGTAGCAGTTTCTCTCAGTATGGCCAATGAACTTGCAGTAACTGCATACAGAACGAGCACCTTTTATACCTCTAATCTGCCTCTTCTTCTGATCATGGCCCTTGTGCTGATCCATTCTTTCAAGTTCTTTGCTAACTTGACTTCTTCTTTCAGCAGACACATCATCAAAAGCTCCTCTATTGTATCCCACTCCGGTGCGATCTCCTGAAGTCTTACCCATATTCAAGATATCATCCAGCTTTGTTTTTCCAGAATTCCACTTCTCCAATATGCATTCAGCTTTTTCTGCCCTGAGAAGAACATTTCTGAAGTTGCTTTCCAATTCTCTACAGTTTTCCTCAGCTTTCAGACATTCGATTTTGATCTCCTCCTTCTCTTTCTTCAGTCTTTCATTCTCCTCCTTCAGGACTTTGTTGATATTGCAGATTTGCATCCACTTCTCAAACATCAGCTGGTATGTTTTACGGATATCATCGTCACTAACTTTCCCATCGCTATCAGCTTCAGAATCTGATTCGATTGTAGATGTTGTACGTGATGTTGAACATGATGTTGAACATAATGTTGCAACATTCTGTCTGACATTGGCTAGTTTGTTGTAATCAAGTCCTTTCTTCTGAGAGGCTGCGAGGGCAATGTAATTACTGATGATGTCTTCATTTTTAACACTCCCATCAGAATCATCTTCACTCCAGGTACTTGATAAAGATTTCTCTTTCTGCTTCTTGAGGGTATTGGCACATTCGGCTTGTATGTGACCAAAACCCTCACATTCTCTGCACTGTATCCCTTTGGCTTTGTTCTTGCCTGCAGAGGGAAGATTTGCACGTCCCGCATTGTTACCAGATCTGAAGTTTTGACCCTTGTTGCTTATCTCTTTCATCATTCTACTGAAATTCTTAGTCAGCAAGGCAACGTCATCATCTAACTCAGACTCATTTTCAATCCATTTGTCCCTCTGATTCTGCTTCAGGTTCATTTCATAGGTTTGAAGAGATCCCATGAGTTCATCCAGTCTCATGGTGGACGTATTTCTGGCCTCCTCAATGGCTGCAACTTTCGCCGAAAATTTGTCTGGAAGAGATCTCAAGGTTTTCTCAACTAACTTCTTTTGTGAATATTTCTTCCCAAGTTGGAAGGCCTGATTGGCTATATCTCTCAACCTCCCATTGAATTCAGCAACAGTCTCGTTGTTATACATCTTTAGATTTTCAAACTGAGAAGCTAGCATCTGGAGTTTGGAAGCTTTTACGGTACTTGTTCCTTCATGAACATTCTGGAGAATATCCCATGCTTCTTTGGCATACTCACATGTGGAGATTAGCTTGAACTGCTCTTCATCTACAGCCGAAAAAATAGCATTAGTTGCTTTAGAATTGCACAAGGCCGCATGTTCTTCAATCCGACTCCAGTCTCTTACCGGTTTGAGGTGTTCTTTGCCATCTTTGTCAATTTCGATGGGCGGTGTCCATCCTTCAACGATAGCGATCCAGGCCTTCTCATCAATGGACTTGATGAATACACGCATTCGAGACTTCCAGTAAGTGTAGTTTGTACCGGTGAGGAGTGGAGGACGAACAACGGAGGCACCTTCTCGTGTAGCCATGATTCAAGTACTGAAATCCAAGATCACACCTTCTTTGTTAACAAAGAAACACGGGTGACCTGCTCTGATACCAATTGAAAGTTTAGTACTTAAGCACGACAAATAAAACACAAAGATGAAACATAAACACCAAGGTGACACAAGAGACTTGGTAACGCAGTTCGGTGCGCACACCTACATCTGCGGGGCCACGCCCAGAAAATCAGAATACTCCACTAAAATAATCAATGAGTACAATCACTAATTATCGCGATTCTATTAGGAGGAACAACCTCCCCCTCAATACAAACCGTGATGGGTGGTCTCTACCAACCCATGGAGTATTCTCGGCAAGCTCCCCTTGCCCGCAAGTTCCCCTTGCACAACCGACTAGATCAACTCCCTTGATCCTACGTGCGTAGCCGTCGGCCTCCTCCCGGAGTTCTTCAAAACTTTCGTCAAAAGTCGTCCCTTTGCCACAAAACCGCACACACGTTCAATCCTTGCTCCCCCTCAATCACAGAGTAGATAAGGAGGGACGCTCGCTAAAATCCCGTGCAGAATCGGCATCCCACAAATTAAGGAATCACTTCGGGCAAGTGGTTCCACAATATCTTCAACAAGATCTTCCAACCAATATTTGCGGGCAAAAATCTCTCTAACAAATTCAATAACAAATCCGGAGAGATAGCAACTTCCAATTATATCTCCAACCGATCTTCAATTGCAACAATAATTATTCTTTCCAACCGAGCGAGATTCTTTCCAACCGAATCAACAATAATAACGAGAGATAATAGCTTCCAAATATATCTCCAGCTCACCCACAATTAACCGAACCAAGATAGGAAATGTTTCTGTCAAATCTTCTGGAAATAGCAACAATAAAAGATCTGCAGCAATCAAACTTTCCAACCAACAAATCTGCGAGATATTCTCTTTCTATTTCAACCCAACATGCCTTCAATTTAGCAACAGATTTAGGAAGGGCTTTCCAAAAATCTCTCAAGCAGATATTCCACAATCAATTCAGAATCCCCGTCATTTTAGGCAGCAAATCGGATCTGAAACCAAAGCAGCGTTTCTGCATACGAACCAGAAATCCAGATCCCGAATGTTGAACATTTTGTTGAACGACATTATGTTCAACAATACAGCTCAATCTGCTCAAAAACACTTCTGATTCCTCAAATAGAACTCTCCATCTATTGTGCCACTAATGCCAACAAATATCAGCAGAATTCAACCCTAACACTAACCATCCTTTTATGGTTATCAGAAACTCCATATCGTTACTAGCTAACAAAATGCCATCTACGTATAATGTCAAGATGACAAATTTGTTTTTATGTTGCTTCACATAAACACAATGATCTTCTTCGATCATCTCGAAACCAAATGAAGTGACAACTCTATGAAACCTCTGGTTCCATTGCCTAGATGCTTGTTTAAGGCCATATATATATTTCTGTAATTTACAGACTTTATTTTCTTGGCCTTTAATAATGAAACCTACTGGCTAATCCATGTAGATTTCCTCATCTAGTTCACCATTTAGGAATGCCGTCTTGACATCCATTTGGTAAAGTTCTAAATTCATGTGAGCAACTAAAGCTAGTATTAGGCGAATAGAGGCAAATTTAACAACTGGTGAAAAAGTTTCTTCGTAATCTATACCTTCCTTTTGGGTATATCCCTTTGCCACCAGCCGAGCCTTATGTCTTTCGATGGATCCATCCGCCTTTCTCTTTATTTTGAGAATCCAGTTATTCCCAATTGTTTTTCGATTAGGCGGTAAGTTAACTAGTTCTCAAACTTGGTTAATTTTCATGGAATCCATTTCTTCCTCTTTAGCTTTCTTCCAATAATCTCGATCATGACGAGATAAAGCTTCTTCTACACTCTGAGGTTCTTCTTCATCTTGAGGTATAATAATTAAGGCTTCCCCTTCGATTTCAAATCTTCGTCGGGGAACCTTAACCCTTTTGCCTCTCCCAACTGACTCATCAAACTGAGAATTCTGAATTACTTCTCTTTCGGACACATCGCTCCCACTAATCTCAGGGACTCGAGAAGTATTCTCTTGTACCTCAAATGACCTAATACCCACGAAGTCTGGATCTTCCAACTCATGGAGATCATTTTCATTTCTAACTTCGCCTTATTTAGGGAACATGTGATGACCCGTATTCAGCAATACACATTTTCTACGTATTTTCTTAATTAATAATATTTTATAATGGTTTTAGTGGTGGCCCATGCAGGTCTTGCTTATGCGAATACCTTAAGAAATAGTTTGGATGTCATTGATATCAAAGTATCTAACTAGTATATAATTATCGAACTTACCTTATGGTTTGTTTTGCAGCATGGCAGGTAGACCCAACACCAGGAACGCCAATGGCATCACCGAGAACGACTTCATGGGGATCATCAGAGAGATGTTGGACATCCAGCATCAAATCCTCGAGCGTGAACCTAGAACTGAACGCCGAGGAGAAGCCGGAGTTAAACAATTCCGTGAGATGCGTCCTAAAACGTTCTCTGGAAAGGAAACTCCATTGGAAGCTGAAGAATGGGCACGTAACACTGAAGATAATTTGGCCGCTGCCCGCATCCCCTAGGCTGGATGGGTAGAAATAGCAAGGCTCCAACTGACTGATTACACCCGAACCTGGTGGGACACTGAGGAAAAGCGTATAATGTGGCCTATTGCCTGGGCCACATTTCGCGAGCGTTTCGACACGAAGTTTTTCCCTAAAGCAGCAAGAAGAAAACTTCAACAACGTTTCGTCAACTTGAAACAGGAATCAATGACTGTTGACGAGTACAATGCTGAGTTCTCTATGCTGAGTCAATTCACTCCTCACATGGTCGAGAATATGGAAGATCATGCTTTCCAGTTCCGCCAAGGTCTGAATTACAATATTCAAGCTTCAATGACCTCGGCTGATCTGACCAGCTATGAGAAGATACTAGAGGCTGCCCGCAACCATGAGGCTCTTGACAAACAGCGTAAAGAAGCCCAAGGAAAGCGTCCGATGGAACCACCGAGGAACAATCTTTGACCGATGCAGACTACTACCTTCAAGAGGCCTACTGCTCCCAACAACTACAGGCCTGTTGCTCCAGCCAACAACCGAACCGTTGCTCCTCCAAACAACAATCGAGCTGCTATGGTATGCTTCCACTGCAACCGACCGGGCCATACCAAGAAGGACTGTCGCCAACTGTTGAACCAATGCTTGGCATGTGGATCACCGGAACACACTGTTAAAGACTGCCCCCAGCACATCAACAAATCATTTACTACTGGAGCTCCTGGATCAACATCCCGTGAACCACCCTTACTGCCACAGCAGAGGGTTTTCCAACAGGCCCAGCCTAAACGTCAAGCTTTTACCATGACTGCTGAAGAAGCCGAGGCGACTGAACCAGTGATCACAGGTAACATCTACGACATACTCCCGTACCTTACTAAATGCTCATAGCTTTACTTTAGACTGCTAAGTATACCTTATCATACTCTAGGTATCGTTTTAGTAGCATCTACACCAGCCTTATCCCTCTTTGATTCTGGAGCATCCCATTGCTTTTTATCACTTAAGTTCGCTACAACACATTCCATTCCTATTGACCCCCTTTCTAACCGATGGAACATCAACACCGGGAATGGCGTAATGAAGACTTCCGGTAGCTGTCAATCATGCCCTTTGATGATATGTGGTCGCGAGCTCTACGCTGACTTCATGAGACGTGCCAAACTTTGACGCTGTATTCGGAATGTATTGGTTAGGAACTTTTTACGCTACCATCGATTGTCGCAAAAAGAAGGTAGTGTTCGAAATTCCCAACCATCCAATGTTCGAATTTTCGAGCGGAAGCCAGTCGCTTGGACCTATTCAATTCAGGGCCAAGCCTCTGAAGATGATGATGGCCTCTATGCTAGCTGAACCTGAGAAGCCCAGAGTAGTACGGGAATTCGACGACGTATTTCCTGAAGAAATTTCAAGATTACCACCCGATCGAGCTCTCGAATTCACCATTGACCTGATGCCAGATACTCAGCCTATCTCCAAAGCTCCTTATCGTATGGCACCGGCAGAATTGGAGGAACTTCGTACCCAATTAGACGACCTGTTGCAGAAAGGATTGATACATCCCAGCGTATCTCCCTGGGGTGCACCAGTCCTATTGGTCAAGAGAAGGACGGCTCAAGAAGGATGTGTGTGGACTACCGAGAGCTGAACAAGGTCACCGTGAAGAACAAGTATCCATTGCCGCGCATCGACGACATCTTCGACCAACTTGGTGGATCCCGAGTCTTCTCCAAGCTTGATCTTTGAAGTGGATATCACCAAGTGAAAGTCAAGAAGGACGACATATCCAAGACTGCTTTTCGAACCAAGTATGGACACTACGAATTCGCAGTTATGCCCTTTGGCGTGACCAATGCGCCAGCAGTATTCATGAACCTCAGGAACCTCATCTTTTATGAGTTCTTGGATAAATTCGTAGTGATCTTTATTGATGACATTCTGGTCTATTCGAAAAGCAAGGAAGATCATGCTGACCACCTGCGGATCGTATTGAAGACTCTGCGTCATCACCGACTCTATGCCAAGTTCAGCAAATGTGAATTTTGGCTTAACCGTGTTGCCTTTCTTGGGCATGTGGTATCTGGAGATGGTATTTCTGTCGATCCGGAGAAAGTCGCATCTGTTAGAAATTGGCTAACCCCTCGGTCAGTTTCGGACATCTGGAGTTTTCTTGGATTGGCTGGCTACTACCGCCGATTCATCCAGGACTTCTCCAAAATTGCTGAGCCCATGACTCGCCTGACAAGGAAGGACATCAAGTATATTTGGTCCAAGACTTGTGAACAAGCTTTCGAAGGATTGAAGACGAAGCTAACTGCACCAGTTCTAGCTATACCAGACAGAACTGGGGGATTTGAAGTATATTGTGACGCATCTGGCAAAGGTCTCGGATGTGTGCTACATCAACATGGTCATGTTGTGGCGTATGGTTCCTGACAACTGAAGACTCATGAGAAGAACTATCCGACTCATGATCTGGAGCTAGCCGCAGTTATTTTTGCTCTGAAGATCTGGAGACACTTTCTACTGGGCGAGCAAGTGAAGATCTTCACCGACCACAAAAATCTGAAGTATATCTTCACGCAGAAGGAGCTGAACATGAGACAACGCAGATGGTTAGAACTCATGGCTGACTACGACATCGACCTCCAATATCATCCTGGAAAGGTTAATGTCGTGCCAGACGCATTGAGCCGGCTACCAACTGTTATGACACTCACGGCTCAGAAGAGACTACAACTAGAGCTGCGAGAGATGGAGATTGAAATCATCCTACCTGGGATTGAAGCTTCATTGATGAATCTTCAAATTCAGTCTACCATCATCGATCGTATCAAAGCCGCTCAAGCTGGAGATGTAAAGTTACGGAAGATCAAGACTCAAGTGGAAGCAAGTCTTCGAACTGATTTTCTTATCCATGAAGACGTATCCTTGAGATATGGCAACAGATTCTGCATGCCTTCAGGCGATATCTGAGAGGAGCTAATGAATGGAACACATAGCTCCCCATACTTTGTACATCCTGGTGGCACCAAAATGTACAAGGATCTTCGTCTAAATTTTTGGTGGCATGGAATGAAGAGAAGCATTGCTCGAAGCGTCGCCAAATGCCTGGTATGTCAGCAAGTGAAGGCTGAACATCATCGCGTCTCAGGATTGCTTCAACCGCTGCTTATTTCTGAGTGGAAGTAGCAACACATCATCATGGATTTCGTCACTGGACTACCTCGGAGTACAAAGAAAAATGATGCCATCTGGGTGATCGTTGATCGATTAACCAAATCGGCACACTTCATACCATTCCGAGTAGGACAATCGACTGAACTACTTGCGAAGAAGTACATGGGGGTAATGATTATTCATATACCTTATAACTTCTTCCTAGTTTATGTTGTAATATGAGCGATGGCCGTACAGGAAATCGTGAGATTGCACGGAGTCCCAGTGAGCATTGTCTCTGATCGAGACACGAGATTCACTTCTCACTTTTGGAAGAGTCTGCAATCGAATCTTGGTACCAATCTGAGCTTCAGCACTGCGTATCATCCGCAGACGGACGGGCAATTAGAGCGCACCATCCAGATACTCGAAGATATGCTGAGAGCTTGTATGCTTGACTTCAAAGGCTCGTGGGAAGACCACTTGCACTTAGTGGAGTTTTCATACAACAACAGCTACCAAGCAAGTATCGGTATGGCCCCATTTGCAGCACTTTATGGAAGGAAATGTCGTTCTCCATTAAGTTGGGATGACATTGGCGATCGAGAAATTTTGGGTCCGGAGATGATTGTAGAAGCTGTTGATGTGGTGTGTACTATCAGAGACAAACTTCGCATTGCACAAGACCGATACAAGCACTGGGCCGATGCGAAGCGTCGTCATCTAGAGTTTCAATCTGGAGATTATGTATTTCTGAAGATATCTCCTAACCGGGGAGTGATCAGATTTGGAAGAAGAGGAAAGCTCAGTCCGAGATTTATCGGCCCTTTCGATATACTGGAGAGAGTTGGAGAAGTAGCTTACCACCTGGCCCTACCACCTTCACTAGAAGGAGTACATGACGTATTCCATGTCTCACAGCTGCGTCGTTACATTAGTGATCCTACTCATGTGGTTGACCACTCAGAGATCACAGTACGACCAGATCTTTCATATAAGCAACAGCCAGTGCAAATTTTGGATCGACGTCAGAAGACTCTCAGGAATAGCGTAGTCAATCTCGTTAGAGTAATGTGGCGACATGACTCACCTGGCGAATCCACCTGGGAATGAGAAGATGAAATGCGCGAGAGATATCCCTATTTGTTCACTGAATCTTAGTTCATTGTATCTTTATTTTATGTATTTTAGTGTAAGAAATTCCGAGGACAGAATTTTTATAAGGTGGGTAGAATGTGATTACCCGTATTCAGCAATACCCATTTTCTACTTATTTTCTTAATTAATAATATTTTATAATGGTTTTAGCTAAAACCATTATAAAATATTATTAATTAAGAAAATATGTAGAAAATGGGTATTGCTAAATACGGGTCATCACAGAACATATCCTCTATAAACGCGGCATCCCTTGATTCATATTCTGTGACAGTACCGTCTTCTTGCTCACCCAAGAAAAACATAACCCTTTGAGTGTTCAGAGTATCTAATGAATATACTCTTCTTTCCTTTGGGTCCCAATTTCCCATGCTTATGAGAAGTGTCATGTACATAAGCTACACATCTCCATGGCTTTAAGAAACTCAAATTTGGACTTCTACCAGTTCAGAGTTCATATGGGGTTTTATGAATCGATTTGGAGGGTACTAGGTTCAAAACATGTGCTGCTGTCAACAATGCATCTCCCCAATACTTAATTGGTAAGTTTGCTTGCGACGTCATGCATCGAATCATTTCTAAGAGAGTTCTACTCCTTCTCTTAGCAACACCATTTTGCTGAGGTGTATAAGGAGTAGTAAGCTGTCTTAGAATTCCTTTTTCATTACAAAGATCTTTAAACTGATCTGATAGATATTCCCTCCATCGGTCTGTCCTCAAGGTTTTAACCTTTTATCCAATTGATTCTCAACTTCGTTGAGAAACAATCTGAAGCACCCTAATGCTTCGGAATTATGGCATCTGAGGTATACCTTTACAAACCGAGAATAGTCATCTATAAATGTAATGAAATATGAGGCACCATGCATAGCCATCACACTCATGGGTCCACAAATATCAGAGTGTATTAGTTGTAATGGAGTTTTTGCTCGTATTGCCTTTCCAAATGGTTTCCTAGTTGTTTTGCCTGCTAAACATGGTTCACAAGTAGGAATTTCTATTTTGGTGAGAGATCCCAAAAGACTCTCTTTAGCCAAGTGTTCTATCCTGGCTTTTCCTATGTGACCTAGTCTAGTATGCCATAATAATGCTGTATTATTAGATGTAGCAGATGAAGATGAGGTTAACATATAACCAGAAGAACAATTATTTGTATTAAGAATTGCCAAACCATTAACAAAAGAACCAGATCCATAATATTCGTTACACAAACTTATATTCAGTCCATGTTGTTCAAATAACAAATTAAATCCAAATCTAGCTAAAGATATTGCAGAAACTAAGTTTTGCCTTATTTCTGGAGTATGCAAGACATTATGTAATAGTAAGGTCTGCCCTCCGCGCAATTCCAATTTGCACGTACCGACTCCCTTTACTTCCAGCTTGTTGTTGTTGCCAACATACACCCATCTTGTTCCCCCAAGAACACGGCGGTATTCTACATAGTAGTCTCTGTCTCTTGCTATGTGGTCTGTCGCTCCTGAATCAACAATCCACCAAGGATCAGGTTCTATGAGCAAAACAGAGCTCGACACATATGCATTATGACAAAGAATAGAAGAATCAGAAGTTACCTTCCTTGGCTCAGGACATTCCCGAGCGAAGTGTCCCTTCTGACGACAATTGAAGCACGTCAACTTATCAACATTCATTTTCTTCTTCTTCTTATCAAATTTCCTCAGTCCACTGGATTTGTTTTTCATAGTTGCATCTTTCCCATGGTTCTTCTTCCAGAACCTCTTCCTCTTGAAGTTTCCTTTCCTGGAACTTGACTCCGTCACGTAGAAATGAGATTGTGGTTTCAAAGAAGACAACCTTTCGTCTTCCAATTCTACGTGACGTGCCACATCATTAAAAGTCTTAACACTTTCATTATGTGTCAAGTTGACTTTCATATGTTCCCAGAAGACATGCAAACAACGGATCACAACTTGAACCTGTTGTTCATCAGTGAGGTTGCACCCATCAGCAGCAAGTTCCTTAATCATTCTGGACATCTCCCAAAGATGTTGCTTAATGGTCTGATTGAAACTCATTTTATAAGTATCAAACTTTATAGTAAGCTGCCGTAACTTCGACACAGAAGTTCCTCCCAGCCTATCAGATAAGGCCTTCCACAAGTCATGTGCAGTAGGATAATCTTTGTATTCACAAGCAAAGTCATCCTTCATTGAGCTTACAAGAATACCACGTGCAGTGGCATCCTTTTTCTTCCACTCATTGTAAGTCTCAACTGCACGTCTGTGCTGGGCGGTGTTACCCTCACCAGGATCTTCCAATTTATGATTTATGGTTTCAATGACCTCTTGTTCCTCCAAGACATACTTGATACGGAAACTCCAGATATTGAAATTGTCTCCATTGAGACGATCTCCCTTGTTGAGGTCAGCAATGATGTTCTTGACAGCAGCCATATTTGTAGGATGGTCAAAGTAATAACTGAAATATAGCGAGACATTTAAAAGATAAGTAACTTTGCCCAAAAATATTTTTCTCAAGTATTTAACTATAACGCTTCAGTTAATAGCACAGAGTCGAAAGTTCATTAAATTTCCAATCATCGTTCATGACTAAAAACTTTATCGCTATATTTAATTACTCTTTCAAATATATACTTATATTTTGTTTACTTTGAACAAAGTCCCCACATATATATTATCATAATATTGTATTGATCCGACTAAATTTATGTATTCACATAGAACAGAAATTGCATGTAATATAACATGTTAATAATATTTACATAAAACATTATTACGGTTCTATTTACACAAAATGGACAAGTGGGATTATTCTGATAATAGGAAAAATTAGCAAAACTAAAATGCCAATTTAAATCATAATTAATGTTAACATATAACATTAAGTGACCATTAATAAGTTACACATAAAACTCATGCAAATCCATATACTAAAATATATATGCATGAGAATAAGTAAGCAACATATGCATATAATTCAAAAGTTCCAAAAAATATTTCTTTAGCAACAAAACATACCATGCTTTTCCTATGCATAAATAAATTCATGTAAGTTTATCCTAAGGAACCAAACAAACATATGCATGTTGTTTTTGGTAATAGTACACTAAACAAAATCAAGTGCAATACTTGAAATAAATCTGCAGGCTTAATATGTAGGCCTCTTTATTTTTCATTAAAAATAAATAAATATAGCATGCCCAAACAGATTCAGGCCTATAACAAAATTAATACACATACAAGGTCAAATAAATAAGCACTAATGCCCATTATTTAACACACATAAATAAATAATATCAATTAACACAATCTAATTTAACCAAAATAAAGAATGTACTGCAATTGACCACAAGCCTCGTTCATCCAGAATGAAGCTTCCAGAATAAAGCAACTTTAAAAGGAAAAAATAAAAATCAAAACAGAAGAGTACCGCAGCCTCAATCCAATTAACAGGGACCATGTTGGTGACCCCACAGATCACACATGCCCTTGATTCATTCTCGTTAATGAAGGCCAACCCAAATGATGATAATCTTGGGCCGCGTTTCATGAAAACGCCCGTGAGCGAACCCATAGCCATTATGCATGTGCCTGCCATGAGCCCGATCGCAACAGCCGAAGCGTTTCTCTTGGTGCTGTTAATGGTTGACCAAAAACAGCAGGGCAAATTATGGGCGACGGGTAGGTTTTTATGGGTAATTCTCACATAAATTACCCATGACCTGATATTTCATATTTCTAAGCCACCCAAAAACTACTCCTTCATGATTGAATGTTAAACGAAGCGAGATACTGCTTGTAATTTACTGCCATCTTACTTTCAAGAAAATCAAATAACTCACCTTAGAGTAATGACAAAACACAATAAACTCCACAAATTACCCGTTCAAAGATTCAGCTAATTCTCCAAATTAATTATTATTCTATCATGACTAGTTCATAAGAGCAATGAAAGAATTACCAACATTAGAAATGAACATTGTTAGGATTTATCCTGGTTATTCTTGTATGCGGGCTTGTCATATGTGGCACTGGAGAATGTTGGATAGTTTGATGTATGGTTCATTACATCTGAGCCACTGCTGTATGAAGAAGAGAATCGAATCAGTTAGGATGTTAGACATTTTGTTGAACATGTTGTTGTATCAGGATGTTCAACAGGCTAAGTCTATTTGCATCAATTGTCTGCTCAAAAGGATGCGCAACTGGCGTTCGCGTAATCTGTTATTTTCCTATCTAACTCATCAGGCCCTTATGGTGGTTATTAACTGTTTTGGATTTGATTGGGTATAATCTCTTGTTACCTTATTGCGAAACGGTTGGAGAGAGATTTTCGCCAAATCAATACCCTAGCAACTTCCACTTACGGATCTTTCGGGATCTCCTTCTTGTTGAAGATGTTGCGTTTTTTGCTGTTGATGGAACCGAATCTAGATTCGATTGCCGGTGTGCAGATTGTATCGAAGATTGTGGGGCTTTGGCCTTTTAGGGCTTGTAGCGTTTGGCGGCTGTCATTGACTCTTTGGTTGAAAAAGTTAAAAGAGATTCTCCGGGAGGGAGGCCGACGGCTGCGCACGTAGGATCAAGGGAGTTGATCTAGTCGGTAGTGCAAGGGGAGCTTGCGGGCAAGGGGAGCTTGCCAAGAATACTTCACGGGGTTGATTGCGATCACCCCTCACGGTTTGTTTTGAGGATGAGTGTGTTCTTCCTTATAGAAGCGTGAATTGTAGAATTTGTATTCTCTGATCTTTATAGTGAAGTATTCTATTTTTCTGGGCGTGGCCCCGCAGATGTAGGTGTGCGTACCGAACTGCGATACCAAGTCTCATGTGCCCTTGCGTGCTGTGTGTCTTTATTGTTGTTCGTTATATTCTTTACTGCGTACTGAATTTCATTTGGTATCAGAGCGGGTCATCCACAATACTTTGACTTTCTTTCAAAGTGGGTGTGATCCTGTGTGTCAGTACGCTGATCAAGAATACAAAAGAAGATGCTTCGATTACTCATCCCCCCTTGCTCACTGGATCGAACTACACCTATTGGAAGTCCCGTATGCGAGCTTTTATCAAATCCTTGGATGAAAAGGCTTGGGTTGCTACAGTTGAAGGATGGAACCCTCCGGTTGAAGTCAACAAAGAAGGCAAGGAATGCTTCAAACCTGTGAGAGACTGGAGTTCTGATGAGGAACGTGCTGCCTTAGGAAACTCAAAGGCGGTTAACGCCATCTTTACTGCTGTTGATGAAGAGCAGTTCAAGCTTATATCAACTTATGAGCATGCTAAAGAAGCTTGGGACATTCTTCAAAACGTGCATGAAGGAACCAGCACTGTTAAGGCCTCAAAATTGCAAATGCTCGCCAGTCAGTTTGAAAATCTGAGGATGAATGAAAACGAGACGGTTGCTGAATTCAATGGAAGATTGAGAGATATTGCAAATCATGCATTCCAACTGGGTAAGAAGTATTCAAAAAAGAAACTTGTTGAAAAGACCCTGAGGTCCTTGCCAGATAAATTTTCATCAAAGATTGCAGCAATAGAGGAAGTAAGGAACACATCGACCATGAGATTGGACGAACTCATGGGCTCCCTACAGACCTATGAGATGAATCTCAAACAAAACAAAAAGGAGAAGGGTGTTGCCTTGAAGACTGAAGCCAGTGAACTGTCAAAATCTGATAATGAGTCAGAACTCGAAGATGATATCGCTCTTCTCACCAAAAACTTTAGCAAGATGATGAGAAAGATTAGCAACAGAGGTCAGAATTTCAAAGCCACTAATAAAAAGGTGTGGTCAGGACCTCCTGCTGGTGAAAAGAGTGCTGGTCGTCCTATACAAAGGTATGAGTCTAAAAACAAAGGAAAGGGAATACGGTGTAGAGAATGTGAAGGGTTCGGACATATACAGGCAGAATGTGCAAACACCCTTAAGAAGCAAAAAGGGAAATCCCTCGCCAGCACCTGGAGCGATGAAGACTCTGGAGGTAGTGTGGAAGATGAAGACATAACTAGTAATTATGTTGCTTTCACAGCTATTCTGAATGACAAATCTGAAGGCAAGTCCTTCAGTCATGTTGAACATAATGTTGCAACATGTGCTGCAACATCCAAGCACAAGGGAGAAAATGTTGTACGAAGTGTTGTAACAAATGATGCTAGTTCTGACAGTGAAGTTGAATCAGAAGTTGGAAGTGAAGAGGATATTGATGATGAGGAAATCCGCACAGCCTATCAAACTATGTTCTACAAACGGATGGAAATCTGTGAAATCAACAAGAAACTGAAAGATGAATGCTCTAAGTTGAGAAGTGAGAAGAATGCAACTCAAGCCAAACTACTGAAGACTGAAACAAGCCTCCGAAACTGTGAGAGAAATATGAAGAGAGCTTTACTAAGAGCTGAGAAGGCAGAAAGCACTGTTAACAGATGGAACTCAGGAAAAACCAAACTTGATGACATCCTCAACATGGGAAAAGTGGCTGGAGATCGAACAGGAGTTGGTTACCACAGAGGAAGTCATCTACACACACTCAAGACCGGGAGTAGTCTCAATGCTAAGGAACATGTTAAAAGGAGTTCACATGATGAGGCCAAGTCAAGAGGAAAGAACAGAAAAGGTACTACTTTTAGGCAGCCTATATGCAGTTACTGCAAACAAATAGGACACAATGATTGGAGTTGTTTCAGGTGCATGAAGCATGTGAGTGAAGGAAGAAATATTATTCATCCGCAACAGCGAACAAGCATGAAATGGATTAAGAAGTCAGAGCTGTTCAGTATGGTTGCGTACACATCTTTGGCTACCTTTGCTGAAAATCAGTGGTATTTTGACAGTGGGTGCTCTCGGCACATGACATGCAACAAGGGTCTTCTATCTGAGTACACTGCTGGGAATAAAGGTCATGTCACCTTTGGGGATGGACAGAGAAGCAGAGTTATTGGAAAAGGAAATCTGAATATGACAAAAACTCTGAAATTGAAAGATGTGATGCATGTTGAAAATTTAAAGGCTAATCTCATTAGTATCAGTCAGTTGTGCGATCAAGGTCTGCTGGTTCGATTCAACAAAAATGAATGCCTTGTGTTTAATGGTGATGAAGTGTGCATTCTTTCTGGAAAAAGATCTAGTGACAACTGCTACCTGTTGCAAGAACCTGACAGATGTTTGAGTATCACCACGGATGCTTCTGAACAGTGGCATCAGAAGCTAGGACATGTAAATTTCAAGATCTTAATGAAAATCTCCAAAGCAAGAGCTGTCCGTGGAATGCCTACTTTAATCAAGAAGAAAGAAGGAGTGTGCGAAGCCTGCCAACTGGGAAAGCAGAAGAAAGTTAGTCACAAACAAATTCAGAATATCACAACTTCAAAAACTCTGGAGCTGCTACATATGGATCTGATTGGACCCACTTCAGAAACAAGCGTCGGAGGTAAGAAGTACATCTTTGTTTGTGTTGATGATTTTTCACGTTTCACCTGGGTAGATTTTCTAAAGGAGAAATCAGATACTTTCGATGCTTTCAAAAAACTGTGTACTCGTCTTCAAGTTGAAAGAGGAGACAACATAGGGAAAGTCATTCGGATCCGAAGTGATCACGGAAAAGAGTTTGAGAATCACTCATTCTTTGAATTCTGTGAGGCACAAGGTATAGGACATGAGTTCTCGGCTCCTAAGACTCCTCAGCAAAACGGAGTTGTTGAAAGGAAGAATCGAACACTTCAGGAAATGGCTCGAGTTATGCTGAATGCCCGAAAAGTGAATGTTAAGTGGTGGGCTGAAGCGATTAACACTGCATGCTACACCATCAACAGAGTTTACCTTCGACCACAGACTGAGAAAACTCCATATGAAATTTGGAAAGGTCGAAAGCCTGATGTCTCCTACTTTCATATTTTTGGAAGCAAGTGCTACATCCTGCAAGATCGGACACCAAGACGGAAGTTCGACACCAAGAGTGACAAAGGAATTTTCTTGGGGTATTCTACAAGGGTCGTGCTTTCTGTGTGCTGAATGAACGAACAGATGTCATGATGGAATCCATTAACGTTGTGGTTGATGATTTTGATCAGGGAGAATCTATTCTAACTGGTGAAAAAGGAGTTCAAGAAGACAGAAATGAGGATGATGTTCGTGTTGAAAGTGATGTTGCAACAAACAAGACCAAACAGAACAATGTTGAACAAATTGTTGCAGCACAGGATACTGCCACCATGGAGTCGATTCAAGTAGAAGCTGAAAATGCTCAAGATGCTGAGGGAGTTACAAAGATTATACGAGACCATCCGCCGGAGCTAATCATTGGTGACGTTCACGACAGTCGTCGCACCAGAGGTACTAGTCGTGTTAATTACAGAGATCTGGCTGGGTATGCTTGCTTTCTTTCTACTATCGAACCCAAAAATGTGAAGGAAGCAATTGGTGATGATTTCTGGGTCTCAGCTATGCAAGAGGAATTAAACCAATTCCAACGAAATGACGTCTGGAGTCTTGTGGAGAGACCAAAAGGAACAAATGTCATCGGGACAAAATGGATATTCAAAAACAAGACAGATGAGAAGGGAAACGTTACCCGCAACAAAGCCCGGCTTGTTGCTCAAGGGTATACCCAAGTGGAAGGCATTGACTTTGATGAGACATTCGATCCTGTAGCTCGGTTGGAATCTATTAGACTATTACTAGCGGTTGCCTGTAGTTTAAATTTCAAACTGCACCAAATGGACGTGAAAAGTGCCTTTCTGAACGGGTTGTTGAATGAAGAAGTGTATGTTGAACAACCCAAAGGCTTTGCTGATCCATTTCTTCCAAATCATGTGTATAAGCTGAAGAAGGCGCTGTATGGTCTGAAACAAGCTCCAAGGGCCTGGTATGAAAGATTGACCACATATCTTCTCAAGAAGGGATACGAAAGAGGAGGAGCTGATAAGACCTTATTTGTTCAAAGGACAAGATCAAGTGTGATGATTGCCCAGATCTATGTTGATGACATAGTTTTCGGTTCAACATCGCAACAACTAGTGCATGAGTTTATTAATCTCATGCAAAGGGAGTTTGAAATGAGCATGGTAGGTGAGTTGAATGTATTTCTTGGGCTCCAAGTTAAACAGTGTCCAGATGGTCTATTCATCTCGCAGAGCAAGTATGCAAGGAATCTTGTCAAGAGATTTGGTTTAGAAAGTGCTAGACATGTTAGGACTCCCATGAGTACATCTGAAAAACTCTCTAAGGATGAAGGAGGAAGAGATGTTGAAGTTACTCTTTACAGAAGCATGATAGGTAGTCTGTTATATTTAACAGCTAGCCGTCCGGATATCAGTTTCAGTGTTGGAGTCTGTGCTCGTTATCAAGCAAGCCCTAAGGAATCTCATATTATTGCCGTAAAGAGGATTATCAGGTATATCAGCGGAACATCAGACTATGGTATATGGTATACAAAGGATACGAATACTCTTGTCTCAGGATATAGTGATGCTGACTGGGCAGGAAATACAGATGATCGAAAAAGCACCACCGGAGGATGTTTTTATGTGGGGAACAATCTGGTGTCATGGTATAGTAAAAAACAGAACTCCATATCGTTATCTACAGCAGAGGCTGAGTATATTGCTGCAGGAAGTTGTTGTACACAATTGCTATGGTTGAAGCAAATGTTGATAGACTATGGACTGGAACAAGGAGTTATGACTATTTTATGCGACAACCAGAGTGCTATAAATATCTCCAAGAATCCTGTCCAGCATTCCAGGACGAAACACATCGACATCCGACATCACTTTATTAGAGAGCTGGTTGAGAAGAAGTCCCTAGTCATGGAGTATGTTGCTACAGCTAATCAACTAGCGGACATTTTTACAAAGCCTCTTGATTCTGCCAGATTTGAGGAATTGCGGCAAGCCCTAGGGCTGTGTCGTATCTAATGTTGTTCTCTGTGTTGAGAACATTGTTGCAACATCAAGTTGCAACATTATGAGGGTCAACCAATCTCTGTTGTCGGGTTGTTTTTCTCTAATATCCTTACCCGACATTTATTACCCTCTGATTCTTTCCGTTCCCAAGGCGCATTTTCGTGTTTTCCCTCAACTCAAATTTTCTCCAAGATTCTTCTAACCTCCCATCTAGGGTTCTTGAAATCGTCTTGGTTGAAGTTCCTCCCATTTAATCAGCAATGGCAAGAGATCAGTCGGAAAAATCTTCGCTGCCCCCTCGTTGGTCCTCTCAACGAACAACATCCGCTCGGAAAAGTGCTCCGCCTTCCTCGTCTTCATCTTTCAAACGAAAAGGAGTGTTTCCCCGTCCTGTGCAAAGATCCTCCAGTGTTAATTCCTCTCCATCACTCTCCTCTTCCCCTCCCGGTGACATGCATTCTTCTAGAGCCTCAAATTTAGAGTTGGTAAACTTTTCCCCAATTCTTGAAATTCCCCTCCCCCAAAAATCCGAGGAAGATGAAGTGTACGATGACGATGAAATTTATCCAGATCCGGTAACTATTCAAGACTGGTTCTGGTATTTGCGGAGAACAGGAAAGAAATTGGATCTCTCTTCGGTGGATGTATCTCATATTCATTTTAAAGGTCTCATGCATAAGAAGATTTTGGGGAAGGTTATGAGTGTTGAAGTGCCTCGAGATAGAAAAGTTGTCATTCGAACCTGGAATCCGAAATCTTTTGTTAAAATCTCTGAAGTTGAAGTGATAGACATCTCTGATTCTGAAGACTCTCCAGTGTTCGCTGAATTGCCTAGGTCAATGGGCACTGCAGGAGCGTCTACGTCTAATATTCCTATTGAGAAACCTATTGAGCAGGATGATGTGCAGGTAACCAAGGAAGATGTGGTGAAATGTGATCTAAGTGATGAGAAAACGTCTGCTGTTCCATGTCAGGAAGAGGTACCTGTCTCTGCATCACCCATGTGTGTGGATGAAGGTTCTCAGAACATGATCAATGACCTTAATAGTGGTGTGAATGAGTGTACTCAGAATGTGCCTAGTTTCTCATCTCAAGATGTTTCTGAGCCTGGAAAAGATTCTGTGATGGGTGATCATGAATTTGTTGACAGTATTGAGGAGTCTTCTCTGAAAGACACAGTGGAAGTCATGCCACTTGCTGATGATATGTCCCAAAAGGTTCAGTCTCTAAATGATTCTAAAGAACCTGATCTCACTCATATGGATTTAGGATCTTTTGAAATCCTTCAGGATCTCTCCAACCTTTCTTCTAAAACTGGAGTTGGTGAGATGCAATTTGTTTCTGATAAGGTCACTACTGATGTTGTGTCTGGATGTGGCTCAGCTGGTTGTGAGATAAATGATGAAGTGAATGTAGAAAAATGTACAATGAGTCAAGGTACTTCTGCGGTTGGTGTTGACAATGTGGGGCTTAATGTTGAAGCTGATATCGAGCCTGATTCCTTCAAGGAAGCAAGTGTTGAACATATTGTTGCACAAAATGTTGCAACACAGGGTGCATCACCTGAGGCCTCTGGTCCAACTAAACCTCCCATGTCCTCCTTTATGCGCAAGGCTCGATCTTGCTCTAAGAAGCGCTCTGCTCCTTCCTGTAATGCTGAGACTTCTCCTTCCAAGAGGTCAAAAATCTCAGCTTCAGGTTCCTCTCGTTCTCCGTCATTTATTTCTTCGGATGCTTTTAGCAGAATTTTCTTCGACAAAGCTCGCAAGAACCGATGGGCATCTTACTCGGAGAGATCTTTACTTCCTGAAAAGGTTCTGAACATGGCCTCCTTTGACAAGACTCAGATAGCTACTATCTTGAAGAGTCTCAGATTGTACCATGCTGCCACTTGTTTCAGTACCTACTATCCTGTGTTAGTCAGGGAATTTTACTGTAATTTATCCAAATCTGCTGGAGATGGCTCCTCCCGTTGGAATTGCAGAAACTATGTTCGGGGCAAGATTATTACCTTTTCTCCTTCCACTCTGAACAAATTACTGGAATGGAAATGTCCTCAATCTGCTCCTGCTTACGGAGAGTCAACAGGAGTGGAGTTTGATAGACTGATTCGAGTTGTGACTGCGGGGAAGCTCCAGAATTGGCCTAAGAAATCATCTGTCTTTCCTTCATCTGCTCTTACGGCCAAGTACTTTATTCTCTACAGGATTGCCACGAGGAACTGGCTCCCTACTTCAAATGTTTCTGTGGTTACTCGAGACATGTGCAGGCTGTTTTTCTCTGCAAGAACCTCTCAGGCCTTCAATTTGGGCAGGATTATCTTTGATTCTATCTTATCTTTTGCTGAGTTATCCTCCTCCGGGACTTCTTTACCACATGGAGCTCTTATATCTATGATGCTCCTGGCTCAAAGGGTGCCCCTGTCCTTGTCAGACCTTCCTTCATCTTGTGAAAGTATTTCGTATACGGTAAAGTCTGTGGCTGGAAAAATGGATGATATCTCTGACTTGATACCCTCACTTCATGGTGTTTCTTTGACATCCTCTCCACCTCCAAATGCTGAACCTTCTGTCACAGTGCCTCCTGCATCTCAGTCTCCTCCACTCAGTCCTGCTACTGCTGCCACTTCTTCCTCAGCGAGTGTGGTTGATATCCAGTTCCTCGAGAATGCTCTTCAGAATATTGATGATCAACTTCTGTTTCTCGACAGCCAGCGGGTCCTTCTGAATCGCCACAAGGTGTTGCTGCAAAGCAAGTTGTCCTCTCTACGGAGTGGTCCCTCTGCGGATCCCTGAAGTATTTGTCCTTTGTGGCGCAAAAGGGGAGAAGAGGTATGATTTGTTCTCTCTTAACTGATGTTATGTTGGATGCTTTGTTGGGCGTTTTGTTGGATGTTGGGCGTTTTGTTGGATGTTGGGCGTTTTGTTGGATGTCTGCTGTTGATGCAATGTGTCTCCAAGGGTCATGAAAGTTGGTTGGTGCTGGTTGGTGCAGCTCTTGTGTTTTAATCTTTTTGATCTTCTTGTATTGGTCCGGACTCTGCAGTTTTTTTTGAAAGGTTAAACAATTGCCCTCTTCTTCTATCATACCGTATGTTGTGCCACCAAATGACAAAAGGGGAGATTGTTAGGATTTATCCTGGTTATTCTTGTATGCGGGCTTGTCATATGTGGCACTGGAGAATGTTGGATAGTTTGATGTATGGTTCATTACATCTAGCCACTGCTGTATGAAGAAGAGAATCGAATCAGTTAGGATGTTGGACATTTTGTTGAACAGGTTGTTGTACCAGGATGTTCAACAGGCTAAGTCTATTTGCATCAATTGTCTGCTCAAAAGGATGCGCAACTGGCGTTCGCGTAATCTGTTATTTTCCTATCTAACTCATCAGGCCCTTATGGTGGTTATTAACTGTTTTAGATTTGATTGGGTATAATCTCTTGTTACCTTATTGCAAAACGGTTGGAGAGAGATTTTTGCCAAATCAATACCCTAGCAACTTCCACTTACAGATCTTTCGGGATCTCCTTCTTGTTGAAGATGTTGCGGTTTTTGCTGTTGATGGAACCGAATCTAGATTCGATTGCCGGTGTGCAGATTGTATCGAAGATTGCGGGGCTTTGGCCTTTTAGGGCTTGTAGCGTTTGGCGGCTATCATTGACTCTTTGGTTGAAAAAGTTAAAAGAGATTCTCCGGGAGGGAGGCCGACGGCTGCGCATACAGGATCAAGGGAGTTGATCTAGTCGGTGGTGCAAGGGGAGCTTGCGGGCAAGGGGAGCTTGCGGGCAAGGGGAGCTTGCCAAGAATACTTCACGGGGTTGATTGCGATCACCCCTCACGGTTTGTTATGAGGATGAGTGTGGTCTTCCTTATAGAAGCGTGAATTGTAGAATTTGTATTCTCTGATCTTTATAGTGAAGTATTCTATTTTATTGGGCGTGGCCCCGCAGATGTAGGTGTGCGCACCGAACTACGATACCAAGTCTCGTGTGCCCTTACGTGCTGTGTGTCTTTATTATTGTTCGTTATATTCTTTACTGCGTACTGAATTTCAAACATGAACGAAGACATCAATGCAACTGAAATTACTATCTCTGACTTTACTTAGTCCATGTCTACTGAGAAATTTCATTAAAATTTAAAACAATATGCGTGAATAAAAAAATTTGATGATCCGGATAAAGTGTTGCCTACCTCTTCCAGGTATACAACTGTTGTTCATGAGCAAAAAGTCTTATATTTTCAATGGATGAAGCATCGAACAGATAGTGAATTGAAAACATTCATGATCTGGATCAAGAGTTGCTACCTCTTCCAGATGGACGATTGTCATCAACAGGCAAAATAATGCCTCCTACTTTCAGTTGATAAACTATCAGATAGTTTCAAATCTATTGCAGGTTGAAGAGCCCTTAAATGCAGTCAAAGATGAGAAAAACTAGAGCAAATGTGCAATAGTTAAGTGTAAGAGAATAATGAGGCATGTGTCCATATTGTTCAAAACTAACATCATTCTTGTATTTTTTTTTATTTTTTAGTTTTAAAGACTAATTAATAATACATTCATGTATTACTTAATATTGTTTGAATTCAACAAATTTCAGGCATACACGTATTTTTCTAGTCATTCATTATTTATATTACTCATCACCACCTGCATAGACAAAATAGTAATCAAACCAATTACCAAAACCCTTGGAGACAATACTTAAACAAAAAATAACCACTGTTATACATGAAGGAGAAGAGCTATGACTGCAGATGCAAAACAGAGAGTTAAAAGATCAGAAAAACAAATTGCGAAGGAAACGGAAAATCGTAGACAAAGAAGAAGAACTGCGCCGTGGCTGTGCCACTGCCTTGAAAACAATTACGGCCCGACCGTGGTGGTAATCGGATGATGCCGGTTGCTCCCTAAGGTTAACGCAGTCGCGTCTGGACGCGTCCACTCGCGGCCAGAAGCGTGGAGCTTGCACATAGATCGATACCCAGGAGGAGGAGAAGGAAGAGAGGGAAATCGCAGTAATCAGAGAAACTCTAGACAAAAGAGTTTATAAAGAGGAAAATATGGCTGTTGGAATTCTGCCATGAATGCGCAGACATTAACAGCCATTAAAACCAAAAATAGCTGTTGAAAAATCTGTCATGAATACGCAGCCATTAACAGCCATTAAAACAAAAATAGCTGTTGGGAAACTTAAAACGTATTGGGCCTTTTGAATTCTAAAAGGTTGGGCTAAAAAACACGAGTCAAAACTCGGGCACTCCGCGCGCGCACCCGTGAACCCCCCCCCCGCGCAGGCACGATGCCAGCGCACATACACTAAGGGTTTCCGGATCTGACGCCCAGATTTTCCATTTGGCTCAACCCGGATTGGGCTCGGCCCCTTGCTTGGGCTCATGTGCACGCGAGCTACCCCCAATTTCTAGCCCATTAACAAGTCCAATAGCCCATATGGGAGAAGCCTATTATATACCCACACATGGGTGTTTGCCTATCCAATGTGTGACTAAAAAAAGAGAGAGTGGGAGTGAACAAATGGCCAAATGAGCCATTAATTCCAACAATCCCCCACTTAATGGCTCAAGAAAGAGAAGAGAAAAAATCCTGGGTAAAGAGGGATGAATACTTAAGTATTAATGTCTTTGATTGAATTGATACGTAGTGAAGTGAGGCAACAACTTACTTTCTAATGAGTGAATTGCTCTTGAACTCATTAGAGTTCGATTGAGAACCCCCCACAACACATATTTTTCCCTTGAGTTTGTGCAAACTCCGTGATACATAACAATCGCTATAGGCCATGCGCACACCTTGGGTCTCGTGAGTGCTCTAGAAAGACTGCCCTTGTCTTTCATAGAGGACGGCCAAACCCTCACACCCACATAGGTGGTTCATCAAGTGCTTCTCATAGCACCACCAAAACTGGTTATGAAACCATTAAGAGCATGTAGCTCAACCTCTGCTTAAGTCCATCAAGTGCTTCTCAATAGCACCCCCAAAACTGGTTATGGACTTGTCTCAAAGTGAATCCATCAAGTGCTTCTCAATAGCACCATCAAACTTGGCTATGGATTCAAAGAACACTACCACACGCCATAGGGATGGAAATGTAGTGTTTGTTAAGGATCATATTGCTTCGTTAGACCACACTGGGTATCAACCATATAACCTTAACTCATGGGCTTTAGCCCCATCCCCCTCGACGAATCAAGAACCACTTTCCTTGGCAATCCTTTGGTTAGTGGATCTGCAAGATTTCTTTCAGACCCTACATATTCCAAAGAAATTACTCCATTTTTCAGGAGTTGTTTAACCACACCGTGCCTAATCGAATGTGTCTCTTCTTCCCATTGTAGACACTATTTTTTAGCAACACCAATGGCTGCCTGAGAATCACAATGAAGGGAAACTGGAGCAGTTTTCCCTCCCCACAAAGGCACGTCTGCTAACAGGTTCATCAGCCATTCAGCCTCTTGCCCTGCCAACTTAAGAGCAACAAATTCAGATTCCATGGTGGATCGTGCTATACATGTCTGTTTGAAAGGCTTCCATGATATAGCGCCTTCAACTAAAGTAAAAACAAAACCACTAGTTGAACTAATTTCATCATTACCTAAAACTCAGTTTGCATCACAAAATCCTTCTAAAATAACAGGAAATATACTAAAATGCAAACATCAATCAATAATTCCTTTCAGGTATTTTAGCAAATGATGAAGTGCATTCCAATGTTTATTACTAGGGTTATGTATATATCGACTTAGCCTACTAAATGCATAAGCTAGATAAGGTCTAATGCAGTTCATGAGGAACATCACACTTCCTATGATTTTAGCATATTCGGATTGGGAAACACACTCACCCAAATCCTTTTTCATATGTATGCTAGGGTCATAGGGAGTTCTCGCAGGCATAACATCAAAACTGTTAAACTTCTTAAATCAGGTAGACATAACCAAACACCCCCACACTCTAAGAAAATTCAAGTTTGGAGTAAACCTTTTCCACATCTTATAAGAAGTCTTGTCTACTTTCTTATGGGGTACACTGTTAAGAACAAGACAAGATGAGAGAATAGCTTCCCCCCACATGTCATCAGACATCCCTGAACTCAAAAGCATAGCATTCATCATTTCCTTCAAGGTTTTGTTCTTACGCTCAGATATACCATTTTGTTGTGGTAAGTATGGGGCATTAAACTCATGTATAATCCCATTCTTCACACAATAGTCTTTTTGGATGTAGGTACTATATTCTCCACATCTGAAAGACTAACACGTACTCTCCTGAATCTTCAAAATATTTCGCTTAATCATCCTTACGGTGTATATAGGCTGATGGCTCACAACAATTCAACATCATACGCATCAAGGTGAATAATGTTGCAACACTCTGTACTTAATCTAATTGGGCAGTGGAAAACAATTTCAGATAACCACCTACTAAGCCTATGGTAATTAACAATGTAGTCAACAATGTTTAATATGACGCTAAACATGTGCGCGTATCATATAGAGATGGATCAAAAACACTGGCCATTACATGAGCAACATCACTATTATGCTTATATGACAGATAGACAGGTTAACATGCCAGAAATATTATTCATGTTCTCAACGTAATATATGTTGGATAAAAAGAACAAGGATTAAGATGAACCTATAATTTTTTAATCCAAGATAAAGAGACATATTGTAGTCAAGGCGAACTAGACATTACAGTTCAAGATATGAGGAGAAATAAAAACGGAAAGTTTCATTATGTTATGGTTACTACCATATCAATGCACATTTTTTTATATAATAGTACAAAAAATGGCACTGACACAATAAATACCATCAAATAACCAAGACGAATTGAAATTATTCCAGCTTACTCAATTGCATGAATCCACATACGAAATGACACGAAGAAACAACATGACAAGATTATTAAATTCTTCCGCCAACCCAGAAACTTTAAATTTTCAACGTGAATTGACCCCGATACCGAGCAAAAATATGCAAAATGGCCACGCACTAGGTTGAACGGCCAAATAAGCTACATTATAGTTAACCCCAGAAAATGTAATTAGGTTTTGGCCCAATAAATCAAAATCTTTGTACTCTTCTAAGACATCCGAATCAAAACAGTAAAACACCCAAAAAGAAATATTGAAGAATAATTTTTATTTACAAATCATCAGGTTTCCTCCCTTTTTCTTCGGTGAATGTTTAGAGTTCCTTGTCAAAACAAAAACCAGATTCCAACAAAAACGACCGAAAGCAAACCTAGAAACCCAACAAAATTTCTGTCCCAAATGACATGAAAACTGTCAGCATCTAAAGTTCCAAAATGCACAATTCTTCTAAATTAATAAAATTTGAATCAAATCAGTAAGTAGCATCCTTCTCCTTCCAAAATTCACCTACCAAAATATTCTGTCTATTCAATCTTCAAACAAGATCAAGAGTCCTAAACTTCTGCTAAATCAGAAGCTGCAATAAGCAAATTAATAAAAAAAACAGATCGCAGCATTCTGATCTTTTCTCGCTACATAGATGGACGAAGCACCACCGGCCCTAGTTCGCCGTCGCTAGCAAGGGTTTGAAAGCTACCCTCCCTTATTTTTCTTCCTTCCCTTTCTCGGGTGGGAAAAATTAAGCGAGCGGAGCAGAAAAGCTATTGACTTTGCATTCACATTCTCTTTCTCATTAGATGCAATGGTAGGCACAGTATAAAACAGGAATAATTGTTTTCAAATTGTTATACATGAAGGAGAAGAGCTATGACTGCAGATGCAAAACAGAGAGTTAAAAGATCAGAAAAACAAAATGCGAAGGAAACGAAAAATCGTAGACAGAGAATAAGAACTGCGCCGTGGCTGTGCCACTGCCTTGAAAACAATTACGGCCCGACCGTGGTGGTAATCGGATGATGCCGGTTGCTCCCTAAGGTTAACGCAGTCACGTCTGGACGCGTCCACTCGTGGCCAGAAGCGTGGAGCTTGCACATAGATCAATACCCAGGAGGAGGAGAAGGAAGAGATGGAAATTGCAGTAATCGGAGAAACTCTAGACAAAAGAGTTTATAAAGAGGAAAATATGGCTGTTGGAATTCTGCCATGAATGCGCAGACATTAACAGCCATTAAAACCAAAAATAGCTGTTGAAAAATCTGTCATGAATACGCAGCCATTAATAGCCATTAAAACAAAAATAGCTGTTGGGAAACTTAAAACGTATTGGGCCTTTTGAATTCTAAAAGGTTGGGCTAAAAAACACGAGTCAAAACTCGGGCACTCCGCGCGCGCACCCGTGAAACCCCCCCCCCCCCCGCGCAGGCACGACGCTAGCGCACACACGCTAAGGGTTTCCGAATCCGACGCCCAAATTTTCCATTCGGCTCAACCCAGATTGGGCTCGGCCTCTTGCTTGGGCTCATGTGCACGCGAGCTACCCCCAATTTCTAGCCCATTAACAAGTCCAATAGCCCATATGAGAGAAGCCTATTATATACCCACACATGGGTGTTTGCCTATCCAATGTGGGACTAAAAAAAGAGAGAGTTGGAGTGAACAAATGGCCAAAGGAGCCATTAATTCCAACAACCACAACACAGATATTATAATCTGATGGAGGAAATGATACTCAAACAAACATATCAGAACATAGGTGTTGTAATTCAATTCCCTCGTTCAGCCATTATGCCAGACCTCATAAAATCGATAACATAATGGGGTACAAGTACATTGAAACATTTTCTTTTTATTGAATTACTGTTAACATTGGGCCGGCCCACGAAGTGGAGAGAGATATTTCATCTAAATAAAGGAGCCCGAAGGGAATGTGATGTCGTGACCCATGAAGCCCAGGAAGTCCATGTTGAAGGCCAACTGTTTACTCAGTCAAGACCAAGCTGTGTCTGACCATTGAGCTCCCGAGTCCCAAGGGATCAGTTAATAGTGGGTTTGATATTAATGGAGAAATAAATGGATAACGGTTATGTCTTTTTCAGGGACAATCATGCCACCATTAAAGAAAGGCCGTTATACACTAATGGCACTGAGGGGATACCCTCACCTATAAATAGTGTTCATGACGGAAAGATAAGGGGAGGGCTCCAGAAATACAAAACACTGTGGCTCCAGAAATACTAGATAAGGGGAGAGCTCAGATGTGACAACTGATTCTCTTACTTCTAATTTACATTTCTTCTTCCATAGCTCGGCTTGACAGTGATCGGTCGACCTCCCATTAGGTCAGACCTAACTGCCTCGATCATCTTTTATGCCTCCTACTGACTCAAGTATCGGAGTGGATTTGGATCAGAAACCAGATCCAACGCCCCTAATGATTTGTTTGTGTTGTAGATAGCTCATCAGATAGCTTTAAGTTAGGTCCAACTCCAGTCAATAGCTTGGACTTGTCACTCCCTGACCCGGATTCAGCCATCCACGGGTCCCACTTCACAGCCAACGAAGCGCTACGTCATCAAAGACGTCTTCGTCAGCTCCATTCTGCTTTGTGACAAATTTACCCGTCAACAGTTGACACCATCTGTGGGATCAAGAGTCAACATCACTATCATCAACAATGTCGGTTCACCCCAATAACCAAGGGTCAATAGGACTATTCATTAGCAGGATACGGATGCCCTGATTATCCATGAAGGTTTCGGTTCCTCTTCCGGAGGGAGGTGCCTCGTCTCAAATGATGTGAGAACTACTCCCAAGCGCAGGAGATCGTGCAAGTAATATCCTGGTGAGTCCAGGTATCGAATCCGCGGGACAACTGACCTGCAAAACTACGAACGTCAATCTGAAAAGAGTAATAATACGATGTTAACCAACCACCTATCTAACACAAAGATATAGGATCAAGAGTATGGAATAAGAAATGAAAATCCTACGGTATTTACGGTGACTTTGGCAGGGGTACAAGTATGGGGAGTTTGTGTTGGGTTTGATTTCGTTAGGGTGTGTGCAACCACTGAATATCAATACCTTTTCTATAACTCAACGTCTCATCCGGTCAGGGCACGAGAACGTCGGAAAGTTCGGCGATCAAGCATATGAAATCGTGCCAAAGAATTATACAATTAAGATAGGGCGAAAAGATATAGAAACCAATAATTACGACACCCTAACTACGTCAACTCCAACACGTATGAAGTGAATGTGCTACGGTTGTGATTTCATTAGGAGATAATAATCGCTGAAATATCATGTCTTTTATATAACTCAACGCTTCGTCCGGTCAGGGCACGAAGGCGTCGGAAGATGAAACGATGAAAACTAGTCAAATTGGCCGTATACGTATCACTAGCAACATTGATTTCATTAAACGATAAATGCAACAATAAGTTCAGATTAGTGAACATGAATTGGCTAGCCTTGTCAGGGCCTAGCCATACGGGATGTAAATAATAACGACAATAAGCAAAAACCCAACAAATACGTTGTAGAAATCAATGTTACGAGTGATTTTGACATGAAAATAGGGCTAAAGACATGAAATTCATCAAATAAATACTCCTAATTACATCACAACCATAGCACAAGGAGATTAGCCACGCATGGTGCAAAGAAAATCAGATTTCATAGCCAAATACATCGTTATAATAGCCAAAATACGATAAAATACACCAAATACGGGGTATAAGTTCAAGAATTTATCACCAAATCTCCACTTTAAAGCCCAAAACTCCTTTAGAATAGGAAGAATAGCCTCTGGAATTTTTGAGAATTTTTCCCTGGAGAAATACGCACAGTAGCCGCTCCAAAAGTCCCAAAATACGCCAGAATACGCCCCAAAACCCTAGAAATACGCTTAAATATTAAGCATTGCGGGTTTAACTCGCTAACGGGTTCAAAACCCGCTTCATTTCCGCCCAAAACCCGATCCATCCTCCGTATCCGAAATCAGATATCACTGGGTTCGCTCCGATTCGCCTCTTGATGTCGGCCGTCCGATTGAGCGAAGTATCGATGCGATCCCGCCGCGTGGCCATGCGGTTTGCTTGCATCCGCGTTCGCTTCGGAAGTAAAGAAGCCCGTTCGATTTCGATCGAACGGATGGCTGTTGACCACGTCGCCCGACTTCTTCTGGATTCGCAGACCGTTGGATGAGGCGGGGAGTCATTCGATTTCCGCCACGTGGAGCTCAACGTTGCCTCCGCTCCGTCGTTTGATTTCGCGTCTGTGCCGTTGGATTGAGATCCAACGGCTGAAGAATTTCCACGCGGTAATGGTTGCCCGCCGTTCGATCGCGCGGGAAGGGACGGATCTACGCCACGTGTCAATCTCTGATTGGGTGGCGACCGTATTTCTCGTATTTTGAGCGTATTTCTCCATTTAATTGGTATTCTGCATTCAAAAATACACAGTAATTAGCACAGATCTCAGAAAAATACAAATAAATAGTCGTTGGAATCGTGAGATCGAGATATTATCATGAAAAATATAAAAAGTGCAGAAATACTCTGTTTATTGCTGTTTTGTGCTCAAATAAGGTGGTTTCTCTAATAAATGACACATGATATTTTCTCTAATTTAGTATGAATAAATAACATACAAGCATCGTTTTGCGCAAGCGAAAGTGTAACACGTTGTTTTTCTCTAGTTTTCTTGTTTCCAAGGAATTGGCCTATCAAAACAATCATTCAAGATATGGGTATTGAAGTTGCTTAGTATATTCATCATTCTCTTTTCTTTTATTCGTTCCGTGTAACGCGCATCAAGCAACATTCGCAGAAAAATGTATAACTTGGATCGCTCCATCAAATGAGTGAGTTTCCGGTCAATGGCTCCCAAATCAGACGATAATAGGGCATTAGGCCAAAAAGGACCCCTCGGACTGTACTACTCGAGCCAACCAAGTTATTTATTAGTGACATACTTCATTCATTCATTTCATTCACTTTTCCTTCATTTTTTTTCTTTTCTCTTCATCTTTTTCTCTTTTTTCTTTGTAAGCAACTCAACACCCATTCTTTGAATATAAACATCAATAACCAAGGCCAAATTCCTCTTCAACTTGAAGACTTTTCAAAAAAATCGCGTATACTCAAGCTTTTTCATCACATTAGCATGCATGAAATAAATTCAAACTATTTCGAGATATTAATCATGGCAATTGAAATTTTTTCATGAATAGCATATTAACGGTAATTCATGAAGAAAAAGAAAAAAAAACTTAATTCAAGCCATAAACAATTAGCTAGAACTCAGTTAATGCATAATCATCCGCATTTGAGGAATATGAAGGAGTTTAAAATGGTGAGATTGGTGGTTCATTCTATCCTTATGCCATGCTTTTTGAAAAAAAATCCTAAGGTCTCATACACACCCCCCAACTAAAGATGGACATTGTCCTCAATGTCGAAGAGGGTACGAGTTTATTCAAGCAAGCATCCTAGAAAGCAAATAAAATTCTACGCTACTGGAAAGAACACACCGTGTTCAAATGGCGGATCCTGAATCTTTAATGGTGGAGGAAGTTGTTCAATTTGTTCCTTGCGCTCCTCGGCGATTATTCTTCCTCCTTTAGCTAAATTGGACCCCAGCAACGTAACTCCCACCATCTCTATAATCTGGTCACCTGAATCCTGCAAGAGATGAGTCACGTCAATCCAATTTATTTTAAAATTCTTCGCCATAAACACATTCCAAATATAGTCATCAAAATAGGTGAAGTAAAATAGAGCATGGTGATGACAACTCCCTGAAAAATGTGCACTACGATCAGTATGATGCTCAGTCAATGTGGAGAGGGGTAAATGATTTTGGGAAAGAACTGGGGAAGGGAATGGTTCGGGCTCCATAGCGATATTCTTTGAACCAATGTCCCTAGTCGTCTCCTCCTCCTGTTCATCCAAAATTGCTCGCTCATCCTCTACTTTGCACACACTTCCTGCCATGTCAATGCTTTCATTCGTGACTTCATCGTGACATGGCTCGCTCGATATACCTGCAATAGAGGATGAAGTCAAATTAGATTTTGGAAATTGAATTTCAAAAGATTTATATTCTTCTAAGCAAGTGCAAATCAGCGTAAGATTTTCAATGGATTGCTGAATTTGCCGACTCCGAGCAAGGAAGTTTTCTTGGAATTGATAGGATGTGGCCTCCTGTGTCTGAATGAGCAATTGAACTTCCTCTTTCAAGTGGTGCAAAGGTACATCTACACTTTGCTCCTCTGGATCAAGGCTTGAAGGCTCCGTTGAATCGCACTCTGAAGTCTCTTTCATGATTTCTTCGTCCTCTTGCAAAGACCCCATATAATTCCACGCCTCTGTCGGCGTCATGACTCCCAAGAATTCCTGCAGCTGTGGTCGTAGTCCACCTAGGAAGGACTCCATAAGCTCTTTCTTCGTAAACCCATGCTGCGGATAGCTCGAAATTATGTCTGTGAACCTCCTCCAGGCTAGAAAGAAAGTTTCACAATCAGTCTGATTAAAACCAACGATCTTGAGCTTATCCATCCTATGTTTGTGTGCCTTATAATATTCTGCATCATACAAATTGTTCGTGCAATAGAATTTCATGTATTCCATATACTCCATTTTTTAAAAGAGAAAACAAAAAATAAAATTAAAAAAAAATCCTAGACTATAAGATGGAAGGATCTCACCGAATGTTCCTCCAAACAAACTGAAATCGTAGATTGCAAGTACTGTTATCCCCGGCAACGGCGCCATAAAACTTGCCTCGTCTCAAATGATGTGAGAACTACTCCCAAGCGCAGGAGATCGTGCAAGTAATATCCTGGTGAGTCCAAGTATCGAATCCGCGGGACAACTGACCTGCAAAACTACGAACGTCAATCTGAAAAGAGTAATAATACGATGTTAACCAACCACCTATCTAACACAAAGATATAGGATCAAGAGTATGGAATAAGAAATGAAAATCCTACGGTATTTACGGTGACTTTGGCAGGGGTACAAGTATGGGGAGTTTGTGTTGGGTTTGATTTCGTTAGGGTGTGTGCAACCACTGAATATCAATACCTTTTCTATAACTCAACGTCTCGTCCGGTCAGGGCACGAGAACGTCGGAAAGTACGGCGATCAAGCATATGAAATCGTGCCAAAGAATTATACAATTAAGATAGGGCGAAAAGATATAGAAACCAATAATTACGACACCCTAACTACGTCAACTCCAACACGTATGAAGTGAATGTGCTACGGTTGTGATTTCATTAGGAGATAATAATCGCTGAAATATCATGTCTTTTATATAACTCAACGCTTCGTCCGGTCAGGGCACGAAGGCGTCGGAAGATGAAACGATGAAAACTAGTCAAATTGGCCGTATACGTATCACTGGCAACATTGATTTCATTAAACGATAAATGCAACAATAAGTTCAGATTAGTGAATATGAATTGGCTAGCCTTGTCAGGGCCTAGTCATACGGGATGTAAATAATAACGACAATAAGCAAATACCCAACAAATACGTTGTAGAAATCAATGTTACGAGTGATTTTGACATGAAAATAGGGCTAAAGACATGAAATTCATCAAATAAATACTCCTAATTACATCACAACCATAGCACAAGGAGATTAGCCACGCATGGTGCAAAGAAAATCAGATTTCATAGCCAAATACATCGTTATAATAGCCAAAATACGATAAAATACACCAAATACGGGGTATAAGTTCAAGAATTTATCACCAAATCTCCACTTTAAAGCCCAAAACTCCTTTAGAATAGGAAGAATAGCCTCTGGAATTTTTGAGAATTTTTCCCTGGAGAAATACGCACAGTAGCCGCTCCAAAAGTCCCAAAATACGCCAGAATACGCCCCAAAACCCTAGAAATACGCTTAAATATTAAGCATTGCGGGTTTAACTCGCTAACGGGTTCAAAACCCGCTTCATTTCCGCCCAAAACCCGATCCATCCTCCGCTTCAAATGGTGGCCGTTCGATCCAGGCGGGATCGAACATCTGCACGACACGTGGCATAGTAAGCGGATCCAAACCCGCTTGTGTATCCGAAATCAGATATGATTAAATATCGACCGTCGGATCAAAGATCCAACGATCGTGGAGAGGCCACGTCGCCCCATCTAAACGCCGCTCCGCACTGGGTTCGCTCCGATTCGCCTCTTGATGTCGGCCGTCCGATTGAGCGAAGTATCGATGCGATCCCGCCGCGTGGCCATGCGGTTTGCTTGCATCCGCGTTCGCTTCGGAAGTAAAGAAGCCCGTTCGATTTCGATCGAACGGATGGCTGTTGACCACGTCGCCCGACTTCTTCTGGATTCGCAGACCGTTGGATGAGGCGGGGAGTCATTCGATTTCCGCCACGTGGAGCTCAACGTTGCCTCCGCTCCGTCGTTTGATTTCGCGTCTGTGCCGTTGGATTGAGATCCAACGGCTGAAGAATTTCCACGCGGTAATGGTTGCCCGCCGTTCGATCGCGCGGGAAGGGACGGATCTACGCCACGTGTCAATCTCTGATTGGGTGGCGACCGTATTTCTCGTATTTTGAGCGTATTTCTCCATTTAATTGGTATTCTGCATTCAAAAATACACAGTAATTAGCACAGATCTCAGAAAAATACAAATAAATAGTCGTTGGAATCGTGAGATCGAGATATTATCATGAAAAATATAAAAAGTGCAGAAATACTCTGTTTATTGCTGTTTTGTGCTCAAATAAGGTGGTTTCTCTAATAAATGATGATGTACAAAATACGAATGTATTAGAGAACAATTAAGCATCATATGGGCACAAAATAGGACTAATTAGGGGGTTAAATACGCAATATTCACTCCGAATCAGGAGGCCAGAGCCACATCTGGTCACATTGAACATTCTCTCAAGCGGTCAATGCCAACATCCAGGCATTGGCCACCGTGATAGAACGACTGGAGAACCAACCTCCACAGGGGGCAGCCGGGCCGCAGCCCGCCAACATGGGATTGGGCCCCGATGGGTAGTAATCCATACACAGGACCCAGAGGAATGACGTACTGAACTTGGTGCAGCAGGTCATCTCTTTGACTAATGCTACTCCCCTACCTAGGCAAAGAACAAAGGTCATTAACCTCGATGGGGGTCATGGTGGTGAAAGGGGCAGCAACAACTGCTTTGTCGGATCGAAAGCCCAGGGACCCTCCACCAATGAGAGAACTTCTCGTCGTCCCGCTCGTTGCACATACGAGCAAAGCAGCAGCCCTCCTAAACAGCCCAAGTAAGGGCAAAAGTGGAAGAGTCAGGGAGATAATTGCCCCCATCTGAACTCCCTAAAAGGTTTAGAAGGGGACACCGCTGACTCCTCCAATGCCTCCACTTGTCAACAGACTGGGCATTGCGGTGGTGTGCAGCGTCTAAATTCTCCGTCATCAAGTTTAGAAGATGAGCGCATCCCACTAAAGAGGAATATCACCACCGCTCTACGACTGCCCAAGTTCAAGACGCCTCCTGGACAAGTACGACGGCTCGAACGACCCTCGTGATTAGGGCTGTTGACGAACGAGCTTGAACGAGCTTAAACAGGGAGCTTGGTTTTGTTCATGAACAAAATCCATGTTCAAGCTCTGTTCGTTTACTAACCGAGCTCTAAAAACCTGTTCAAGCTTGTTTGTTAAGCTTACCGAACAAACGTATACGAACGTAAACGAACATTTACCGAGCTTGTTCAAGAGTAGTTCATCGAACGTTCTATTCGTTAACAAGACTTATCGAGCTTGTTCGTGAACATGTCAAGGAACATGTTCATGAACACACAATCAATCTTGTTCATGAACATATTTTCAAACAAACAAATGAACGTCAATTTTTTAATCAGGAATAATAATATTTAACCATAATAATTGCCAATGACTAAATCACTTAAATAAAAGCATTAACTATTTGCAAGACAAAAACAAACAAATTCAGAATAATATCTCCATAAATCCCATTACAAGCATCCATTCCAAGCATAGTAAAACATATAGTATTTGTCTAAATTTACTATTTTCGGTACATGTTCGTTCACGAACACTTAACGAGCTTGTTCATAAACATCACTTAATGAGCTTGTCACGAACATTTAACGAGCTTGTTCATGAATATAAATGAACAAACACAGTAATGTTCAAGCTCTGTTCGTTTACTAACCGAGCTCTAAAAATCTGTTCAAGCTTGTTCATTAAGCTTTCCGAACGAACGTAAACGAACATGTACCAAGCTTGTTCATGAGTAGTTCATCGAACGTTCTGTTCGTCAACAGCCCTACTCGTGATCTCATCCTGGATTACAAAAGTGTGATGTAGATACACATGGCAGATGAACCTATGTAGATACACATGGCAGATGAACCTTTCTTTTGCCGAACTTTTCACACGATGTTGCACAAAGAAATGAAGGAATGGTACAATAGGCTCCCCAATCGCAGCATTGTGTCTTTTAAGAGCCTATCACAAGCTTTCTGCCAATAGGTCATGGTAGGCCGTAGGCGAAAACGGAGATCGGTTCACTTGTTTAATCTGGAGCAGAGAGAAGGGGAAACACTGTGAGACTTTCTCACGCGTTTCAACAATGAGAGGCTGAGAGTCGATGGCTGCATTGAGAATATAACTATTACAGCTCTCAAGAAAGGGATCCGATGTGAGAATCTGATGAAATCTTTGCACCACCGTCCACCACGTAACCTCGACCATCTTATCACTAGGGCAGAACGATACATGCTGGCAGAGAAGCATTGGCCACCCGAAGCAAAAGCGCTTTCAAACCCCCAACAGAGGCAAGGAGAGAAGGTCGACCCCACGACAGATCTCGCCGAGAGACTAAACAGGCAGTAACGAGAAAGGAGCCCCCTGGATCGTTCATGTGCAATCGACAAGACCTTCACCAAACTAAATGCTTCCAAGGCCAACGTATTTCTCTATGCAAAGGGCGGGGGCTACTTTGACCAGCCTCCTCTGAAGCTAAAGGGTAAGTATGATAAAATGGTGTAAGTGACCCAGCGGGGCTACACACACTAGAGGGGGGTGAATAGTGTAATAGCAAGCAAATTGCTTAATTAAAAGTTACTAACATTAAAGCACAATAAGCAGTAGAAAATAAACACAGTGCTCAACAACAACAATCGCAAACACAAGGATTTTACCCTGGTTCCCCAAAACTTGGGTATGTCCAGCCACACAAGTATTCACTATAATTCCCACACAGAGAAGTGAATACAAAATCCCACAAAGGGATACCTCACACAGAGGATTTAGGATTCCCACAAAGAGATATCCTTACTCCCACACAGAGAGACCTCACACAGAGGATTTGTTCTTTCACACAGAAAGAACCAAACTCTCACATAGATAGTAACTCCCACAAAGAGAGTAACTAATTCCCACACAGAGAATTAGGGTTCGAACAAAAGACAAAATGAAACAACACTTACCTATGCCTTGATATGATCTTACCAATACGATGAAGAAGGCATGCAAGTGAATGACCAAGTGCTTGAGATTAGCTTTGATTGCACTTGATGATCTTTCTCTCTTTTAGGAATGAAACCTAACACTTCTCACTTGAGTGTATGGAAATGAAGAGAAGAAAGATGATCTCCAAGAAAGGAATGAGATTGAAATCTCTTGGAGAAATTCCCTAGAGCTTAGATGATATTGCATAAGATTGAAGTCTAATTAGGGAATGGGGGAGGAGTGGCTTAGAGAAGAGATTAAATGATTTTCTATGATTTCCTAACCCTTTTCAAGAGTCCTAAATGAACTAAGCCAACTCCTATATATAGGAAGCCCAAAGGAACCCATAAAAACAGCTAAAACCCTAAAAGGAAGAAATCTGCAACTGCTAGATTTTGGCAGGTTACGACATAGACAGTCGACTGATGAACAAATGACAGTCGACTGTTCAACGGCTAGAAAAATCCCAACGGCTATAATCTGAGCCAGGACAGTCGACTGTAAAAGACTACACAGGCGACTGTTAAACAGACAGTCGACTGTATAACCTTCATCAGGCGACTGCTGCAGGGATAGAAGAAAAACAGAGAGAGATGCATTTTTCACACTTACGCCTTTCAGACGACTGATGGCCATTTCACAGGCGACTGTAAATATACAGGCGACTGTAAAAACAGAAATAGGCGACTGTCTTGCAAATTGGGATGAAGCCCAGAAAATGCAAGAAGCGCACAGTCGACTGTCGACCAATTCACAGGCGACTGTAAGAATACAGGCGACTGTAAATTGAACATCAATCGACTGATGAGAAAAGCTCAAGAAGAGTCAATAGAAATATTGACTTGAGCTATGCATCACAGTCGACTGTAGAAGGCTCGACAGGCGACTGGAATCACCCAGTCGACTGTAAAACCTTCAGCAGGCGACTGTAGGAGAGCCAGAGACTCCAATTGAGTCTTTGGGCTAGATGAACCTATTGGGTTAGATTCTATGATAATCATAAGGCTCACTAAGATGGTGAAATGCAAATGCATGAGAGTATAACCATTTATCAAGGAAATACAATAATCCTAGACTCAAAAAGAGAAATGCAAGGAAATGGAATTACGTGGATTACAAATTGCATCTCTTAGAGTCTAAGTCTTCAAGCTCATTATACATTGATGCTCCCCATCATCTCCAAGCTTTGGCACTCCTTGATGAGCTTTCCTTCATCCTCCAAGATTTGGCAATGCTCCTCTAGATGTCCATCCATCATCATGCTCCAAGCTTTGGCTTTATTAGATGATCTTCATGACTTCATCCAAGCTTGAGCACTCCTTCACTCTTGGAGGTCTTTAAGATATCCCTTGCATCATCCTCCAAGCATTATGCTTTGTCTCATCAACATATAATCATTAAGATAAACTGAGACTAAAACATAAGATTGATTAGCACACTAACATAATGTATTGATCATCATCAAAACAACGTTAGTCTTGAACCCAAGAACTAACAAATGGATGACCTCAAATTTTGCTGGTATCACCAAGATAGTGGCCACGACACCGAGGATTGCTGGACGTTGAAAAAGGACATTAAAGCCTCGATCAAATGTGGTTACTTGAAGAAATTCGTCGACAACTCAGAGACGAGGGCTACTAAGGGAACCTCAAAAGGCAAAACAAAGGAACATGGGTCATGTCAGATTCATAAATTACCCAATTTGTTGAATGATCTATGAAGGAGGTCTCATTAGTTGAAAGCTTAAAATGTGCATGGTGAAACTTTGAGCCACACATCTAATAAACGATTGCAAGGATTTTTGTTGTTCGTACTTTCTTTATGAATCAATATAATACCTTTCTCTTCAATGTTTCCATTATGCTGAGCTAATGCACTTGTGACAAATGTACTTTAGTGAGGATCATTTTTGTCGACCTTAGTACTCAGATCTGTGCATTCGATTGATACCCTCGTAGGTTGCTCGGCTATACAAACAGAGGGGCAACCCTTTCGCGGGCCGACCTATCTATATGAATGGGGATGACCTATCATACCATCGTGGGTTGCTCGGCTATACGAACGGAGGGGCCTCCCCTTCACAGGCCGACCTCGCTATACGAATGACGATGGCCTATCTATACCCTCGCGGGCTGCTCGGTTATATGAATAGAGGGGCATCCCATTCACAGGCCGACCTAGCTATACAAATGGGATGACCTAACTGTACCCTTGCATTGGCTCACGTAGTCCCGTGATCGAAAGCTGATCCCTCAGGGATTGAGCTAGCTTTACCAACCATGTGCAAACTTCCTACAACAAGGAGCGTAAGACCCTTCGATTGAGAAAAATGTTTGTTTGTCAACATCTCACCTTAAGCATACTATCCATACATAAGTTTAAGCTGTTGAGGGGGCAAGTAGACCCCACAGATGATATAACCAATAAGGTATTTCACGACAAAACGAACATTATTTTTAAACTTTATTATATTTATAAGATACAAAGAGAAGAGCCATATACCTAAAAAATAAATATTGAATTCACGGGGCCTCGGAGTCATGAGGTCAAGACTCTAGGGATGCAGCTTCTTTGGCAGAGGCATTGACATTTCCCTCTGTAGGGGCATCGTCATTCTCCCCTTCAAACTCATCATCAAACATCAGTGTCAGCTGATCGAAGTTAATCCCCGAAGTGGGAAACTTACGTTTGATTTCCAGCCAACACCGTGAAAAGCCCGCCTTAAATAATTCATCGATGGGGCTGAGGATTTTCTTTATACCTCTCCACTGCCTCTTCTGCAATTTTCGAAAGCTTGACCCCCTCTGACGCAACTAGCTGAGCTCAAAGGTCGATCTCATCTACCTTCCACTTTCTCTCCCATTCAAGCAGCTGATCTCGGAGGTCGGCCTCATTCTCCTTCCACTCCCTCTCTCCCTCAAACAGCCATTCCTAGGCATGTTTCCTAAGGGTAGCCTCCTCAAGTAGTTGTTGCTCGGCCTATCTCTTGAGGGTTGCCTCGTCTTTGGTCCTCATTCTGGCCATTGTCAGCTCCATCTCCATCTCCTCCATACAAGATGTGAGCTTGACCCTGTCACGCCCCGCTTCCCTAAAATGGAGGCGAGACGTGAAAAGGTCCGCACGAGAGTGGAGCTGTGAAGCCCCAAACCCGATAAGCGTCAATAAAACATAAGCAGGTCCCTGTAACCACAAACAGAACAACAATAATAACACAAGGAGAGACAGAAATAAAATCTCAAATCTCAGAATTTGTCCAACATTAAAATTCAAGTTCAACATCCAGAAAAGCCACCAGGCTAAAAGAAAGAGTCTAAAGGCCCAGAACAAGGCCAACAAGGACAAACATAAACAGAGTATTGGTGCCACACACCGACAACAAAACAGTCTAAACAACAACACAACAGTCCCTACGATTGATCGCCCGTGTCCACGAAGTCCTCGTCAAACACAGGCTCCGGCTCGGCGTCCGCAAACACCTCGTCCTCAACAACGAACTCAGGCTCAGGATCTAACATGTGTCACCCAAAAGAGTAAAGGGGCACATGTCAGCAAGTCTAAAAGACTTGGGCAAGGAAACTGAAAAGGAAGGCAAACTAACAACCTAGCAATTTTAGTATGCATGACATGGCAGTTATGGTATGAGTGCACAAGTAAGACATGGTGAAACAATAAGTACAAGAGAACCATTATCCGGGCATGTCAAGAGTAGCCAAGCTACTAACAATCTCAATCTTCTCACTAGTCACGTTTCAAGTTGTTTATAGATGTTTACGCCTTACAGCTGAACTGTTGGACATTTACACTGATTGGCCGCTTAACACTACCCCAGAACCCAGAGTTTACGCCTTACAACTGAAGTCGCTGATCGGGCAGACTCCCAGTTGATTGGCCGCTTAACCCTTACCCCTCCCACACGTAAACAAGCCAGGGTCCCTGTACACGATGCTCAGTAAATGAGCCAGGGTTTCCCCGCACAAGAGCTTGTTATTAGGTTCACAATTTGGCGTAGGGTTGTGCCCGCTAAAAGCAGGTGCCTAGCCTCAATCATTTCACAAGGTGTAGCGGTGCTACGCAATCACGGGGACCTTTAAAGAATGCAATGACATGACAATTAATTCGCGTACCGTTAATTGAAATTAAACATGACATGGTAGTTTTATGCAACCTGATAAATGACGGATCTAGCTTCGTTGTCAAGCTAGTTCCTGAAATTGCGCCTAGGCGAGTATCATTTCGTCGCCTAGTCTCTTTTACGCCTACAACAAGCAAATGGCCTAAGACATGGCCTAACACCCTAAGTGGCAAGTTTCACTTGCCTAGCACCGAGGATGACGATCACAAAGGTTCGTCTCACAAATGCTAATCTACGGGGAAAGTCTCTGTTAAGGAGAAACAACCATCAAACAACATCCAATTTTATTAGGGTTTCACAAAAATCACAAAACGGGTTATGAGAACATCAAAGGATCGATCACTACCTTAGGAAGCGGAAGAACGATATCGAGCAAGCACGGCGACGGAAGAATGATCCGGGAAACTAGGGTTCAGATCTGGAAATGGGGAGAAATTCTGGAGAAATGGGATTTTGGTGGTTTTTGGGGGTTTTCCGGTGACCTAGAGGTGGTGGCCGGCCTAAATAGAGAGGGGGAGAGGCTCTTGATGAAGGAGGAAGGCTAGAGGAAGGTTGGGGAAGATCAGAGGTCAAGGGGGAAGGAAAGAGTCCAGGAGAAGAGAAAGAAAGAAAATAAACGAAGTGGGGTTTAAATAGAAAATGACCTGGCGGCCGCCCGAAAATTAGGGTTTCTGGGGTCATTAGTCGGTCAAAGAAGAGTGGCTGACCGACTAGTTTAAGAACTAGTCGGTTGGTCGACCAACTGTGACCGACTAAATCCAAACAGTAACTCAGGTCGACAAAATGGTCAAAGAATTAGTCGGTTAAAGAACAATGGCTGACCGACTAGTTTGCAACCTAGTCGGTCGGTGGTTGTTCTTGGACCGACTAACGATAACCAGTAACTCAGGTAAAATGTATCAAAGGAACTAGTCGGTCTGAGAGCAAGTTCTGACCGACTAGTTTCACATCTAGTCGGTCGGTGGTTGTTCTTAGACCGACTAAAAAAACAGTAACTCCTGTACAATTGATTAAATGAACTAGTCGGTTCCAGTAAAGTTCCTGACCGACTAGATCTCAATCTAGTCGGTTGGTCCCCCTTCTTGAACCAACTAAAGTGCACTAAAAGTGCCGAATCGAAGCGCGAAGCTTCGGGAAGATTCCTACGGCTTCTAGAATCACTCTAACTCTAAAATATGAGCGATTTGAAGTTTGTCATGAGTGACTTACTCCAAGATCAATGATTCTAAGGAAGAAGCTAGAAAATCACGATGAAACGATCGAAATGAAAGCTACGGAGACGAAAACCACACATGAGGAGAAAATCCACCAAAACATATATATATAATATAGATAATCCAAATACATGAAAACCAGTCGTTACATCCTCCCCAACTTAAGAAAAATTTCGTCCTCGAAATTTCCCAACACTCACGTGTCTGGGAACAAAAGTGGGAAACGCTCTCGCATCTCATCCTCATTCTCCCAAGTAGACTCTCCTGGCATGCCGTGTCGCCACATCACCCTCACAAGATTGACAACCTTGTTCCGAAGTGACTTCTGACGCATGTCCAGAATCTGCACTGGATGCTGGTCATACGTCATATCAGGGCAAACGGTAATCTCCGAGAAATCCACAGCATGAGATGGATCGCTAATGTATCGACGAAGCTGTGACACATGGAAAACATTGTGAACTCCTTCCAAAGATGGCGGCAAGGCTAAGCGGTAGGCTACCTCGCTAACTCTCTCCAGAATGTCAAACGGTCCAATGTATCGCGGGCTCAACTTCCCTCGCTTCCCAAAGCGAATCACACCACGATTCGGGGAAATCTTCAGAAACACATGGTCGCCCGGCTGAAATTCCAAAGGACGCCGTTTAGCATCCGCCCAATGCTTAAAACGGTCCTGAGCAATCCTCAACCTCTCCCGAATGTTCTTGACAACATCCACGGCCTCCACAATCATCTCAGGTCCCAACAGCTCCCGGTCACCAACGTCATCCCAACTCAATGGCGATCGACATTTCCTCCCATAAAGAGCTGCGAAAGGCTCCATGCCAATACTCACCTGGAAGCTGTTGTTGTAAGAGAACTCTACTAGATGTAGATGGTCCTCCCACGAACCCTTGAAATCCAATATGCACGCCCTCAGCATGTCCTCCAAGATCTGAATCGTCCTCTCGGACTGGCCATCCGTCTGCGGATGGTACGCCGTGCTGAAACTCAGACGCGTACCCAAACTCTTCTGCAAACTCTGCCAGAACTGAGATGTGAACCTCGTGTCTCTGTCCGACACGATACTCACGGGGACTCCGTGAAGTCGTACGATCTCCTGCACGATTCACATTACATCACTATCTAAACTAGGAAAAAGGAAATAGAAACGGAGAGTAAAAAAATTTACCTCCATGTATCTCCTTGCTAGCGCCTCAGTGGACTGTCCTACTCGGAACGGAATAAAGTGTGCGGTTTTGGTCAATCGATCTATGATCACCCAAATCGCGTCATTCTGCTTCGGACTCCGAGGTAGTCCAGTCACGAAATCCATAGTGATGTGTTGCCATTTCCACTCCGGAATCGGAAGGGGTTGTAGCAACCCTGCCGTACGCTGATGCTCCGCCTTCACTTGCTGGCAAACCAAGCACTTGGCTACACTCCGAGCCACGCTCCTCTTCATACCATGCCACCAAAAGTTCAGACGAAGATCCTGGTACATCTTGGTGCCACCAGGATGCACAGAATACGGCGAACTGTGTGTCTCCACCATAAACTCCTCTCTAATATCCCCAGCTGGCACACACAACCTGGCTTCAAACCTCAGCGAGACATCCTCATGAATCAAAAAGTCGGTCCGCAGACCGGCTTCCACCTGCTCCCGAATCTTTACCAGCTTCAGATCCTCGGCCTGGCCAGCCTTGATCCAATCCACGATCGTCGACTGAATCTGCATACTCATCAACGAAGAAGCCTCCCCAGGAAGAACAATCTCAACTCCTGACTCGCAAAAACCCGGCTGCAATCTCCACTGCAAGGTCAAAATCATCACCGCTGGAAGCCTACTCAGCGCATCAGGAACTACATTCACCTTGCCAGGGTGATACTGCAAATCAATCTCATAATCTGTCATGAGCTCCAACCATCGACGCTGTCGCACGTTGAGCTCCTTCTGAGTGAAAATATACTTTAAGCTTTTGTGATCTGTGAATATCTTCACTTTCTCACTCAGTAGGAAGTGCCTCCAAATCTTGAGCGCAAACACGATGGCAGCCAACTCCAAATCGTGTGTCGGGTAATTCTTCTCATGAGTCTTGAGCTGGCGCGAAGCATACGCCACAACATGCCCGTGCTGATGCAACACACAACCGAGACCCTTGCCAGAAGCATCGCAAAAGATCTCAAATCCACCGCTGCGATCAGGCACAACAAGAATATGGGCAGTCGTCAATCTCTCCCTCAGAACACCAAAAGCATTCTCACAATCACCCGACCAAACAAAAGGCACATCCTTCCGCGTCAATCTGGTCATCGGCTCAGCAATACGAGAAAAGTCCTTAATGAAGCGCCGATAGTAACCAGCAAGTCCAAGGAAACTCTGGATCTCAGATGCTGACTACGGAACAGGCCACTCTCTGATGGCTCTGATCTTCTCGGGATACACTGAAATACCATCTCCAGTCACCACATGCCCGAGAAAAGCAACTCTGTCCAGCCAAAACTCACACTTCGAAAACTTAGCATACAAACGATGCCTCCTCAGGATCTCTAACACCGTCCTCAAGTGCGAGGTATGCTCCACCTCCGACTTTGAATAGATCAGAATATCGTCAATAAAGATAACGACAAACTTATCTAAAAAGTCATAGAAGATCAGATTCATCAGATTCATGAAAACTGCGGGTGCATTGGTTACACCGAAAGGCATAGCCACAAACTCGTAGTGTCCATACTTCGTCCTGAACGCTGTCTTCGGAACATCTTCCTTCTTCACCTTCAGCTGATGATAACCACTCCTCAAATCCAATTTAGAAAACACCCTCGATCCTCCAAGCTGATCAAAAATATCATCGATGCGAGGCAACATGTATTTATTCTTGATGGTCACCGCATTCAACTCCAGATAGTCCACGCACATGCGACGCGAACCATCCTTCTTCCTCACCAGCAGCACCGGTGCTCCCCATGGAGACACACTAGGATTGATATAACCCTTCTGCAAAAGCTCATCCAGCTGCTTCCGCAATTCCTCCAACTCAGCAGGTGCCATACGATATGGCGCCTTCGAAATCGGCTGCGCTCCCGGAACAAGATCAATAAAAAATTCCAGAGCTCGATTAGGTGGCAATCCAGACATCTCCTCGGGGAAGACGTCATCAAAGTCCCGCACAACTGCCGGCCTCTCCAGCTCCATCTGCATAGCCACAATCTCTACCGGCCTGGCCCGAAACCTGACAGGACCAAGCGAACTGCTACCTCGGCTGAACTCAAATACTGGATGTCCGGGAATCTCGAACCCCACCTTCTTCCTCCGACAGTCGATCGTAGCATAGAAGCTCGCAAGCCAATCCATCCCAAGGACCGCATCATAGTTGATGATGTCGTGGACAATGAAATCAGCGTAAAGCTCATGTCCACAAACCACCAACGGGCAAGAATTGAAACCACGATGCACCGAGACCACGCCATTCCCTGTAACGATATTCCAACTCTTGGAAAGAGGGGACGTCGACAAGGAATGCTTCTCCACGAAGCTCCGAGAAATAATGCACATCGATGCACCAGAGTCAAAGAGGACTCGTGCAGGAAATGTGCACACCAAAATCACACCTACAAACAGTCTAACAATCAAGCCCTAGTCTAGCAAACAATCATGTTCAAGCAAACAACATAATCTAACAAACAAGGCCAAATAATAAAGGAACAGCTAGAAGGAGAGTTACATGTGATAACCTCATCCACAGCCTCGCTCTCCACAGCGGTCATCAGAAAAGCCTGCCTACTCGGTGGAAAAGCCTGCTGAAAAGCCTGCCTCTGTGGAACAAGAGCTGCTCCATGTCCAGCAGGAACAGGCACTCTCTGCTGCAACAGCTGTGCTACAACAGGTGCCCTCCGCAACTGATTCGCATGCTGACAATCCTTCGCGACATGAGAAGCATCACCACAAACCAAACACTGGCCCAGAAACTTCCTACACTGATCCTTGATGTGGCCAGGCTTGCCGCAGAAATGGTAAGTCTTCTGATTAGGCCCTCCTGGCCTCTTAAACTTCACTGGATGATTAGGCTTGAAACCAGGCCTAACCACCGTCCTGGCCTGCTCCATAGGCCTCTTCCCAGCACCAGAAACATGTCCCCTCCTCTGGCTCAGGATCAGCTCCTGCCTCCTCGCAGCAACCAGAACCTTCTGATAAGAGTCCAGATCAGAGGAAGACACAAAACTCTAAAGCTCCAAAGAAAGTCCCTGCAGGAACCTCTGAGCCCTCTCATCAGCATCATGCACCATCTTCGGTGCGAACCGACTCAGCCTAGTGAACTCTTAGTGGTACTGGTCCACCGACGAGCTCCACTGCTTCAGATCAATAAAACGCTGCAGCATCTCCTTCCTAGCAGCCTTCGGAAAGAACTCTTCATCAAACCTGGACTTAAAAGTAGCCCAAGCTATCGGATCCACCAGCATCTTCTCTTCTGCATCCCACCAGTTCCGAGCATTATCCTTGAGTTGCCTCTTCGCCAAATCAACCCATCCAGCCGAGGTGATCTTGGCCATCTTCAAGTTATCCTCAATGTTCCGAATCCACTCATCGGTAGCCAGAGGACTCTCAGACCCATCAAAATATGCGGGACCCAGCTCCCGAAATTGCTTCGCTCCCGGCTCGGAGCGAGGGGCATCCTGGATTGCCCGACCAGCTCGAGCAAGTGGAGCATTCTGGACTTGCAAGAGCACGCCCTGCTGCACCTGCATCATCTGAAGCATCATCCGCATCATCTCTCCATTGGTGGGCTCCCGCTTAGGCTCCTCGTCATGAGGGGGCGCACCACTACCACCACCACGGGTAAATCGCCTTCCTGCCATCTAATGACACAGAAAACGAAACAATTTAGACTCATAGCTTATGACTCGGATGTCGAACTTAGTTTATTGGACATTCTAATATTATTATCGTTATTCCGATAATCACAGTTACAGAAGAGAGACCTGCATGGGCCACCAACAAAACCTGTCACGCCCTGCTTCCCTAAAATGGAGGCGAGACGTGAAAAGGTCCGCACGGGAGTGGAGCTGTGAAGCCCCAAACCCGATAAGCGTCAATAAAACATAAGCAGGTCCCTGTAACCACAAACGGAACAACAATAATAACACAAGGAGAGACAGAAATAAAATCTCAAATCTCAGAATTTGTCCAACATTAAAATTCAAGTTCAACATCCAGAAAAGCCACCAGGCTAAAAGAAAGAGTCTAAAGGCCCAGAACAAGGTCAACAAGGACAAACATAAACAGAGTATTGGTGCCACGCACCGACAATAAAACAGTCTAAACAACAACACAACAGTCCCTACGATTGATCGCCAGTGTCCACGAAGTCCTCGTCAAACACAAGCTCAGGCTCGGCGTCCGCAAACACCTCGTCCTTAACAACGAACTCAGGCTCAGGATCTAACATGTGTCACCCAAAAGAGTAAAGGGGCACATGTCAGCTAGTCTAAAAGACTTGGGCAAGGAAACTGAAAAGGAATGCAAACTAACAACCTAGCAGTTTTAGTATGCATGACATGGCAGTTATGGTATGAGTGCACAAGTAAGACATGGTGAAACAATAAGTACAAGAGAACCATTATCCGGGCATGTCAAGAGTAGCCAAGCTACTAACAATCTCAATCTTCTCACTAGTCACGTTTCAAGTTGTTTGTAGATGTTTACGTCTTACAGCTGAACTGTTGGACATTCACACTGATTGGCCGCTTAACACTACCCCAGAACCCAGAGTTTACGCCTTACAACTGAAGTCGCTGATCGGGCAGACTCCCAGTTGATTGGCCGCTTAACCCTTACCCCTCCCACACGTAAACAAGCCAGGGTCCCTGTACACGATGCTCAGTAAATGAGCCAGGGTTTCCCCGCACAAGAGCTTGTTATTAGGTTCACAATTTGGCGTAGGGTTGTGCCCGCTAAAAGCAGGTGCCTAGCCTCAATCATTTCACAAGGTGTAGCGGTGCTACGCAATCACGGGGACCTTTAAAGAATGTAATGACATGACAATTAATTCGCGTACCGTTAATTGAAATTAAACATGACATGGTAGTTTTATGCAACCTGATAAATGACGGATCTAGCTTCGTTGTCAAGCTAGTTCCTGAAATTGCGCCTAGGCGAGTATCATTTCGTCGCTTAGTCTCTTTTACGCCTACAACAAGCAAATGGCCTAAGACATGGCCTAAAACCCTAAGTGGCAAGTTTCACTTGCCTAGCACCGAGGATGGCGATCACGAAGGTTCGTCTCACAAACGCTAATCTACGGGGAAAGTCGCTGTTAAGGAGAAACAACCATCAAACAACATCCATTTTTATTAGGGTTTCAAAAAAATCACAAAACGGGTTATGAGAACATCAAAGGATCGATCACTACCTTAGGAAGCGGAAGAACGATATCGAGCAAGCACGGCGACGGAAGAACGATCCGGGAAACTAGGGTTCAGATCTGGAAATGGGGAGAAATTCTGGAGAAATGGGATTTTGGGGGATTTTGGGGGTTTTCCGGTGACCTAGAGGTGGTGGCCGGCCTAAATGGAGAGGGGGAGAGGCTCTTGATGAAGGAGGAAGGCTAGAGGAAGGTTGGGGAAGATCAGAGGTCAAGGGGGAAGGAAAGAGTCCAGGAGAAGAGAAAGAAAGAAAATAAACGAAGTGGGGTTTAAATAGAAAATGACGTGGTGGCCGCCTGAAAATTAGGGTTTCTGGGGTCATTAGTCGGTCAAAGAAGAGTGGCTGACCGACTAGTTTAAGAACTAGTCAGTCGGTCGACCAACTGTGACCGACTAAATCCAAACAGTAACTCAGGTCGACAAAATGGTCAAAGAATTAGTCGGTTAAAGAACAATGGCTGACCGACTAGTTTACAACCTAGTCGGTCGGTGGTTGTTCTTGGACCGACTAACGATAAACAGTAACTCAGGTAAAATGTATCAAAGGAACTAGTCGGTCTGATAGCAAGTTCTGACCGACTAGTTTCACATCTAGTCGGTCGGTGGTTGTTCTTAGACCGACTAAAAATAAACAGTAACTCCTGTACAATTGATTCAATGAACTAGTCGGTTCCAGTAGAGTTCCTGACCGACTAGATCTCAATCTAGTCGGTTGGTCCCCCTTCTTGAACCAACTAAAGTGCACTAAAAGTGCCGAATCGAAGCGCGAAGCTTCGAGAAGATTCCTACGGCTTCTAGGATCACTCTAACTCTAAAATATGAGCGATTTGAAGTTTGTCATGAGTGACTTACTCCAAGATCAACGATTCTAAGGAAGAAGCTAGAAAATCACGACGAAACGATCGAAATGAAAGCTACGGAGACGAAAACCACACATGAGAAGAAAATCCAATAAAACATATATATATAATATAGATAATCCAAATACATGAAAACCAGTTGTTACAGACCCTGTGAATATTTGATTTCTCCAATTTCATTTTTGCCTTGTCGATAGCTTTCTGAGCAGTGGCTATCCATTTTTGCTTGCCAGCTAAATTGGCCTTATAATTAGCCACCGCTGACGAGCACCTCCATAACTCGGATGCCACCGAAGCCATCTATATATCACAAGGTAAAGAGGTGGAATTTGGTATTTGGTATTGATGAGAAGGAAAGTGGGATACCTACTTGGTGACCCTGCCGGACCATAAAGCTGGCCAGCCTCTCGTAATTGACCTTCTGTAGGACGACTCTGTCTCAAGAAAGAATTGAGTTCTCAACAAGCCGAGAAGCAACCCCACAGTTCAAGAAAGCTGACTCACCCTCTCCTACTGGAAAAGTGAACTTGTGAAGTTTATCCTCCGGACATTCTGGCAGAACTTGATGCAACATGTTTGCCAAGAAGATCGACCTGAACTCAAGGAAAACCTCATCGCCAATGGCTCTGGAGGTTGAAGACATCCCCATAGCCATGTATCCTTATAAAAGCATGATTCTTGAGGCGATGTCAGTCCCTTTTAAGAATCCTCCTGAGCCGAGGCCCGAACTCGTTTAGGGGCCACGATCATAGCCTCGGTTACATCCCTGACCACTGGCTCAAGCTTGTGATGGCGATTTCGCTTCTCCTCTTGTTCTCTTTGGCTTTGGCCCTTTCAGTCTCAGCCGTGGTTCGAAGCCTTTTCTTTTTCAGGCCCTGACTGGTCTAAGGAATATCTCTGGCCACCTGGGACGAGCTCTCAACAGCTTTATCCGTGCTTTGTTCAGGTTGGACTGCCTGTTGGGATGATGAACTTCCTTCAGTTGCTTGAAGAGAAGCTCGGAAGGCATTTTGAAGTTCAGGATCATTCTCCTGCATCTTCATGTCTGTAAGGAGAAAAGGGGTTAGGGAAAAGAGAAAGTAAATATGGGGCCTGGGAAAGTACCTTACCCTTCGCCCAAACAGTCTTTAACAGAGTCTGTATGTCAAAAAGCTTTGATACTAATCTGAGGCTCTCTGGAAGGCTAGTAAGCATTCAGTGGCCTTTAGCTCATCTACTGAAATGAGCACTTCCTCATTTATAGAGATGCCTGGATTCTCCAAATGAGTAAGGAAGGATGCCACACCGGGGAAGGTCACAAACACAAATTGCTCTTTCCATCCGCGATTAGAGCTGGGAGATCTCTAATTAGTTGTCTATTCCTTCTGGGAGAGATGTAATACCACACAGAAGACACATGGATTTTCAATTGAAAAAAAATAGTTGAACAATGTCAGGGTCGGCTCTACTCTGGTCATCATGAAAAGCACAATGAAGCCGACTAGATAGCCCACGGAGTTAGGCATCAGATGGCAAAGGGGAGCCCTAGAACATTCAGCAATTGAGGAATGAAAGGGTACACGAAGAAGCGAAGCCCATGATGGAAAGCTGTTGTGTATACCCCCACCTCACATTCTCCAGGGAAGCACACCCTCTCATTAGATAGAGGAATCTGAACCAGGTAGGGAGATCGAACGTAATCTTCTTGAAGAAAATGAAGCTAATCTGTCAACACTTCAGAGGCCTGGTTGCTGACTGCATCTGGTACGACGAGACTTCATTTGTTATCTCACAAGATTGGGGCCTTCGGATTGCCAAGAACAAGGGCCAAGCTTTTTCGTTTCTTTACGACCCGTTCTGAAGGGTCAACATCTGTTGATGAGTCGTCCACATTCGAGGGACCTTCTAGGCGAGGGATCTAAGACAAAGCCAATTCAGCTCTCTCCATCTCTTACCATTGCTCAGCCAGCCCAGATGTCGAAGAAGAATCCTTGTCAAAGATCATCATAGGGAAGTGAGGAGTAGCAAAGAGGCAAATGGTTTCTTTTTGAACGTTCAAACAGGAAAGTTTGCATCATCCCCCAATTTTCCTTATTTATACTACGTGCAATCTTTTTGTGATCGAGCCCATCCCTCTTATCAGATGGCACATGTCAATGATCTAGGGGCATCCACACCCAAGTCTCGTACCGGCGTAGCGACTAAATCAAATGAGTGGGAATTTTGGCAGTTAAAATCAAGTACACCTGCTTAGACTGTTGTGCCCATTCAATAATATATCACATCTCTCGACCTCAATCGACGCCTGGTCGCTCCCGGATATACACCCGAAAAACAATGTAGCTTTACCGCAAGTGCACGGTTAAGTGGCAAGCGGGTATAGAATCACATGGAGGACGAATGATGGTACTCTATTTCAATTACTAAGCTATTAGGTGGAAAATCCTTTAAGAGTGGATGGTGTAACGATCGTTCGAGTATTAATGCAAATTCAATATAAGAAAGTCGTCTAGGGCTAGGGAATCCCCGCTATGGATTTTCAAGTCATCAACATGAGTTATGAACAACCATACAATCAAACTTGGTTAAAGGTGAACTTGCCGCAACTCTATGGAGAACCGACTCACGCTGTCGTGCTTTTGTATGTCTATAGCAATCTAAATTAGAGCCTCGCTGTCGTGCAAGCCTAACTCAAATCGCTAGCATTAAGATCGACAATTATGTCCAATCCCAACTCAATCTCGCTGTTGTGCAACTTGGGTTCGGATCTAGATCATGATAGTTCGTACTCGTTCACCGTCGTGCAACGAGTATGGGTATAGGAAAACAATAAAAATGCTAGTTTTGGTCACTGTTGCCCACCAAATCTAGGGAATTTCGATTGTAAACCTAAATCGAATATCTAGGGCTTTCCTTAGATCAAGATCCTCTGTCGAGCTCACATGATCCAAGAGAAATCCCTATCTATTCGTAGTAAATCAATCAAGATCTAACCTTTCTAACAAGCCTAATAGCATGGTAATTCAATAGATCTCACAATTCAAATATTAGATCCATAGGGTTCATCCCTTTGCCCTAGAGCAAACGAACTACTCACAATTCATATTTGAAATCGATAGAGAGACAAGATAAACAATAGAATTCATCATGCAATCAAGATTCAATAAGAGATATAGCATATAAATCAAAACTTGCAAGAGATTAAGACAAATCAATGTCGCCAAAGAAGCTTTCAATAGAAAATTAAAATCCAATCTTCAATCTATCGCCACTACAAAAGCTAAAACTATGATTAGAAACTAAGGAAAAATTAGTTCTAAGAGGTCTATCTGGTCTCCCCTAGGGCTGGAGACAAAACTGGGCTTAAATACATGCCCAAAAGAACCAAAAACGCAGACCAAACTACCCCTATGCCATGTCATTTCATGCATCATCTTGCTCTATCATGATTGTGTAGCACACGTTACAATAAATTGTAAGCTGCGGCGAGTAGGGTCCTGACCCCTACATCATATTGAGGCTAGGCACCTGCTTGTCGGGTACAACCCTATGCCAAACCAAAAACACTTCCTGGCTTGTGATCCAGAAGCGAGCACAGTGTTGTTGGTGAAGACCAACGCTCGATACACGTGAAGGGGTAGGGTTAAACGATCACTTGAGCGTAGAAGTGTGCCCGTACAGCCACTTCAGCCAAAAGGCGGAAACCCTGTGCACGAACTGATAAGTTAGTGTTCGTGAATTCGTGAAATAGTGTTTCGTAGTTTCTTCTACGACGTGCATGCTTTGTTAGCATCATGTCATTTTAATTGTTGCATTCTTTAAATGCCATGTCATCTCATTTTAACTGCTGCATTCATTGAATTATTATGCCATGTCATCTCATTTTAAACTGCTAAGTTGCATTCTTTATACTTACGTTTCCTTGCACAAAATTCTCTTTTTCCCCCTTTTGGAGATTTTCGTTGACATGTGCCCTTTTCTCTTCGGTGTCACATGTCAGGTTTTAAGCCTGTTTTAGTGTCGAGGACGACCAGCTTATTGACGTCCAGTTCGGAGATACCTGAGACCAGTTTTAGTCTCAGCTGGAGACCAGTCCTAGTCTTGCCTAGAGACTTATTATAGGTGTTGCTGTTTCCCTTAGATCTGTTGTTAGGTTTGTTGGAAACATCATCCTAACCTATGTTTGATGATAACAAACCCTACTGAACTGTTCTAATCTGTTTGTTGAGTGTGTCACAGGTCCCTATAGTCATGATTGCTCAAGTTACACATGCACGTACTCAAGTACGTTGAAATACGGAGCTGAAACTTCATTTGGAATTACACAAGCTGATCAAACAATGGAGTATAGCTATGAAACTCTATTCTAGAGTTAATCATAGGCTATAAATAGCATGAGATTTTTCTCAGGATTTATGGAGAATGTTTGAAGTTCAAATACGGGGAAATACGAGGAAATACAGAGTATACAAAGAAGAAACTTTTTCTACAAGTGGTGAAATGAGGTGAAACAATTCTAACATGTATATATTGGGCTCTGGGATTTTTGAGAATTTTTTTCAGAATTTTTGGGATTTATCTGATGCCAAAATACGGTGGAATACGTCAGAAATACACTGAAAAATCGACATACGGTACTGTTCATACGACGGCTGCCGACATACCGACTTTGCGGACATCAACTTTAACACGGGTTTGACCCGCGAGCCGCCTCGTGGCGGATCCCTTGGAACAGTAACCAAACCCGTTAAGCTCAATCCTATATAAACCCATGTACACTCTTCACATTTTCATCAATAACTTGAGTTCTAGAGATCCAAATTGAGCACCGTTTGCGGCGTTGCGACCGTGACTTCATCCCCGACGCAGTGATAGCAAGTTGAGTAGCTAGTTCCTCCTGTGCAGAAAATGAGATCATTTTGAGTGAGAAACTTCTACCGACTACTTCCACGGGGACATCGACTTCTTCTTCTACAGACATCCGATCATCATTCCGTAAGAAGCGTTGCGAAGCTACTGATGTGCTGAAAGACGACAACCAGAGAGATCTTCACAAATGAGCTTTCTAAACTCTTGATCTTTGTTATTTGTGAAGTTATTAATGTTTTGATCAGCATTTCTGTAATATAATTTCTTCCATTATTTGGGACTCTGGGAACCAAACTTGTTGGGGCAAGTTGGGTTGGGGAGTGATACTTGTATGTTTCTTTTTGGCTTTGGTGAGCTTGAGTTGGTCTGACAGGTTGGTGTTGGTGCACCAATCTAAGGGAGATTGTAACTTCTTAAAGAAACAGTATAAGTGATTGCTCATTGGGGTGGACGTAGGTCATGGGGACCGAACCACGTTAAATTATGTGTCTTCTGTGAATGCTTTGATTGTCCGATTCCTAAACTGCATGCTGTAAACTAGGCTTAATTTTTATCTTGCGATAATTTGGTCAAAGGCCTATTCACCCCCCCTCTAGGCCTTATTTAGATCCTACAAGTGGTATCAGAGCACCAGGCCTAGCCATTTGAGTCTAGTTCATAATGAATACATATGATTCAGCATTTGCTGAAGGACAGTCTACAGTTAGACCACCCAAATTTAATGGGACTGATTTTGCTTACTGGAAAGTTAGGATGAAAATTTTCCTAGTCTCTTCAGATCTTGAAATTTGGAAAATTGTTGCTAAAGGCTATCACCCACCTACAATCAAAATTGAAGATATTGATGTACCAAAACCAGAAGATAAATGGGATGATAACGATAACAAACTTTATGCTCTAAATGGTAAAGCTATGAATGCAATTATCTGTGCACTTGACAGAACTGAGTTTAACCGTATATCTCATTGTCTTACTGCGCAGGAAATCTGGAACACTCTCGAAGTCACTCACGAAGGAACCTCTCAGGTGAAGGAGTCCAGATTAGCGCTGCTGAGCTCAGAGTACGATGGTTTCCACATGCTACCAGGAGAATCCATCAAGGACATGTACACTCGCTTCACCGACATCGTATACAACTCAAAAGCCTTGGGAAAGTCTTACGACAGCATCGACCTCATTCGGAAAATCCTAAGAGCGCTTCCTAGTTCCTTCCGGCCTAAAGTGACGGCCATCCAAGAAGCGAGAGATCTCACTAAGCTGAAGCTGGATGATCTGATTGGGAATCTGTTATCCCATGAGCTGGAACTCAAAACCGTCGAGACAAGAGAGAAAGGTGAGGCTAAACCTTTAAAGACCATCGCTCTCAAAGCCGAAGAAAGTGACAAAGAAGATCTCGACGAGGAACATGCACTGATGGTCAGAGGATTCCGACGCTTCATCAGAACTCCTGCTGGAAAATCTGAAATGGCTAAAAGGTTCAATCGTTTTAATAAGTTTAATACTTTGAATTCCTCGTCTGAACAGAATACTACGAAAAGTGTTCAATGTTTCAACTGTAGGAAATTTGGACATTTCATGAAAAACTGTCCAACAAAGAACGCGTCATCCGAAGCCAAAGGGAAATCATTTGCGGTAACATGGGACGATGACGACGAAGACGAACCACAAGACGAGGTAGCGCAATCATCACTTTGCCTAATAGGTGAAAGCGACACGAACAAGGTAAGAGATGAATTTTCTTTACCAGAATTAATGAACATTTGTGAAAACATGAATTCAGAAATTACTTCTCTTGAATCCTCTATAGAAAATTATAAAGAAATGAATTTCCAACTACAACAGGAAAATTATAATGTTTTGCAAAATGAAATAAAATTGAAAAATGAAATTGCTTCGCTCAAAATTACCATTGAAAAACTCAAAGGAAAATCTAGTATTACTGAAGCTATACCTTGTCAGACTTGTGCTTCATTAAAACTAGAAATTAAGAATGGTAATGAAAAGATTGTTGGCATAAATAAAAGAATAGAAACTCTCGCTAAAAATGAAGATAATGTTAGAAAGAGTTTTATAAATAAAAGTGTCATGCTTGTAAATGAAAACATCTTTTTGAAATCCAAAGTCTCTGATTTAGAACTGAGTATCAGAAAATTTGGTGTAGGAAGGAAATCACTAGACATCATTCTTGGATACCAGTCAATCAAAAACGATAAACAAGGACTAGGATTTGGAAATGTTTATAATGAAAACATGATAAAGAAAAATCATTACATCAAGAAAAAGAAACGGAACGCCAAATGCTATACCTGTGGTTCTTTTGAGCATTTATATAGAAATTGTCGTTATAAGAACCAAAACATGAAGTTCAAACAAGTATGGGTTCCGAAAGGTACTATGACTAACCATTGTGGACCTATTTGGCTACCCAGGTCACACATACCATGTTCTTCTTATGTGTAGGGACTCAGCGTGGCTAAGGAACAACTGTGTGAGTGGTATTTGGATTCAGGCTGCTCAAGACACATGACAGGGAACATCGACAAGTTCCTTAGCCTCGTGAAGCAAGAAGGAGGAAGTGTTACATTAGGGGACAATGGCAAGTGCAAGGTAATGGGTAAAGGTATTGTTGGCAACAATACTTTTAAAATTTCTGACGTCCTCTGGGTTGAAAATCTCAAACACAACCTCATCTCCATAAGCCAACTCTGTGACAAAGGTATGAAAGTACTTTTTGATGAGAAAATTTGTAAAATTTATGACTCGGTCACAGGTAATACCCTCTTCATAGCCAATAGGAAAAATAATGTTTATACAATAATGATTGAAGAAATGACAATTGCTAAATGTTTGATTGGCAGGGAGGAGGAGGCTATACTATGGCACCGGAGACTATCACATGCCAGCATGAAGTTGCTACATAAGCTGGAGAATAAAAACCTGGTCCGAGGCTTGCCACATCAACAGTACGAGAATGGTAAGTTGTGTGTTGCATGCACAAAAGGTAAGCAAACTAGATCCACTTTTACGGGAATTCGGGAAGTTACCACTTCACGAGTCCTAGAATTGATTCATATGGATTTGTTTGGGCCTACCGATGTTGCTAGCCTCAATGGGAAGAGATTTTGTTTTGTTTTGATCGATGATTTTTCTAGATATACATGGGTTTACTTCTTAGCCAAGAAATCGGATTCCTTTGAAAATTTCCAAAATTTTTGTAATCAAGTTTCAAATGAGAAAAATCTTTCAATTATGAAAATTAGAAGTGATCACGGTGGTGAATTTGAAAACTCTGTTTTTGAAAACTTCTGTTTGGAAAAAGGGATCTTACATGAATTTTCTTCTCCTAGAACACCTCAACAAAACGGGGTGGTCGAAAGAAAGAATCGAACTTTAAAAGAGATGGCAAGAAGCATGCTTAATGATTATTCTCTTCCTATGTATTTTTGGGCCGAAGCAGTGAATACAGCCTGCTATGTCTGCAACAGGGTTATGCTTAGACCTTTAATGAACAAAACATCCTATGAACTGTGGCATGGCAAGACTCCTAACATTTCATATTTCAGAGTATTTGGATGCAGGTGTTTCATTTTAAACACAGGAGATCAGCTGGGAACATTTGAATCAAAATCAAACGAAGGAGTGTTCGTAGGATATTCATCAAGGAGCAAAGCATACAGGATCTACAATAAACGAACCTTAACTGTTGTTGAGTCAATTAATGTGAAATTTGATGAAGCTGAAATAGATCCTTTAAATTGCAGGGAAACTGAAGCTGGAGATGCAGACAAGGAAACTACAGAGCCTGAAAACATAGCTGAACCATCTGAAGGCCAAAAGGAAGCTGAACCAGAAGTACCACAAGGAAATAGACTGGAAAGAGGAGAGCTCAGGTTCAATCCACATCATCCACCTGAGCTGATCATGGGGACTCCTACGGAAGGTATACGCACTCGATCCACTTTCAATAACTTGTGTACCTTATGCATTCATGGTGACTTCATTTCTGAAATTGAACCCAAGAACGTTGAAATCGCTTTAACTGATGAAAGTTGGGTTATGGCCATGCATGATGAGATTAATCAGTTTGATAGAAATAATGTTTGGACATTAGTGCCCCGACCTGATAATTACCCAATTGTTGGCACTAAATGGATTTTCAAAAACAAACTTGATGAATCTGGAAATGTAATCAGAAATAAGGCAAGATTAGTGGCCAAAGGATATAACCAGATTGAGGGAATTGATTGTGATGAAACTTTTGCACCCGTTGCTAGATTAGAAGCCATTAGAATATTGCTGGCTTTTGCAAGTTTTAAAGGTTTTAAATTGAAGCAAATGGATGTGAAAAGTGCATTTTTAAATGGTTATTTGAAAGAAGATGTTTTTGTTGAACAACCCCCTGGTTTTGAAAGTCATAGTTTTCCAAATCACGTTTACAAGTTGCAAAAGGCTTTGTATGGTCTGAAGCAAGCTCCCAGAGCTTGGTACGACCGTCTCTGTTCATATCTTTTGGAAAATAACTTTAAAAAGGGTAGTGCAGACAACACTTTGTTTATCTTGCATGAACAGGATCATTTTATTATTGTTCAGATTTATGTGGACGATATTATTTACGGTGCTACTAATGATCTTTTATGCCAAAAGTTTGAAAAGGTTATGCAGGATCAATTTGAGATGAGTCTGGTCGGAGAGTTGAAATACTTTTTGGGATTTCAAGTAAGACAAACTGGAGATGGCATATATGTTTCCCAAACCAAGTATATAAAAGAACTGTTGAAGAAATTTGGGATGGAAAATGCAAAGCCAATGCGAACTCCAATGAGTCCGACAACGAAGCTTGAAAAGGATGACAAAGGTATAGATGTGGACCAAAAACTTTATCGAGGTATGATTGGGTCCTTACTCTATTTAACTGCATCTAGACCAGACATCATGTTTTCTGTTTGTTTGTGTGCACGTTTTCAAGCTTGTCCAAAAGAGTCACACTTAATTGCCATAAAAAGGATCTTTAGGTATTTGATTCACACACCATCTTTAGGCCTTTGGTATCCTTCATGTGGTTTATTTGATTTAATTGGATTTGCTGATGCTGATTATGCTGGTAGTATGATTGATAGAAAGAGCACTAGTGGAACATGTTTTATGCTAGGACATTCATTGGTTTCTTGGTCTAGTCGTAAGCAGAACAGTGTTGCTTTGTCCACTACTGAAGCTGAGTATATTGCCCTTGGCAGTTGCTGTGCCCAAGTACTTTGGATGATGCAAACCCTGTCTGACTACGGCTTGGATCTTAGAAAAGTTCCATTACGATGTGATAGTAAGAGTGCTATAGATCTTTCTAACAATCCTGTTCATCACTCTCGGACAAAACACATAGACGTAAGACATCATTTTCTTAGAGATCATTTGGCAAAAGAGGATGTATCCATTGAATATATTTCTACTGATTCTCAGTTGGCAGATATCTTTACAAAACCTTTGCCAGAAGATCGCTTTTGTCGTCTACGTCTAGAACTGGGCATTATTGATCATATTTAGAGTGAAAATATTATTTGGTGTGCGTTTATTGTTTTTGTGTGGTGTGCTACAAAAAGAAAAATAAAAAAATAATAAAGAAAAATATAAAAAGAAAGGGAAAGTGAATTGTCTATCTCCTCATTTTGCTCTTTTCATCAGAAACAGCCTTAAATGCAAAACATATGTCTTATGGATTTTGAATATTATATTCTTAACAATGCTTGCATTCAAAGACTACATGCTTAATTAGGTCATATTCATTAATGAGTAACTAACGTTTTTCATCTTCCAATCACACTTACACAGATCAAAATGTTTTTGATATGGATTTGAAATATTGAATAAGAAAAGTGGTTGTTGGTGGACTAATTTATGTTTTAAAGGGATATGATGTTTCAAGGCATGGGTAAAAAGAAAAGCTCTCCTCAAAATATATATACGTGTATAAAAAGAAAAGCAAGACACGTGTCTTCAAAATATATACACAGAGCTTCGTATGAAAAATGGATACGATCCATGTCCTTGATACTACCCTCGGACATCCAACTTATGCTATAAATGTCATTTTTTTAGCGTTGGTGTTAAGTCCGTCAAGCAATGCCATTTCACATTTAAAAATCCTTCTCGGTCATGTTTGGAATTGGTAACTTGAACTCATATTACATGAGAAGGGGAAACTCAATCTTTGATGTTCATATATTCAGTTGACAAGATGGTTATGACAGGCTGTATTCCTTATTACCTCTCCATATGTACTAAACATTTGATCATCACACTTGAGCACGGAGATGAATTACGGTAGTTATGACTTAGTGATTATTGCTTATTTATTCATTGTGGTCAAACGATGTATTGCCTTTTGTTTTGGTTTATAATGTTCAATTTTCCATTCCTCGTATGCTATTTCATACATTTTTTGATGAAAACAAAGGGGGAGAGAAATATTAAGTATGTGCATGTCAGAGATAGGGGGAGCATGTCAATAGGGGGAGCATATCATTTTGTCATTCAGGCTCATATTCATGCTTCACACACTCACACACTTAACACATTTTTTCAAAATAATCTTAATGTCTGGTTTGTTCTCATCAAAAGGGGGAGATTGTTGGAAACATCATCCTAACCTATGTTTGATGATAACAAACCCTACTGAACTGTTCTAATCTGTTTGTTGAGTGTGTCACAGGTCCCTATAGTCATGATTGCTCAAGTTACACATGCACGTACTCAAGTACGTTGAAATACGGAGCTGAAACTTCATTTGGAATTACACAAGCTGATCAAACAATGGAGTATAGCTATGAAACTCTATTCTAGAGGTAATCATAGGCTATAAATAGCATGAGATTTTTCTCAGGATTTATGGAGAATGTTTGAAGTTCAAATACGGGGAAATACGAGGAAATACAGAGTATACAAAGAAGAAACTTTTTCTACAAGTGGTGAAATGAGGTGAAACAATTCTAACATGTATATATTGGGCTCTGGGATTTTTGAGAATTTTTTTCAGAATTTTTGGGATTTATCTGATGCCAAAATACGGTGGAATACGTCAGAAATACACTGAAAAATCGACATACGGTACTGTTCATACGACGGCTGCCGACATACCGACTTTGCGGACATCAACTTTAACACGGGTTTGACCCGCGAGCCGCCTCGTGGCGGATCCCTTGGAACAGTAACCAAACCCGTTAAGCTCAATCCTATATAAACCCATGTACACTCTTCACATTTTCATCAATAACTTGAGTTCTAGAGATCCAAATTGAGCACCGTTTGCGGCGTTGCGACCGTGACTTCATCCCCGACGCAGTGATAGCAAGTTGAGTAGCTAGTTCCTCCTGTGCAGAAAATGAGATCATTTTGAGTGAGAAACTTCTACCGACTACTTCCACGGGGACATCGACTTCTTCTTCTACAGACATCCGATCATCATTCCGTAAGAAGCGTTGCGAAGCTACTGATGTGCTGAAAGACGACAACCAGAGAGATCTTCACAAATGAGCTTTCTAAACTCTTGATCTTATTTATTTGTGAAGTTATTAATGTTTTGATCAGCATTTCTGTAATATAATTTCTTCCATTATTTGGGACTCTGGGAACCAAACTTGTTGGGGCAAGTTGGGTTGGGGAGTGATACTTGTATGTTTCTTTTTGGCTTTGGTGAGCTTGAGTTGGTCTGACAGGTTGGTGTTGGTGCACCAATCTAAGGGAGATTGTAACTTCTTAAAGAAACAGTATAAGTGATTGCTCATTGGGGTGGACGTAGGTCATGGGGACCGAACCACATTAAATTATGTGTCTTCTGTGAATGCTTTGATTGTCCGATTCCTAAACTGCATGCTGTAAACTAGGCTTAATTTTTATCTTGCGATAATTTGGTCAAAGGCCTATTCACCCCCCCTCTAGGCCTTATTTAGATCCTACAAGGTTGTCGGTGCGTAGCACCTTATATTTATGTTGTATTTTTTGTCATGCTTGGGGCCTTCTTTTTAGACTCTGTACCTTTCTTTATGACTATCTCTGTATGTTTGGAATAAAATCTGTGGATGTTGAATGTTGGATAATTTTTAATTGTCTATCTTTCTTTATTATTGTTGTTGTTTCATCGTAATGCAAAGAATCTGCTAATGGATTAAATTATCAGACGTTTATCAGATTGTAGCTTCACAACTCCAAGTCTGAGCGGACCTCTTCACGTCTCGCCTTCCATACTTGAGAAGCGGGGCGTGACAAAAAGAAAAACACACAGCTGACACCAAGATTTATATTGGTTACCATATTCTTGGTGTAGAAATCATTAATGCGTCAATAATATAGAATTACAAAATATCTCACTTGGTTCAAGGGGAAATCAAGCTTGGTATGAATTTGGAAAAGAAAATCTAAAGGATCAGAACAATAACTTTGGTTCTCAAACAACTCTCAAATCTCACTTTATTTGCCCTCTGAAGATGTTTCAGGATTCACAAAAATAATCTCCAGTGATTGGCTTTTGCACCTTGGAGAAATCCTAAACAAAATACCCTTAATTAGCATTCACATAGAACCTGAAACCCGCTGAATTGCGGTATGATCTGAATTGGAATCGGACCCCAAACCACTACGAAACCTGCATCTGCTGCTATTATAGTCGGACGAGGCGGGATCTCCAGGTGTTGCGCCACATGTCGTGCCTGCAGCCAGTTGTGCTTCTCGTGCGATCTCGGCTCCGGCCGCGCTGTTCATCTGATTGAGCTATGAAAATTCCTAATTTTGGGATTCAAAAAAATCAGTGGTTTGTGATCCAAAAAATCTACAAAAAATTCCCCATAAATTCCAGATTAATTAATCTTGTAATATTTTGCACATGTTGTATCACATGTTTGAACAATCCGGCCCCTACATTTGTCAAGGGCTTGTGCTAGTCTGACGGGGGTGATGATTCCAGAAGAAAAAAAGTGATTCAATCAATTAACATGTTGCATTTTCTCTCACGCAAGAGACCTGCTTTCGATAAGATCAGAAGAATTCCATTTATTTAGTGAAAGTTGGCGGGCTACATATTTCCATGCATGACTTTGAGTAGTCATCCATGTTCGTCGACTTGTTCACTCCTATAACATTACGTCCCTGATTAAAAACTAATCTGGCAATAAAAATATGCACAAATAGAAGGCTTAGAAGATGGTGTTCCTCCCTTTTCTTCTTTTGAAGATGACATTAGAGCCGGAGTGGGCTTAGAAGCAAAGCATGCCTATATGAGCGCAACATTGGGCGGCTAGTGTGTGGAAGATAGAACAATCAAAATGAGATGAGGATGTAAAGGTTTTTCTCCGAAGATTTCATTATCAAAATAGGCTATATTTATAGCCAAAACCTAATTACAAAACATCTCTTCATATCCTACTAATAGGTAACCTCCTAATAAAGGTGACTATTGGTATTCCCCACTAGTAGGTAACCTCCTAATAAAGGTGACTATTGGTATTCCCCACTAGTAGATAACATCCTAATTAATTTACATAATGCAAACAAGATTAATTCCAACATTCACCCCTTTAATCTTGTTGCCGTTTTTGTTTCCTGCAGTCCGATTTTTTGACGCATCTCCAAGAACTTGACTCGTCCAAGTGGCTTCGTCAAAATATCGGCGAGCTGATTTTCCATGCTCACGTGCTCTACTACAACATTTCCTTGTTTAACACATTCACGAATGTAGTGATATCTCGTGTCAATGTGCTTGCTTCTGTCATGGTAGACTGGATCCTTACAAAGCGAGATTGTGGACTTGTTGTCCACCTTGAGAGTGAATTTGACTGAATCCATCTTCACCAAGTCTGCTAGTAACCGCCCAAGCCATACTCCTTGTTGGGATGCGGTTGCGGCTGCGATATACTCGGCCTCGCATGAAGACAACGCCACAATCTTTTGCTTCTGTGAGGCCCAACTAATCATGCTAGAGCCGAGGAAGTAAACCCACCCCGTGGTGCTCTTTTGATCATCCACATCCCCAGCAAGATCAGCATCACTAAAACCAATGAGATGTGGATCTTCCTCCTCCTTTGCATAGAAGCAACCGAGGCGCAAAGTGCCCCGTAAGTATCGAAGAATTTGCTTCACAGCTGCCATGTGCTGTGTGGTTGGTGCTTCCATGTAGCGGCTCACTATCCCAACCGCATACGAAATATCTGGCCTTGTGTGCACGAGGTATCTCAACATCCCAACTATGCTCCGATAGTTGGTGGCGTCAACTGGAGGATTAGGACTCACCTTGCTGAGTTTGAGCCTTGCTTCCATATGGGTCTGACAAGAGTTGCATTCCACCATCCCATTCTTGTCAAGGATACTAGCCGCATATGCCGATTGACACAGCGAGGTCCCTTGTGATGATTGCTCCACTTCAATCCCAAGGTAGTAGCTTAGAAGCCCAAGATCACTCATAGAAAAGAGCTGCTTCATTTGGGTTTTGAACTCTGCTATATCGGTGACATTTGACCCCGTAATGATAAGGCCATCGACATACACCCCAACTAGCAAGTTGGAGCTTCCCACGCTCTTCTTGTAGACTGCATGTTCTTGTGGGCATCTTTCGAAGCCAAGAGTGGTGAGGCTCTTGTCCAACTTCGAGTTCCAAGCTCGTGGAGGTTGGCGCAGTCCATAGAGAGCTTTCCTCAACTTGTGTACCTTTTGCTCATTTCTTTCTTCAACAAAGCCAGGGGTTGAGAGACGTATACCTCCTCGATAAGGTCGCCGTTGAGGAAGGCTGATTTGACGTCCATATGATGTACCTCCCATCCTCTTTGCGCCGCCAAAGCCAAGATTAACTTCACGGTTTCAAGCCTCGCCACAGGTGCAAAGACTTCATTAAAATCCACCCCTTGGCGCTGAACATATCCCTTCGCGACGAGCCGGGCCTTGTGTTTAACTACCGCTCCGGTTGAGTCCTTCTTCACCTTGTAAACCCATCTAAGTCCGATAGGTTTGTGTCCAGCTGGTAGGTGTACTAACTCCCAGGTGTTGTTGCTAACAATAGACTCAAGCTCTTCCCTCATCGCAAGCCTCCAACACTCATGTTGTTTGGCTTCAATATGACTTGCAGGCTCCTCTGCAGTCATTAAGAGTATCTCTTCATCTCCCTCTTCTTGTTGGTAGATATCTTTGAGAGAGCGATACTTCTGCGGCACCATGGATGAGGAGGTAGGAGTTTTCGGAGAAAAACCACCGGTGAGTGTAGTTGGGGAGTTCGGTAGCGGCTCAGAGGCAGTTGAGATCTCCCGGGTGGGTGACTGGCTGGAGTCAGTAGATGCCGTAGTTTCGCGTCGATCTTCGGGATTTTCTGGGGCTCCTTCGGGTGCTTCGTCTTCATCATAACCAAGCACAATGAATGATCCCACATGCCGTGAATCACTTCCGGGCCATGAATCACTCTCTTCCTCATTGTGCTTGCGTAGTGTTTGCTCCCAACACCATGCTTTGTCCTCCTCGAATCGCACGTCCCAACTAACATGCAACTTCTTATGTACCGGATCATACAACCGGTAGGCTTTGGACCCATCTTCGTAGCCGATAAACACCATAGGATTGCTGTGATCTTCCAGCTTCTTTAGATGAGGTTGCACAATTTTCATATGCGCAACGCATCCAAAGACACGAAGGTAGTGGACCTTCGGCTTCTGCCCACACCAAGCTTCATATGGTGTCATCCCTTCGAGACTCTTCGTCGGTGCACGGTTGAGGATATGGACAGCCTTATTCACCGCTTCTCCCCAAAAGAACGAGGGCATGTTCTTGCTCTTCAACAAGCTCCTTGCCATCTCAATGATAATCTGATTCCTTCGCTCTACAACACCGTTTTGTTGCGGCGAATATGGTGCTGTGAGTTGCCTTTTGATGCCCAGTTTTTCACAATAACTGGAGAAGTCCTTTGAGGTGAACTCCCCTCCTCGATCCGTCCGCAACATTTTCAACCGTAGGTCGACCTCCATCTCCGCTAGCGATTTGATTTTCTTAAATGCATTAAAAGCCTCATCCTTGCTTTTGATAAGACCGATCCACATGTAACGACTAAAATCATCTACGCATAGCAGAAAATATTGGTTACCTCCCGGTGTTACCGGTGTGATCGGTCCACAGAGATCGGCGTGAATAAGTTGAAGGGGCTTCTCCGCACGATACGTCGAGGAGGATGGAAATGGCGTGCGATGTTGCTTTCCAACCAAGCACCCATCACACAGTTGATCTTGTTGCCCCAAGACCGGCATGCCTTCAACCATCTTCTTGTGCGCTAAGCTCCTTAGCGCCGGAAAGTTCAAGTGACCGTAGCGTGCATGCCATAGCCACGACTTCTCCTTGAGGTTCACCATCAAGCACATGGGTTCGGCAAGGCGAAGATCAAGAGCATACAACCTGTTTCGACTCCGCTTCACATTAGCCAATAGCCTCCCTGTGTTGTCGAAGATCTTGAGAGAGCCATCCTTTATTGTGCTTGCACATCCGTGTTCATCAAGTTGTCCAATGGACACGATGTTGCTTCGGAGCTTCGGGATATAATAAACATCACACAACGTGAGATGTTGCCCATTTTGGCATTGTAACAAGATAGTTCCACGCCCACAAATATTGACGACGGATTCATCACCAAACTTTACGTTCCCCTTGATGCTTTCATCTAGGTCGGAGAACTTCTCCTTGCAACCCGTCATATGATTGCTAGCCCCGGTATCGAGGTACCACGCCTCAACTGCATGAAAAATTTGGCATCACCTTCTCCTCGTTGAGCATCAATACATTCTCCCGCTCCTCCGAATGTCCGAGTTCACACAACTCGGCTTTGAGAAGAGCTGGCGCATCATCATCCCACTTCGCAAAGTGGGCTTTGTCTCCGGTCTTCTCGGAACGGCACTCGTTTGCAAAGTGCCCGAACTTGCTGCACTTGTAACATTGGAGTTTGCTTTTGTCCCGAGTCTTCTCTTGATGAGTTGGTCCATCACCACGCCCATCATTGCGGCCACGGCCACGGCCACGGCTACGGCCTCGCCCACAAAAATAATGCCCACCACCTTGTCCCCTCGACGAGCTTGATGCGGCATCATATTTTGCCTTCCATTCGGATTCCGTCAGTAGAAGCCGCTCCTCCACCTTCTCATTGGTGGGTCTTTGACGGCTAGAGAGCCGTTCTTCATGGGCCTTCAGAGACCCAATGACCTCCTCCAAGGTCATGGTCTTCAAGTTCCCGAATTGTTCCATCGTAGAAAAGATTTGCAGGAATTTTTTGGGAACCGCACGGAGAAGCTTCCGGACGACATAGGTCTCTTCGACCTTGTCTCCCAATGCACGGATCCTGTTGACGTTGGTTGTCAACTTCGTAGCAAAGTCATCGACCGTCTCCGCATCTTCCATGCGAAGACGTTCAAACTCCCATCGTAGGGTTTGAATTTTTGCTTCTCGGACGCGCTCCACGCCCATGTGCATTGTCTTTAGCATCTCCCATGCTTCTTTGGCCGTTTTCTTCTCCGAGATCAGCATTAGCGTCTCCTCGCTAATACTTTGATAGATGGCGGCTAACGCCATCGAATCCTTCTTGCTATCCACCGCCTCATTTTCACTTGTTGGTTCGATCGCATCCCAAACTCCATTCACGCCCATGAAAACCCGCATCTTCAATGCCCACTACGAGTAGTTATCCTTCATAAGCAAAGGATAATGGATGGTCATCGATCCATCCTTCATCGAGAACTTCGATGTCGCCGTGTCAGACATTGCTGAGGATGTAGAAGACATTTCTTTTTGGCTGAGGAATTTAGGTGTGGCTCTGATACCAAATGTGGAAGATAGAACAATCAAAATGAGATGAGGATGTAAAGGTTTTTCTCCGATGATTTCATTATCAAAATAGGCTATATTTATAGCCGAAACCTAATTACAAAACATCTCTTCATATCCCACTAATAGGTAACCTCCTAATAAAGGTGACTATTGGTATTCCCCACTAGTAGGTAACCTCCTAATAAAGGTGACTATTGGTATTCCCCACTAGTAGGTAACCTCCTAATTAATTTATATAATGCAAACAAGATTAATTCCAACATAGTGAACCCTGAATGGGCTTCTCTTACCAAGATTGTTCTTTTCTCCCCCCAGGGAGATGCAAATAAATCAGGAACACTGGATAATTTCTTGATGAACCGGCCCCTACATTTGTCAATGCCATCAGCTAGTCTGACGTGGGTGATGATTCCAGAAAAGAGAGAACGATTCAATCGATTAACATGTTGCATTTTCACTCACGCAAGAGACCTAGTGCTTTCGGTAAGATCAGAAGAATTTTATTTATTTAGTGAAAAATGGTGGGCAACCTCTGTCCATGCATCAGTCCTCCGCATCCCATAAATTCCCGTCGCATGACTTTGAGTAGTCATCCAAGTTCGCCAACTTCTTCACTCCACCTACAATATTATGTCCCTTTTGCTAGTCGAAACAAAAACTAACCTGGCAATAAAAACATCCACTAATCACCTTAGAAATAGTCACCTTAGTAAAGTCCCTCCTCAGAGATCCATCTAGATTGCTATCCTGTTACTATACGTAACAAGATTGAGCGCTCTGGCGCATGTCATCTATAAATAGAAGCCTCTTGCATTCTTCTCCCTTCAGACTAGATCAAACCAAGGAAATGACAATGGCGAAGGCAAGCTTCCTTGCGGCGGCGCTGGTGCTGTGCTTCGCCGCTGCAGCGCACGCGCAGTCTGCAACGAACGTGCGTGCAACGTACAACATCTACAATCCGGCACAGAACAACTGGGATCTGAGGGCCGTCGGCGCATACTGCGCGACATGGGATGCCGATAAGCCCCTGGCATGGCGTCAGAAGTACGGATGGACCGCCTTCTGCGGGCCGGTCGGACCCACCGGCCAGGCCTCTTGCGGCCAGTGCTTATTGGTAAGGTTTTAAGCATCTAGTTGGTGTATAAATTTAATATATCGATTACTATATTTGAGGAATGAATCTTGTTGAGGAGGCACTGACTCAAAAATGATTGATGCAGGTGACAAACACTGCAACTGGAACTCAAGCGACAGTTAGAATCGTGGACCAGTGCTCCAATGGAGGACTGGATTTGGATCAGGGAGTGTTCCAGCAGCTCGACACCGACGGCAGTGGTAATGCCAGCGGCCATCTCACTGTCAACTACCAGTTTGTCAACTGTGGCGACTAGAGATGAAATCTAGCCGGCCAACATGTTTATGCTTATACGCGTAAACATATGGATGTATGAAATAAGAACGTGCTACGTACCAATGTTTCTTCTTATTGATATTTACTTATAATGAAGAATAAAAGATGCGCATTTTCTGTGCCTTGATTAATTTTGACGTCCAACCTTCTTGATGAACTATTGTGCAATTCTTAACAGTACTTCAACCTTCTTGATGAACTATTGTGAAAATGGGAAATGTTGTGACATAGCTTGAATTCCCACTTCAAGAAATTTCATGCGGTATCACCTAAAAAAAAATTCCATTCCATTATTTTTTTTGGTTTTATCGGAGTTGTTTATTACTTGATTTGCACATGTTAAAACTCTAGCCCATCCAAAACTAATCAAACAATTAATGCCTTTTGCTCGTTGTCGGAATCACTAGAAATTAAGGGTTGAATGAATACAAAACTTTTTTAGACACTCCGATCATGTAAAAATATGAAATCGTTTTTCATCCCAGCGATCTAGATCACATTGAACTCATGTATTCAATAGAATATAGATACGAAATTGGAAACGGTGTAAGTACTTGAATGAAGCTTATTCCGATCTTTCCTTATTTACAAATTGCAATCCTTCCTTTGTCACCTTTACGGAGATCCGTCACTTGGGATGAAGATGATTCATATGCCCTTTGGAGTCAACTTTCTTCAAAGAGGTATATCTGATCTCCTTTATATTTATCTTCAAATTCTTCAACCTTTTGATCATGTCTTGTGCTACTTAACCAAGCATGTTCTTTGACACTTTCATATTCCCAGTTCACTGATTGAATGGAAGAGTGAATGTTTGGTGAAGCTTTTAACGAATATGAACTCAAACTTTCATCCTTTGTTGTTGTCATGGAGCTTGTGGAAGAGCTGACAAGCTTTATTGAAGCTATATTACTTTGTGTTGGGGTAATTGAAAATAGGAAACATGCATTGAAGACCAGTGACGTGATCTTGATCTTCTCAAGCAGGCCGAAAATATGTAAGTGATAGTACACACCCCCAATGCATTAAGGCAGGTTATACCAGCAGAACATTATACCTCTTTAGCAATGTCACCAAGAAGTTTGGCCATGGAAATCGAAACATGTAGTGAAAACTTAAGGTTGATTATTCTCCTTGTAGTTGAAGGTGTTGTGCGGCGAATGCCCAGCAATCGCTACACAGCATTGTGAAAGACCCAGGATCGGGGAGACCGGTGACGAAATATCAGCAGCAAACAGAGCACAAACAAGATTGCTTTTAGGCCGTGGACGGCCAAGAGGGAACACCGGTGAACTTTATTACGAAGAAGAGAAACAAATACAAATCTTCAACCTTCGTCCAACGAAGAAGAAGCACACAATGATCTCTCCAAAAGCTCATGCTACAATCTCTCAAAGTTGGCTCTCACAATGACTGCTCTCACAAAGGATACAAAAGTGTTCCATACGAAATCCTAACCTAAAACCCCCTATATATAACCCTAGGTTACAATAGGTGTCATCATGGGCTAGGAATTCCTTAGATGTTAATCCTGACAATTACGGCATCTAATCCAATCACCGCTCTATGCAATTAATGCCGCCGCAATCTAGTGGGCCAATCGCCGCTGCCTAGCGGGCCGTATCCCAATGGACTCCCTTCGACCGATCGACCTTCCTTCCATGTCGAACGACCTAAGTGTCGGGCCTCGCGTACGAGCATTCATCCTTCGAGCCTTCATACAACCTTTCGATGGAAACACGGACTCTAATCCTGCTATGACCCAACGATCCCTATGCTGAGCAATCGACCTTCAGACTCGAACTGACGACCGATCGACCCAACTGCGCTGACGAAACCACTTGCCCAGCATCCTCATATTTGACTTGTGCAGAGTCATATAGGTCGAATCCAGGTGCAGACGAGTTACCTCTGCACAAGATTGTTGGATCTGGATCTAAGCCTAGAGAGGAGGTGAATAGGCTAATAAATATTCTCGTGCAAACCACGAGCAATCACACGCAGTTATAATCACATGCATGGTAAATAATAATCAAATATAGATGCATAGCAGATTTACCCTGGTTCGTTCGTCACCACGACCTACGTCCAGCCTCCAAAGCAGATACTAGATTAATAATGTAACAGGTACAACCTTAATAGCTAGAGAACCATCGTCTCTACACTCACCAGGCTCTCAGTACCATATTCACCGTGTTCAAAAAAATTAATCCTAGTATAAGGTTTCTATTGGCTAGTCCCAACTAGCCAAGTCCCTCATGTCTAGCACCCACTAGACAAGACCCCAAAACATATATCAATGGTAAAATTTCCCCTACAGAGATTTATACTACTACACAAATATAATAATAAAGAGTTTAGAGAATCTCAGTTTGTGTTGCGGCAGTCGTCTCTGTCAATCTGCTCGGGTCAGATCACATCTCACAGGATTTCGTCGCCAACGTCACGTCCTCGCCTTTGGAACTTGCGGCCTAGGTGTCTTGGCTCCATGAAAGTTTCGGCCTTGGAGCTTCTTCCCTTCTATGTTGCGCAATGATGTATGGTGACTCTCTTGGATGGTTGCGCAAGTGTTGAAGGCTCTCTCTTTGGTGTATTGCACAAGTATGATGGTTCTCATTCTAGGTTGCGCAATGTAGCTTGGAGATGGAGCAACTTAAGGAGGTGGATCCTTGCTTGATGTTGCAGCCTTGAGCTTGGAAGATGGTTGCTTGTGCAAGGATGAGGAAGGGATGCCATGGCCTTGGTTTGAAGGTGATTGCGCAAGGACCTTTGGCAAGGTGCTTGGACAATGGAGCTTTTGACCTTGGAGATAGGAGGTTGCACAAGTTGTCCTTGGCAAGGGGATGGAGCTATGGCACTTAGAGTTTGGCCATGGAGAGGTTGCAATAGAGATAGGAGCTTGGAGAGGCTTGCAATGGAGATTAGAAGAAGCAATGGAGATTGGAGTAAGTTGCACAATGTAGGAGCAATGGCATGAAAACTTGCGGCATCCCCCTTGATGTTGGCCGAAATGCTCCCCTTCTTTTGGTTACCCCCTCTCTCAATCTCTCTCTCTCTCTCTCTCTCTCTCTCTCTCTCTCTCTCTCGGAATATGGGTTTATATAGGAGAGGATCGGATATGATAGAATCAATTAGAATCCTATAATTGATGGAGATGGGAAGGATATTTGAATTGATTTCTTCCTTATCTTCCCATCTTTGACTTAGTCCAATTTTTGTAGCTATTATCTCCATCTTTGACTTAGTCCACTTGGCTAATGCATGACACATTCTCCATCACTTTTACTTATTCTCTCTTTGAATATTTGCGAGAGTGCCATTCCTGAAAAATACTTAGCACACACATTAAATCGTTTACATATGTTTGTTATCATCAAACACGAAGTCATCGATCGTTGCATCCAACTTCACAAAAATATGGAGAAAGATTTGAATTCTTTGGTGTGTGCATTAATGCTCATTTGTGCATACATGAATATTGGTTTAAGGGGGAACATTAATGAACAATGAAAATGTGTGAATATAATGAATATTGGTTCAAGTGGGAGCATGAATAAAGGAGGACCATGCATACATGTTTGAATGCTTGAACATCATCGTTTGCATGCTTGTATGTTGCATATCATTGTTGCACTTGCTGCATATTGCATACATCCTCCATCTTCACACTTCACACACACATATCACGATGATATTATATAAATCGTTATTGCTCAAATCTTATATGAGTTTGTCATCATCAAAAGGGGAAGATTGTTGAACCATCATTTGTTATGAATAATCAATAGAAGTCGGCATTTCATTGATTTCTCTCCCCTGGTGGTGGAGGAAAAAGCTAACATTATTTTGTCTCTCATCCATTGCTAAGACGGCACAAAGCTCATGCAGGAGATGACTGCTTATTGGCAATTTATGAATAATCTATTTAGTTGTGACTTGACTACATATTGGACTAAATATTAACAATGCTCAATATTTAGTCTTCTTTTGTATCCCATCATATGAAATTTCATTATAGGCGTTTCTCTATTGCTCAGTCTTGTTTCGATAGCCTAGGGTGATTGTCGTCATTCATGTGAGATGACTTCGCCTAATGACTCTTTGAACAAGAGTGCCATGATTGACATGCACAAAAGGAGAGAACGATTGGAAAATAGCCTAATGACTTGATTAATAGACAAAGTACTGTCTTGCAAGATCATTAATTGTGTTCCTTTAGTCCATGCATGAACATGTTTTGTTCTATGTTTCTGCCTGGTTTAGATCAAAAAGGGATTTGTTCTCAATACATGTCATCGAGAAGGGAGATCACATCACTATACATTTGACTTCCACGTTGGAGGACTATGTGGACTCGAGGGTTCACAGGCAGATTTCGATCTAATTTTTTGGGTGATGCCCCCTTTCAGCTCGGACAATGACTCATATTCCAACCCTAATTATTCCAAGGCAGAGTCTACTTATCTTAAAGACTCACTGTGTCATTCATCTTCAAAATTAGGTGGCCTTTGACTCTTCTTTGAACAAGAGGGTAACCAAGGGTCCCACTTTAGAAAGGTAAACACCCGTCTTTGAACAAGAGGGTAACCAAGGGTCCCACTTTAGAAAGGTAACACCCGTCCAGCCCATAATTCATTCATTGGAGGTGGGATCGGAGAAAGGGAGGGTGTCCGCCCGACTCGCTCAAACTAGAATGGAGAGAGAGATCTGGGAGAGGATTAGAAGATTAGATCCAATTCTGGATAGATGGGTCAAGAGGCAAAGAGGTTTCCTCTTTGTTTAAACAATATGCAGGTTAGGTTGTTTCATTACTATCTTTGAACAACGGGTGTCACGCAAGGACGTGAAAAGGTCCACACGAGAGTGGAGCTGTGAAGCCCCAAACCCGATAAGCGTCAATAAAACATAAGCAGGTCCCTGTAACCACAAACGGAACAACAATAATAACACAAGGAGAGACAGAAATAAAATCTCATATCTCATAATTTGTCTAACATAAAAATTAAGAAGTTCAACATCCAGAAAATCCACCAGGCTAAAGGAAAGAGTCTAAAGGCCCAGAACAAGGCCAACAAAAGAACAACATAACAAAGTATAGGTGCTACGCACCGACAACAAAATAGCAGTCTAAACAAAAGGGAAAGCTCAACGAAGACACTAGGACTGGTCCCCAGTGTCCACGTACTCCCCGTCAAACACAAGCTCGGGCTCGGCGTCAGCAAACACCTCGTCCTCCCCAAAGTACTCAGGCTCAGGATCTAACATGTGTCACCCAAAAGAGTAAAGGGGGCACATGTCAGCAAGTCTAAAAGACTTGGGCAAGGAAACTGAAAGCAAGGCAACTAGGAACCTAGCAGTTATAGTATGCATGACATGGCAGTTATAACATGAGTGCACAAGCAAGACATGGTGAAACAATAAGTACAAGAGAACAATTATCGGGACAAGTCAAGAGTAGCCAAGCTACTAACAATCTCATTCATTTCACTAGTCACCTTTCAAGTTGTTTGTAGATGTTTACGCCTTACAGCTGAATGGTTTGGCATTCACGCTGATTGGCCGCTTAACACTACCCCAAAACCCAGAGTTTACGCCTTACAACTGAAGTTGCTGATCGGGCAGACTTCCAGTTGAATGGCCGCTTAACCCTTACCCCAATACCCACATGTAAACGAGCCAGGGTCCCTGCACACGAGCTCAGTAAATGAGCCAGGGTTGCCCTGCACAGGAGCTCGCATTCTAGTTCACGATTCATAAGCATTTGGCATATGGGTGCACCTAGCCGGAAACAAGCAATTTGGGCATTGGCTATCAACCAACACATGGCCCGCTTCTGGAACACGAACCAGGAACACAAGCATTGTAGCGAAGCTACGCAATCACGAAAACAATTAAAGAATGCAATGACATGACAATTAATTTGCGTACCGTTAATGGAAATTAAACATGACATGGTAATTGTGCAACATGATAAATGTCGGATCTAGCTTCGTTGTCAAGCTAGTTCCTAAATTTGCGCCTAGGCGAGTATCATTTCGTCGCCTAGTCTCTTTTACGCCTACAACAAGTAAATGGCCTAAAACATGGCCTAAACCCTAAGTGGCAAGTTTCACTTGCCTAGCACCGAGGATGACGATCAACGAGGGTTCGTCCCACGGACGCTAATCTACGGGGAAGTCACTGTTATGGAGAAACAATCATCAAAACAACATTCATTCATTAGGGTTTCACAAAAACACAACGGGTTATGAAAACATTAAGAGATCGATTATTACCGTATAGGAAACGGAGGAATGATGCCGAGCAACCACGGCAACGATCACCCAAATCGCGGCATTCTGCTTCGGACTCCGAGGTAGTCCAGTCATGAAATCCATAGTGATGTGTTGCCATTTTCACTCCGGAATCGGAAGCGGTTGTAGCAACCCGGCCGTACGCTGATGCTCCGCCTTTACTTGCTGACAAACCAAGCACTTGTCTACACTCCGAGCCACACTCCTCTTCATGCCATACCACCAATAGTTCAGACGAAGATCCTGGTACATCTTGGTGCCACCAGGATGCACAGAATACGGCGAATTGTGTGCCTCCACCATCAACTCCTCTCTAATATCCCCAGCTGGCACACACAACCTGGCTCTAAACCTCAGCGAGCCATCCTCATGAATCAAAAAGTCAGTCCGCAGACCGACTTCCACCTGCTCCCGAATCTTCACCAGCTTTGGATCCTCAGCCTGGCCAGCCTTGATCCGATCCACAATCGTCGACTGTACATGCATGCACATCAATGAAGAAACCTCCCCAGGAAGAACAATCTCAACACCAGACTCGCAAAAATCCTGCTGCAATCTCCACTGCGAGGTCAAAATCATCACCGCTGGAAGCCTACTCAGCGCATCAGGAACCACATTCACCTTACCATGGTGATACTGCAAATCAATCTCATAATCCGCCATGAGCTCCAACCATCGACGCTGTCGCATATTGAGCTCCTTCTGAGTAAAAATATACTTCAAGCTTTTGTGATCGGTGAAGATCTTCACTTTCTCACTCAGCAGGAAGTGCCTCCAAATCTTAAGAGTAAACACAACGGCAGCCAACTCCAAATCATGCGTCGGGTAATTCTTCTCATGAACCTTAAGCTGACGAGAAGCATATGCCACAACGTGCCCGTGCTGATGCAACACACAACCGAGACCCTTGCCAGAAGCATCGCAAAAGATCTCAAATCCACCGCTGCGATCAGGCACAACAAGAATAGGGGCAGTCGTCAACCTCTCCCTCAGAACACCAAAAGCATTCTCACAATCACCCGACTAAACAAAAGGTACATCCTTCCGCGTCAACCTGGTCATCGGCTCAGCAATACGGGAAAAGTCCTTAATGAAACGCCGATAGTAACCAGCAAGTCCAAGGAAACTCCGGATCTCAGACGCAGACGACGGAACAGGCCACTCTCCGATGGCCCTAATCTTCTCGGATCCACTGAAATACCATCTCCAGTCACCACATGCCCGAGAAAAGCAACTCTATCCAGCCAAAACTTGCACTTCGAAAATTTAGCATACAAACGATGCTTCCTCAAAATCTCCAATACCGTCCTCAAGTGTGATGCATGCTCCTCCTCCGACTTTGAATAGATCAGAATGTCGTCAATAAAGATAACGACAAACTTATCCAAAAAGTCGTAGAAAGTCAGGTTCATCAGATTCATGACTGCGGGTGCATTGGTTACACCGAAAGGCATAACCACAAACTCGTAGTGTCCATACTTCGTCCTGAACGCTGTCTTCGGAACATCTCCCTTCTTCACCTTCAACTGATGGTAACCACTCCTCAAATCCAATTTAGAAAACACCCTCGAACCTCCAAGCTGATCAAAGATATCATCGATGCGAGGCAACGGGTATTTATTCCCGATAGTCCACGTACATGCGACGCGAACCATCCTTCTTCTTCACCAGCAGCACCGGTGCTCCCCACGGAGACACACTAGGGTTGATATAACCCTTCTGCAAAAGCTCATCCAGTTGCTTCCGCAACTCCTCCAACTCAGCGTGTGCCATACGATACGGCGCCTTCGAAATGGGCTGCACACATGGAATCAGATCAATAGAAAACTCCAAAGCTCGATCAGGTGGCAAACCAGACATCTCCTCGGGGAAGACGTCATCAAAATCTCGCACCACAGCTGGCCTCTCCAGCTCCATCTGCATAGCCACAACCTCCACCGGCCTGGCCCGAAACCTGACAGGACCAAGCGAGCTGCTACCACGGCTGAACTCAAATACTGGATGTCCGGGAATCTTGAACACCACCTTCTTCCTTCGACAGTCGATCGTAGCATAGAGGCTAGCAAGATAGTCCATCCCAAGAACTGCATCATAGTTGATGATGTCGTGGACAATGAAATCAGCGTAAAGCTCATGTCCACAGACCACCAACGAGCAAGAATTGCAACCACGATGTACCGAGACCACGCCATTCCCTGTAACGATATTCCAACTCTTGGAAAGAGGGGACGTCGACAAGGAATGCTTCTCCACGAAGCTTCGAGAAATAATGCACATCGATGCACCAGAGTCAAAGAGGACTCGTGCAGGAAATGTGCACACCAAAACAACACCTAACAAGCAATTAGCAATCAAACCCTAGTCTAGCAGACAATCATGTTCAAGCAAACAACACAATCTAACAATCAAAACCAGCTAGGAAAGTAACAGCTAGATTGAGGATTACCTGCGATAACCTCATCCACAGCCTCGCTCTCCACAGCGGTCATCAGAAAAGCCTGCCTCCTCGGCGGAATAGCATGCTGAAAAGCCTGCCTCGGTGGAACAAGAGCAGCTCCACGTCCAGTAGGAACAGACGCTCGCTGCTGCAACGGCTGTGCTGCAACAGGTGCCCTCCGCAGCTGATTCGCATGCCGACAATCCTTCGCGACATGAGAAGCATCACCACAAACCAAACACTAGCCCAGAAACTTTCTACACTGATCCTTAATGTGGCCAGGCTTACCGCAGAAATGGCAAGTCTTCAGAATAGGCCATCATGGCCTCTTGAACTGAGCTGGCTGATTAGGCTTGAAACCAGGCCTAACCACCACCCTGGCCTGCTCCATAGGCCTCTTCCCAGCACCGGAAACATATCCTCTCCTCTGACTCAGGTTCAGCTCTTGCCTCCTCGCAGCGACCAGAACCTTCTGATAAGAGTCCAGATCAGAGGGAGACACGAAACTCTGAAGCTCCAAAGCAAGTCCCTGCAGGAACCTTTGAGCCCTCTCATCAGCATCCTGCACCATCTTCGGTGCGAACCGACTCAGCCTAGTGAACTCTTGGTGGTACAGGTCAACCGTCATGCTCCCTTGCTTCAGATCAATAAAGCGCTGCAGCATCTCCTTCCTAGCAGCCTTCGGAAAGAACTCCTCATCAAACCTGGACTTAAAGGTAGTCCAAGCTATCGGCTCCACCAGCATCTTCTCTTCCGCATCCCACCAGTTCCGAGCATTATCCTTGAGTTGCCTCTTCGCCAAATCAACCCATCCAGCCGGGGTGATCTTGGCCATCTTCAAGTTATCCTCAATGTTCCGAATTCACTCATCGGCAGCCAGAGGACCCTCAGACCCATCAAAATATGCGGGACCCAGCTCCCGAAATTGCTTCGCTCCCGGCTCAGAGCGAGGGACATCCGGAAGTGCCCGGGCAGCTCGAGCAAGTGGAGTATTCTAGACTTGTAGGAGCATGCCCTGCTGCACTTGCATCATCTGAAGCATCATCCGCATCATCTCTCCATTGGTGGGTTCCCGCTCAGGCTCCTCATCATGAGGGGGCGCACCACTACCTCCACCACGGGTGAATCGCCTTCCTGCCATCTAGTGACACAGAGACGAAGCAGATTAGACTCATAGCTTATGACTCGGACGTCGAACTTAGTTTATTCGACATTCTAATATTATTATCGCTATTCCGATAATCGCAGTTACAGAAGAGAGACCTGCATAGGCCACCAACAAAACCTGTCACGCCCCGCTTCCCTAAAATGGAGGCGAGCCGTGAAAAGGTCCGCACGAGAGTGGAGCTGTGAAGCCCCAAACCCGATAAGCGTCAATAAAATATAAGCAGGTCCCTATAACCACAAACGGAACAACAATAATATCACAAGGAGAGACAGAAATAAAATCTCATATCTCATAATTTGTCCAACATAAAAATTAAGAAGTTCAACATCCAGAAAATCCACCAGGCTAAAGGAAAGAGTCTAAAGGCCCATAACAAGGCCAACAAAAGAACAACATAACAAAGTATAGGTGCTACACACTGACAATAAAATAGCAGTCTAAACAAAAGGGAAAGCTCAACGAAGACACTAGGACTGGTCCCCAGTGTCCACGTACTCCCCGTCAAACACAAGATCGGGCTCGGCGTCAGCAAACACCTCGTCCTCCCCAAAGTACTCATTCTCAGGATCTAACATGTGTCACCCAAAAGAGTAAAGGGGGCACATGTCAGCAAGTCTAAAAGACTTGGGCAAGGAAACTGAAAGCAAGGCAACTAGCAACCTAGCAGTTATAGTATGCATGACATGTCAGTTATAACATGAGTGCACAAGCAAGACATGGTGAAACAATAAGTACAAGAGAACAATTATCGGGACAAGTCAAGAGTAGCCAAGCTACTAACAATCTCAATCATTTCACTAGTCACCTTTCAAGTTGTTTGCAGATGTTTACGCCTTACAGCTGAATGGTTTGGCATTCACGCTGATTGGCCGCTTAACACTATCCAAAACCCAGAGTTTACGCCTTACAACTGAAGTTGCTGATCGGGCAGACTCCCAGTTGAATGGCCGCTTAACCCTTACCCCAATACCCACATGTAAACGAGCCAGGGTCCCTGCACACGAGCTCAGTAAATGAGCCAGGGTTGCCCCGCACAGGAGCTCGCATTCTAGTTCACGATTCATAAGCATTTGGCATAGGGGTGCACCTAGCCGGAAACAAGCAGTCCGGGCATTGGCTATCAACCAACACATGGCCCACTTCTGGAACACGAGCCAGGAACACAAGCATTGTATCGAAGCTACGCAATCACGGAAACACTTAAAAAATGCAATGACATGACAATTAATTTGCGTACCGTTAATGAAAATTAAACATGACATGATAATTGTGCAACATGATAAATGTCGGATCTAGCTTCGTTGTCAAGCTAGTTCCTAAATTTGCGCCTAGGCGAGTATCATTTCGTCGCCTAGTCTCTTTTACGCCTACAACAAGCAAATGGCCTAAAACATGGCCTAAACCCTAAGTGGCAAGTTTCACTTGCCTAGCACCGAGGATGACGATCAACGAGGGTTCGTCCCACGGACGCTAATCTACGGGGAAGTCGCTGTTATGGAGAAACAATCATCAAAACAACATTCATTCATTAGGGTTTCACAAAAACACAACGGGTTATGAAAACATTAAGAGATCGATTATTACCGTATAGGAAACGGAGGAATGATGCCGAGCAACCACGGCAACGGAAGAAATGCTCCGGGGAACCTAGGGTTCAGATCTGGAAATGGATGGAGAAGTTTGGAGAAAAAGGGTTTTGGGGGGATTTGATGGAAGTTTGGGGAAGATGAGAGATAGAATGTGTTAAGGAAGGGTTTGGATGATTGATTTTGGGCTTGGGATGAAGGAATAAGTGTTTGAGGTAGTAGGGGGCTCAATGGGGGAGAAACTAGGGTTTTAGGTCGTGAGGAAGAAGAAGAAAACGTTTGGGAGGAGTTTAAATAGGAAGGGCTGGCGGCTGCCCAGAAATTAGGGTTTCGACACTGATTAGTCGGTCAGAGAACAACCACTGACCGACTAGTTTGGGAACTAGTCGGTCGGTTGATCAACGCAGACCGACTAAGTCCAAACAGTAACTCTTGTACAAAAATAGGATTTATATTTAGTCGGTCAAAGAACAACTACTGACCGACTAATTTAACATCTAGTCGGTCGAAAGATGAACTTAGACCGACTAAGAACGAACTGTAACTGGTACCAAAAATAGTTGATGAGTTAGTCGGTTGAAGAAGCATTGCCGACCGACTAGTTTGCAACCTAGTCGGTCAACCAACGTTCTTAGACCGACTAACGACAAACAGTAACTCCTGAGAAATTTAGAAAGCCAACTAGTCGGTTCAAGAAGGTTTTCCGACCGATTGGATCGTCATCTAGTCGGTCGGTGCCCCTTCTTACACCGGCTAATGAGCACCAAAAGTTCTGAAATGGAGCGCGAAGCTCCGGGATCAATTCCTAAGACTCCTAGGCTTGATCTAACAATAAGATATGACTGATATGAAGCCTGTCACGAATGACTTGCTCCAAAATCGACGATTCTAAGGAAGAAGCTAAGAAAACACGACGAAACGATCGAAAATGAAAGTTACGGAGACGAAAACCACATATAAGGAGAAAATCCACCAAAACATATAATATAATATAATAAATCCGGATACATGAAAACCAGTCGTTACAACGGGCATTCATTGTTATCAACATGAAGTGATTGGTGTGAAGAGAATACTATAGATATTGATTCATCTAGCAAGCCCACTGATGAGAAGGTTGTAGACGATGGATGAAGCCAATTTATGTTGTAATGAATCCAATATAGTTCTATCAGCTACCAACCGAGGCTCGACTTACTCTGAAGGTCAAACGGGTGTCGCAAGCTCATTTCCAACCACCACCATCCCAGGTGTTGGATGCAACGATCTAGAAGTCTAGAACTTCTAGTTTGATGACGACAAACAAGTGTGAACTATTTAACGTGTGTGTTAAGTGCTTTTCAGGAGTGGCACACTTTTAGTTCTTCAAAGAGATGATCAAGTCAAAAGATGGAGAATTTTTTATACACATAGCAAGTTGGACTTGGTCAAACATGGGAAAGAGATGGAGTCAATCTCAAATTCATATCTAAGGGTGGTTGGAACAAATCCTATTACAACTCATATTCAAACTGCAAACCAGTTAGAGATTTGGAGAATCCCTAGGATACAACCCAACTCATCCCTATCCTACTCCATATCCAACCCCTACTTAAACCCCTCTTTAAAGAACCCTAGAAGTTGCGGCTACACCCAAAAAAAACTTGCGGCCATAACAAAAGAAAAGGGAGAGAGGGCCGGCCAAAAACCTTAGTTTCACATCTCAAGCCGCAAGGTACCACATCACAGCCGCAACATTGTTCAAAGGCCAACGAAATATCCCCATCCCTTGAAGCCACAAGCTCCTATGTTGTAACCCTTGTTCATCTACTATCTTTCTAGGAGCAAGCCGCAATCTTGGGGGGGGGGCAAAAGGCACTAAAGGCTCCCACAAGTTCCAAGAGGGCATGTATGTTACTTTTGTTTATTTGATGCTAATAAATCTCCCATGTGCAGGTACTATACAAGAAGAAGCATCCAACCAATGGAGCCCCAATTGTTGACCTTCATCAAGCTCAACGTGCCAAAGCCAATAGCTCACAAATTCCAAAAGATCAGCTCATTAACTTTTGTTTTCTTTGATTGCTGGTCGCGTGGTCTTCATTGCTCTCTTTTTTTGGGGCACAAAAAGTTGTGGCCATCGCATGCAATCTCCAAGCTGCAATTTTCATCCCAAGAGGTCACAAGGCACAACAAGCTGCAATTTTCATACAAGAGAATAGAAAAAGTTGCGGCCTTCAACATTTCTCCAAGCCAAGCCGTAACTTAGTTTCTTTGCTAATTATTTTTTGCAGGCACATTGAATCAAAGATGATAGGATTAATAAAGAAGGAAGGAGCCCATTAGCTAGCTAGCAAGTGCCAAGAACACCATGTGCTAGAACAAAGATTAGCCGCAACATTCTAGTGCCATCAAGCCAAATGCTACCACATCCAAGGAGAGGATCATAGCCGCAACTTGAGTTGCTTAGGAGACGAGAGACGAGAGACGACTACATCTTGCCAGACGAGAGCTAGCACATGCTGACTGATGGAGACGACGACGGCTTCACAAAACTGAGATTTCTAAACTATTATTATTATTTTTGTGTAGTATTGTTTGATCTCCGTAGGAAAAACTTTATCGCTTTATCTGTGACATTTTGGGGTCTTGTCTAGTGGTGATCTAGACAAGAGGAACTTGACGGGTGTCGTCAAGTGAGAGCACAGATTAGGATTCATAGTGTTGAACACGATGAGTGGGGAACTGAGCCTGGTGAGTGTAGAGACGTTGGTTCTCTAGATATTATGGTTGTGCATGTACACTATTAATATAATATTTGCTTTTGGGGCTGGACGTAGGTCGTGATGATCGACCGAAATAGGGTAAATCTGTTGTGCATCTGTGATTGTGTATTATTTACTCTGCCTGTGTTTATAACTGCGTGTGATTTCTCGTGGGTTGCACGAGAAATTTTAATAGCATATTCACCCCCCTCTAGGCTTAGATCCAGATCCAACAAGTGTATCAGAGCATATTTTAGGATCTAGCCTAGATTGACCATGAATAACTCTAGTGATTGTGCTTTTTCTGAAGGTCGGTCCATATCACGTCCCCCAAAATTTAATGGAGTAGATTATGCTTATTGGAAATCTAAGATGAAAATCTAATTGATATCTGTTGATTATAAAGTTTGGCACATTGTCAAAAAAGGTTATAAGCCACCTGTTATTAAAATTGAAAATTTTGATATGCTTAAACTTGAAGACAAGTGGGATGATAATGATTCGAGATTATATTCTTTAAATGGAAAATATATGAATGCTCTTATATGCTCTCTTGATAAATCTGAATTTAATCGTATCTTACATTACAAAACTGCGCAGGAAATATGGCATATACTGGAGGTGACGCACGAGGGAACGTCACAGGTGAAGGAGTCTAAACTTGCACTTCTGAGCACAGAGTACGCGAGCTTTCGCATGCTACCATTAGAGTCCATTTCAGATATGTTTGCGAGGTTCACCAACATCGTCTACAAGTCTAGATCCCTCGCTAATCTATATTCTAGCCTTGAACAGGTAAGGAAAATCTTAAGGGCGACACCAAGCTCTTTCAGGCCTAAAGTCACTGCCATCCAAAAAGTGAAAGATCTATCGCAGATGAGAGTGGAGGACTTGATAGGCAACTTAATGTCTCACGAGCTTGAGCTGCAGAATATAGAGACTAGAGAGAAACAGAGGAGAAGGAAAAAGCTCCAAAGCCACTAGCTCTTTAAGCTAGTGAAGAAGAAGATGATGTTGAGGAGATAATGTTGATGGTCAAAGGCTTCAGAAAATACATCAAGACTCCTCAAGGACGAGCTGACATGCAACAAAAGTTTAATCATTCTAACCATTACAATCCTTCTAGAAATTTATCTGAACAGACTGCTATTAATAAAGTTAAATGTTTTAAATGTAAAAAGCAGGGTCATGTTATAAATGATTGCCCACAAGACACAGATAATGTTGCGGAGAAGAAATGAAAATCTGTGGTACGAACATGGGACATGGATAGCGAGGATGAGAATGAGGATTGCGCACACTCCTCCCTCTGCTTCATGGTAAAAGATGATGAAGTAAAATCTTGTAGTAAAGATGAACTTCTAATTATTTGTAAACGCATGCAAGAGGAAATTGAAGAGCTAGAATCCACATTAGATGATTATAGAAATTCCAACGATGAAATGCGACAAGATACTTACAACATGATATTAGAAATTAAGGAACTAAAAGGAAAAATTGTTGCAAGTAATTCTACTATTGCTTTGTTAGAAAAAGAAAATTCTAGGTTGCATGAAAAAGTTAATTGTCTTTTTTGTCCTTCCATATTGAATAATATTAGCATGGTTAAGCAAGATTTAATTAAGCTTGAAACTGAAAAAGATTATGTGAGTAGAGAGTTTAATGAAAAATTGTGCATGCTAAATAACGAGCTTAAAACGGTTGAATTTGAAAAGAAGGAAGATGAAAACAAGAAAGCTTATGTAAGTAAATGCACTTTGATTGTGAATGAAAATGCTTTATTGAAATCTAAAGTAACTAGTCTAGAATTGCCATTAAGAAAATTTTCAATTGGTAAACATTCGTTGGATACTATACTTGAACATCAATTGTATGAAAATAATAGACGTGGACTTAGATTTGGTTTGAAAAATGTTGAAAAGCCTAAATTTAAGAAAATTCACAATGTGCCTACTATTGTCAAAAATATGCATGCAGAGTGCTTTACTTGTGATAGTATTGGTCATACATCTTATTATTGCAATTTTTGGAACACGAATATGAAATTCAAACAAGTATGGGTTCCTAAATCTTTGATGACTAACATGAGTGGAACTTGTTGGATTCCAAGGTCACACATAGCATCTACCGTGTAGGAACGATGGAGATTTGACGAGGAGCTTTGGATTGAACGTTTTCATTATATAGCTCCTTAGCCAAACGACGACGTAAAGGTATGGTTTTTTTATTACTTGACCTTACTGCATGCCTTCATAGCGTATTTTTTGTTTCTTCTGCATGCTTGAACTATTTTTTATTTGTGTGCTAGTTTGCTTGATCCTAGTTTGTTTAGTTCATTATATATAAAAATCAAAAAAATTGAAAAATACAAAAAGGAAAAAAAATGTGCTTAATGTATATCTTTTCTCTTTGTATCATTCAAGTAGTATTACTGAATGTCATTCATATCCTTGTAGAAATCATTGTATTATTGTTATAGCTACATGTGCATGTTATAATTCTTAAATAGCCATGACATGTTTAATAAATTGAATAATATGATTTCTACACCTTCACCTTCACTTCCACTAATATTAAATATTATTGCACAATTGGAGATTCTTTTATGAAATGTTGAAAAGTGAATGTAGGTAGAAAATAACTGATAAATCTAAGGGATATGATGTGTATTTGTCATGTATAAAAATTGAGCACAAAAGAATTGAATATGAAACAAGAAAAATGAAAGAAAAAATGAATATTGCTCCGTATGTAAAATGGATACATTTCATGACAATTATACTACCCACGAGTATCCAACATATGCTTTATGGGTAATCTTTAGCGTTGGTGTATGTTACTCGTCAAGCAATGCCACCCCCACATCTAAGAGTGCTTATAGGCTATGCTTTTGGGGTGTGGTACATTGAACTCATTTTTAATGAGGTGGGAAAAATCAATCCTAGTGATATCATGTTTATTGGAAAATGTGGATTGGTTTTGGGTGATTTCTATGAGAGTTTCTCCCTTTGTGCTTCAATTATTTAATCCTCACACTTACACGATGGTGTAGAAGTTTTCGTTACACTTTTCATTGAATTTGAAGGGCCTATTTTAAGAAAAATGCCATGCAAGTGCTAGTTGTAATTTATAATACTTTATTTTTGCATGTGACATGAACTAGACTTCATCTATACACTTTTGATGATAACAAAAGGGGGAGAAAATAATGAAGATTTGGTGCATTAATGCTTATATGTGAATATATGTTCAAGGGGGAGCATGAAAATAAGGGGAGCATGCAATGCTTATGTGTATCACATTATTGTTACATAATTGTATGCTTGTATGCTTGTATGCTTGTACATCAAGTGTTATATTGTTGCATTCATCCTCCCATCATCATACTTCACACACATATGTCACGATGTATTATCTGAATCGTAAGTGCTCAAATCTTGTATTGGTCTGTCATCATCAAAAGGGGGAGATTGTTGGATGCAACGATCTAGAACTTCTAGTTTGATGACGACAAACACGTGTGAACTATTTAACGTGTGTGTTAAGTGTTTTTCAGGAGTGGCACACTTGTAGTTCTTCAAAGAGATGACTAAGTCAAAAGATGGAGAATTTTCTATACACATAGCAAGTTGGACTTGGTCAAACATGGGAAAGAGATGGAGTCAATCTCAAATTCATATCTAAGGGTGGTTGGAACAAATCCTATTACAACTCATATTCAAACTGCAAACCAGTTAGAGATTTGGAGAATCCCTAGGATACAACCCAACTCATCCATATCCTACTCCATATCCAACCCCTACTTAAACCCCTCTTTAAAGAACCCTAGAAGTTGCGGCTACACCCAAAAAAAACTTGCGGCCATAACAAAAGAAAAGGGAGAGAGGGCCGGCCAAAAACCTTAGTTTCACATCTCAAGCCGCAAGCTACCACATCACAGCCGCAATATTGTTCAAAGGCCAACGAAATGTCCCCATCCCTTGAAGCCACAAGCTCTTATGTTGTAACCCTTGTTCATCTACTATCTTTCTAGGAGCAAGCCGTGATCTTGGGGGGGGGGGGGGGGCAAAAGTCACTAGAGGCTCCCACAAGTTCCAAGAGGGAAGGTATGTTACTTTTGTTAATTTGATGCTAATAAATCTCCTATGTGCAGGTACTATACAAGAAGAAGCATCCAACCAAAGGAGCCCCAATTGTTGACCTTCATCAAGATTCTACATGCCAACGCCAAGAGCTCACAAATTCCAAAAGAGCAGCTCATTAACTTTTGTTTTCTTTGATTGCAGGTCACGTGATCTTCATTGCTTCACAAATTCAATCTCTTTTTTGGGGCACAAATGGTTGTGGCAGTCGCATGCAATCTCCAAGCCGCAATTTTCATCACAAGAGGTCATAGGGCACAACAAGCCACAATTTTCATACAAGAGAAAAGCAAAAGTTGCGGCCTTCAACATTTCTCCAAGCCAAGCCGCAACTTTTTTTCTTTAATAATTATTTTTTGCAGGCAAATTGAATCAAAGATGAGAGGATTACTAAAGAAGGAAGGAGCCCATCAGCTAGCAAGCAACTGCCAAGAACACCATGTGCTAGAACAAAGCTTAGCCGCAACATTCTAGTGCCATCAAGCCAAATGCTACAACATCAAAGGAAAGTGGCATAGCCGCAACTTGAGTTGCTGAGGAGACGAGAGACGAGAGACGACTACATCTTGTCAGATGAGAGCTGGCCCGTGCTGACTGACGGAGATGACGACGGCTACACAAATCTGAGATTTCTAAACTCTTATTATTATTTTTGTGTAGTATTGTTTGATCTCTGTAGGGAAAACTTTACCGCTTTATCTGTGACATTTTGGGGTCTTGTCTAGTGGTGATCTTGACAAGAGGATATTGACGGGTGTCGTCAATTGAGAGCATATATTAGGATTGATAGTTTTGAACACGGTGAGTAGGAAACTGAGCCTGGTGAGTGTAGAGACGTTGGTTCTCTAGCTATTACGGTTGTGCCTGTACACTATTAATATAATATTTGCTTTCGGGGGATGGATGTAGGACGTGGTGATCGACCAAACCAGGGCAAATCTGTTGTGCATCTGTGATTGTGTATTATTTACTCTGCCTGTGTTTATAACTGCGTGTGATTTCTCTTGAGTTGCACGAGAATTTTTAATAGCCTATTCACCCCCCTTTAGGCGTAGATCCAGAGCCAACAAGTGGTATTAGAGCAGGTTATAGGATCTAGCCTAGATTGACCATGAATAACTCTAGTGATTGTGCTTTTTCTGAAGGTCAGTCCATATCACGTCCCCCAAAATTTAATGGAGTAGATTTTGCTTATTGGAAATCTAGGATGAAAATCTACTTGATATCTGTTGATTATAAAGTTTGGCACATTGTCGAAAAAGGTTATAAGCCACCTGTTATTAAAATTGAAAATTTTGATATGCTTGAAGACAAGTGGGATGATAATGATTGGAGATTATATTCTTTAAATAGAAAAGCTATGAATGCTCTTATATGATCTCTTGATAAATCTGAATTTAATCATATCTCGCATTGCCAAACTGCGCAGGAAATATGGCATACACTGGAGGTGACGGACGAGGGATAGGTGAAGGAGTCTAGACTTGCACTTCTTAGCACAGAGTATGAGAGCTTTTGCATGCAACCATCAGAGTCCATATCAGAGATGTTTGCGAGGTTCACCAACATCGTCTACAAGTCTAGCTCCTCGGAGAGCCATATTCTAGCCTAGAACAGGTAAGGAAAATCTTAAGGATGCTATCAAGCTCTTTCAGGCCTAAAGTCACGGCCATCCAAGAAACGAAAGATATATCGCAGATGAGAAGGGAGGACTTGATAGGCAACCTAATGTCTCACGAGCTTGAGCTACAGAATATAGAGGCTAGAGAGAAACCAGAGGAGAAGGAAAAAGCTCCAAAGCCACTAGCTCTTCAAGCTAGTGAAGATGACGATGATGATGAGGAGATATCGTTAATGGTCAGAGGCTTCAGAAAATACATCAAGACTCCTCAAGGACGAGCTGACATGCAACTAAGGTTTAATCATTCTAACCATTACAATCCTTCTACAAATTTATCTGAACAGACTGCTATTAATAAAGTTGTGGTGCAAACGTGCGACATGGATAGCATGGATGAGAATGAGGATTGCGCACACTCCTCCCTCTGCTTCATGGTAAAAGATGATGAAGTAAAATCTTGTAGTAAGCTGAACTTCTAATTATTTGTAAAAGCATGTAAGAGGAAATTGAATAGATAGAATCCACATTAGAAGATTATAGAATTTCCAATGATGAAATGCAACAAGACACTTACAAACATGATATTAGAAATTAAGGAACTAAAAGGAAAAATTATTGCAAGTGATTCTACTATTGCTTTGTTGGAAAAAGAAAACTCTAGGTTGCATGAAAAGCTAATTGTCTTTCTTGTACTTTCTTATTGAATAATATTAGCATGCTTAAGCAAGATTTAATTAAGCTTGAAACTGAAAAAGATTATGTGATTAGAGAGCTTAATGAAAAATTGTAAATGCTAAATAACGAGCTTAAAAGGAAAACGGTTGAATTTGAAAAGAAGGAAGAGGAAAACAAGAAAGCTTATTGTTAAGGCCAAAATTGACCGGTACAGTTGTCAGGCTGACGTAGACTCAAAGCGATGAGTTAGAGCCTCATCAGCAGCTGGAGTGGGACCCTCGGTTGGAGGAACCGGGGTCAAGTGATGATGGTTGAAAGTGTTGTGACCTTCGACCAACCTTCTGGCGACCGTTGTGTCGAACGTTCGAGGCTGGAGGGCTAGACGTCGACCTTCGATGCTAAACTGTGATCATCGATTTGCACCATGGGGACTCGTTAGGGGGGTCGGATCTGGGTTTCGAACCAAATCCCCTCTGATGCTCAAGTTAGTATGGAACTTAAGGAAGAGAGGGAGTTTGGTGTAGCTGAGATCGACCCACGAAGGTTCGTCTTGAGACTAACGACACACGCTCAAATTTAAGAATGGTAAAAGTGAGAAGATAGAGTTCAATGTCTTAGACCTCGTACCTTGAAGATGGGACCCTTTCCCCTATTTATAGACATTCAGGGTCCCTTTGGAGACGTTGGGGAGATAACGGTCACCCATAATGGGGCCACAATCTTTCCCATTAATAGGAGTAAATGTGTGACACGTCCCCGAGATTCTCGAGTCCGCTTTTAATCTCACGTTCGACAGAGAGGGACCCAACGATGGACTAGCCATGTTATCTTTGACTGAGTCGACATTAGGCTTCTTTGGCGACCCAGGTGGGCCTTAATCATCCGTTAATCTAGCTGCCTCGAACTCCGGCCCAATGACTCAACAATGGAACCTGTCGCACAAACTTCAAGGGTCCATTTGCTGAGGTCAAGCGACGTTACATCATTTTTAATGGGACACAACAATCGAGAAAATAGCACTTGAGTTGTAGGTGCCTGGTGGGACCAAAAAGGTGCTCTCTCTCAACTGCAAGAGTCCATACAAGTAATATAATCTGGGAGTCCAGATGTCGAATCCTCGGGAGGAAATCTGTTGCAACCACAGCTCAAATCAAATAGAAATCCAACGAAAAGAAACTAACCACTTCAACAATGATGACGGTGATAGTGATGTGAACACGTGAACAATATGAATAAGGAAAATCGTGTAAGAAAATATCTATAAAAAGTATGCACACGGTATGGGTTCATTAGGATCAATGATTCGTATTAATTTGATTGACGAGTATAACGCAATGAATTCTCCTTTTGGGAGCAATTCACCGGAAAATACCCAATATAACTCAATGAATTCTCCTTTTGGGAGCAATTCATCGGAAGATACCCTTTTGGGGGTTCAAGCACAATATTCAATAAGATCGTCGCAAAAGTTATAATACGATATGAAACTCTCTTTTGGAGAGATCAAAACTACGATATGAAACTCCCTTTTGGGGAGATCAAAACTCACCCTTTTGGGGCGATCATCAACTCAATCACTTCTGTTACGAGGTGGAACTCGCGTACAATGAATTTGTATTATGGGGAACCAAGGGCACGGTGGTTATATGGAAATGTGGGGTTAGGTAGGCTGTTTTACAAGTGATTAGTGGGATGAAGAGGTGGGATCCGTTGCCAGTGGAGCTCACAGGATCGTATCTCGTCGGACGTAGCTGAGGAAGGTCGGACGGCGGGAGACTGACGCTGACTTTGGCCAAGGGGCGCGCTCTCCTGCAGCACGAACAACTCGTCAGAAGGGCGGGGTTGGGGTCCAACCCTTAGCCCCTCCGATGCCTAAGTCAGTAAAAGGGGCTTAAATGGGGGGCTGGACACGCCGGCCGGACTAACTGTGTGTCCGCCTCGCGTGACGAGCTATAGGTGGGAGAACAAAGATATGGAGGACCTTTGCTCTCGTGTGTGAATGATAGAAGATGAGAGAGTTTTTCTAACCACTTCTCCGTAAGAGGAGAGGAGGTATTTATACCTGACGGGTGATGACTAGGCGTGTTGAGCTGGCTCGGGTGTCAGCGGAGGCTTCGGACAAGGACATCAGGAACAGGAGTTTCTGACCTTCCTCTGTCAGGCGGCGCAACTGCCCAGGGGTGCTTTTGTCAGGGTGTCAGGGTCGAAAGCACTAACCGCCGGTCAGGTCAGCCGCCTGGGGGTGCTTTGTCAGGCGGTCGGGCGACGTATGTGTCAGTCGTGTCCTTATCCTAGGCTGTTTTTCGTTAGCGTCGAACTAAAGGTCTGGCTCGCTTTTGGCGCCGCGGTTCGCGGGAATCGGACGGGCCGTTCCGGTCAGGGGTTGTCCGGCCCGGTCGCGCCCGTCAATAGGCTTGGCCTAGCTATCCGAGCGTCCCCTAACGCGCTCCCCCGGTGGGTCGGGCGGCTGCGGTTGTTCGCCTCGGCCGGCTACAGTTGTTCACCTCGGCCGTTTCGGGGAGCGCTGTAAGGCGCGCCTATCTCCGTGAGGCCCTGGGTTTTCGGGGCGGCGGCCCTAATTGTTAAATGGTGAGCCAAAGGGGTATGTTAGCGGATCCGGGCTGGAGTTGGGCTACTATGATCTTTAGGTCGTAACAATTGCCCCCGGCCTTCGAGTCTGAGGCGGCGGCCCGGCTCGGCTCGGAGGGCGAACCATATCCAACATTTCGGACCCTCAATATGGGCCTTGGACCCACCGGGCAGTGCCGGCGGCGGCTTCGGAATTCCCACTTTAGTGGTCATTATTACGATTTGAAAAGGAGGCAGAGGAAAACGAAGCGTCTCTGCGATTGAGTTTGCAACACGTGGATGAGGTGACCCTCACGCCAGTCGAGGCGTCGGGGATGTCTCGATGGGCGCCGCGTGGCGAAAGTTTGACGGCCGAGATGGCCCGGGGGCCACCTGTACCGCTAAAAAGGTTTGGGAGGCGGTCGGCGGGAATTTTTGTCTTTCTCCGATTCTCCTCCGGCGCTCGATTTTTTTATTTGGAGCTTGCTGGCTAACCTGTCCCTTTCGTCACCGGCCATCTTCTTCCGATCGCCTTCCAGGTTCAAGGGAGCAACAGGTAACAACAATTAATTTCCTTCCTTTCCGATCAATGGCTTCTCGATTTGAGATTGGAGGGAGTAGCCGGGTCGGGGAAGAAGAGTCGGCGTTCGAGGGGGCGTCGCAGCTGGGGGTGCAGCGGACCAGGGAAAGATGGTCATTGTTATCTGTTGCACCAAGAGACATTGAGTCCCCCCGACGTAGGTTGGGTAGGATCAACATTCGGGAGATTCGCGTGCGGTTTGTGCGACAACCCTATGAGGTGCGGGTTCCCGGGTCGGAGGAAGCGGTGAGCTCACCGGGGAATAATGAGGTCGGGGTCTATGTCCGGTCCTTTGAGTTGGGGCTCCGCTTCCCGATCCACCCGTATTTGTTTCACTTGTTGAATTTCCTGGAGCTGCCGATATTCGCCCTAGCGCCCCGTTCCTGGGGCTTGCTAGTGGGGTTTGTCATCTTGTGTCTTGCTTGCTCCTTGAGTCCCTCCTTGGCGTTGTTTCAGCATTTCTTCGTGGTTCGGAAGTGGGGGGTGTATCATCGCGTTTGTGCCAGGAGAGGGCGAGAACTCATCCTCGAGGTGCCTGATGATGTCGGCGATTGGATGAGGGAGTTCGTCTTCGTGACAGTGCCAAGTGACATGGCGCTGACGTCGAATTGGGGGGCGCGGAATCCCTTCGTAAATGAAGGGGTGGAGCTGACCGGGTAGGATATTGCCAAAGCTCAGATTTTGAGGGAGCTGCCCGAGGAGTGTCGTCATTGGGCGAGTCTAACGCAGAGCAGTCGGCTCGCCCAGGACTTTTGGGCCCTAGGTATCTTTGAAGTTTTGTAAACTTTGGGCTAGGCTCGCCCTGATTGTCTCTCTTTTCCTTTTGCAGGTGAAGACACGATGAGGGAGCCGGAGGAGGTATCAGGTTCGGCCGGTGCCCCGACCTCGGGGGGTACTGATCCTCGCGGGGCGGGGCCCCCCGGGGGAGAGATTGCGCCCGGGACGGGCGACAGTCGGACAAGACCGCTCCGCTGGTGGGCCCGACGAGGATCGTCCCGAGGGTGTGCCCGCGTGAGGGGCCCGATCCTCCGTTCCCCCGCGGGTACCCGAGGTGGTCGCGCCCCGCCGGGCGCCTGTGACTCAGAAGTGGCCATACGGGATCCCTTCGTGGGAAATGGGGACGTCGTCGAGTCAAGCCTGTGAGAGCGCTCTCATTCACTTTAAGAGGACCCGAGAAGAGGTCGAGGCGTACCTTGATGACCATCTCCGCAAGTTTCCCTTTCGAGTCAGCCGCGACGAGTCGGTATTCGAAGATGCGGGAATGGCGGCGCGCCTCGCCGAGTACTGCGGGTTGCCGCGCGATCATGAGTCGTTGGCTCGCGTGGGGGTGGAGCGGCTGTGTGGCTCAGCTATATGGCACGTCGTACAGGTGAGGCGGCTTTCCTTACTCGCACGCCGGCTTTGTGTGCCCGTGTCTCACTGATTCAAGGTTTATGTAGATGCTTACGAACGTGCTAGCTCTGCGGGGCCGTCCCGCAGCGGTCGCCACCAGGGCGGCCCTACGTGAAGCGAAGGAGAACCTTGGCGAGGTCAGGGAGAAGCTGAGGGACACGGAGGCGGAGCTGGAGAGGGTTAGGGCGGCCCACGACATGGAGAAGGGGCGGGCTGCGTACTTCGATTCGTCCAAAGCAGCGATCGAGAAGCAGCTTCAAGAAATAACGCGAGAGAGGGATGATATCCGGGCGAAATATACCTCGGAAGTTGTCAGCAAGGAGTCTGTGATCGGGTTACAGAGGCAGCAGGTTGAGGACCTAAAGGTAGCTCTGGCGGCCGAGAAGAGGGAGAAGGGTCTAGCGGTGCGGCGACTGGAGGATAAGCGGGACGCTGAGGGCAAACCGGTCGAAGCCGCTATCCGCCGGTATCATGACGAGTATGTTGTGCCGATGCTGCAAGAGGCTAAGGAGGCGGTGATTCGGCAAGTGGTTAAGGATGTGAGGGATCGGTCGGTCGAGAAGCGGCGCCGCTAGAAACGTGGGTTCGGGGAGGGCCGTACCTTCTCGTGATAGGGTTATGAACGATGTGTTGTTGTAGTGGGTGGAAAGTCAAATGTCCAATGTACGGGTTATCGGTTTGAGTAAATAAATTATGATTTTTTTGTGCCAAACTGTATTCGTATACGGTTTGCCCGTAGAATATACGATTTGTGCGGGATGTGATTGCCCCCAACTTCGCTCTGTCGGGGTTTCCGGTAGAGGGGAGTTGAGATGAGTCACGTTATGTGTCCGTTCGGTCGGGAGCCCGTGCCAAGTGTTGGGATTGAGGTGCATATGGGGTGAGCAGCGGGCTCCTGTGCCGACCGGGCCGAAGGAGAGCGGAAATGTCAATGATACGACGGAAGCTCGTGCTTTGGCCGGACTGACGAGGGTTAGACCAAATATTGGGTCCAACGCTGACTGTGATTTGGCCGGACTGTTGGAGGCCGGACCAAATCATGGATATAGCGCAGATTTCACGCTTTGGTCGGACTGTCGGAGGCCGGACCTAATCTTGGATCTGGCGTCGATTCCATGTTTTGGCCGGACTGTCGGAGCCCGGACTAAATCCTGGATATGGCGTCGATTCCATGTTTTGGCCGGACTGGCGGAGGCCGGACCAAATCTTGGATCTGGCGTCGATTCCATGTTTTGGCCGGACTGTCGGAGCCCGGACCAAATCCTGGATATGGCATCGATTCCATGTTTTGGCCGGACTGGCGGAGGCCGGACCAAATCTTGGATCTGGCGTCGATTCCATGTTTTGGCCGGACTGGCGTTGGCCGGACCAAATCTTGGATCTAGCGGCGATATCGAGGGGTAATTTCAAAAGAGGGTAATCATTTTGCAGGGATTTGGGCGGGATTCGATGGCGGTCGTCTGACTTGACGTCATCCTGGCGAATCGTCGGCGGGCGGGAACCGAGGCGGCCCGACCGCTGTGGCGACGACGCGTGGCGCAACTGACGGTTTTGACAGGACGCGAAGCGTCCGAACACGTGGGTTGGCGATGGACCGGACCCAGATTGGTGACGTGTGTCGCGGGTTCGACGGTCACGATGATGATGCTTTGCGGAAGCGCTTTAAAGATATATTGCCTGTGGGGGGGTAGAAAGGTTGAATGTCGAGGAGCTAGGGCTTGTAAGAGGTTTAAGAATCCTTTCCCGAGTCGTTCTCGTAGGAGCGGACGGCGGAGCAACGCGAGAGGCCGAGGCGACAGCACCCGTTAGGTAAGACGCCAATTTGACTAATGTCTTCCTCGATGTCTCCGATTCGGGGTCAGGGTTCTGGGGTAGTTGGGGAAGGAAGTTCTGCCGCGGAGACTGGAAGGGTGCCCGTCGAGATTGCGGCGGTGAAGTCGGTGCTGAAGAAATCCATTGGGGAGATCTTCACGAAGTACGTCAGGCCGCCATATTCGGTTCGTGAACCGGAGCCGCAGGAAAGGGTGTGTTTTGCGGGTGACCGGGAGGTTGGAGTATATGTCTCTTCATTTGAGCAGGGTTTGCGCTTTCCCCCTCATCCGTTCGTGCTGGAAGTGTTGAACTTCCTGGAGCTGTCTCTCTATCGCCTGATGCCCAATGCCATCAGTGCCATTGTGGGGTTCTTGGTGCTGTGCTTGAGCAACCAGGTTCGCCCATCGCTGACCTTATTTTGGCACTTCTTCTCGGTCAAGAGGTTGGGGTCGGGCTACTATCTGTCCGCGAAGAGGACTCATCCGCTCATCAGGGGGTTGCCTAGCAAAATTAAGTTTTGGCGCCAGCAGTATGTGTTTGTGGAGGTGCCGGAGGAGGTGTTGATAAGGTCTGACTGGGTGGAGCTGAATCCCGAGGCGAGAGAGGTGGTTGAATTGGGGGACGAGGAGAAGTTGGTGGCCCAGATTTTAATGGCTATCCCAGCAGAGGGCCGAGATTATCGGACGCTATCTCGGGCTGAGATGATAACGGCCTACATATGGCCCGAAGGTACAAAAGATGTGGGTGTTCCGGCACCTGATATGCTTACGCTGAACTTTCTCTCTTTGGCAGGTGGCACGATGAGTCTATCCCTTGAGGAAATGATGCGGAGGGCCGCGGATCAGGCGGGGCGATCGTCGGCAAGAGGTGGCCCCAAGAGGGCGCGAGCGGAAGGAGGGGCTGGGGGCTCGACTTATGTGCCAGCGCCAACGAAGAGGAGGAAGAGGTCGGCGAAGTCGTCAGGGCATGACGCACCAGGGGAAAGCGGTCCGTTGGATGGCGGAGCTGGGGGTGGCGTGGCGAACCCCATCATCGACCTGGAGGGCGGCGATGAAGGGTCGACCGGGGGAGGGGCGGAACTGCCCCGAACGAGATCGCCTAGCCCCATGGCGCCCGCAGGGGGGAGGGGGCGGATCCTAGCGGTCAGTCGCATAGGGCCGAGGCGTCGAGTGGCCCAACCGGATCAGGAGGATGGGACCCATGGCCTTATGGTTGTCCCATGTTTGGCCTCGAGAGAGCGCCAACCGACCCCCACTGTGAGGCCGCACTGGCCAAGTTTAAGGCCAAGAGGACCGATGTCGATGGCTATCCCGACGGGGCGCTTCATCGGGCGCCGTACAAAGTGGCGAATAATGAGTCCGTGTTTGAGGATGGGAGCGTGGCGGCGAGGTTGGCGGAGAACATCTTCCTGCCTCGCGATAGAGTGGCGCTGGAAGCGGTGGAGCCTGAGGGTCTGTGCGGGACCGCGGTGATGCATGGCGTCCAGGTATGTTATGTAAGACGGGTGGCGCATTTCGTTGGGTTTTAGGGGACGTCCTAAGTGTGTTTATTTTTCGGCGTTTCTTTACGCAGATCCTCAACTTGATGCTCGGGATGATGCGGCACGTGCCAGCCATACATAAGGCCGAAGGCGCCGTGGCTAGAATGGTAGCCGAGGTCGATGCCGTTCGTAAGAGAGCCGGCGAGGACCTGGAGAAGGAGAGGGAGTGGGGCAGCCGATATGAGGCTGAAGTAGAGCGCCTGAATAAGGTCGTGTCCGATTATGAGCAGAGGGCGACCGAGGCTGGAGAGAGAGCGAAGGAGCTGGAGGGGGCCCTTCGGAGGGAGGAGGCTCGCTCGGAGGATCTAGCGGGGTGTGCCAGGGCCGCCGAGGAGGAGTTGGCCCGTAGGGTCGAGGAATTCAGGGCGTATCAGGAGACAACTGTCATACCTGCCCTTACAGATTCGATGGTAGAGGGCATAAGGAAGGGCCGCGTGGAGGGATGGGATGACTGCCTGGCTCGGATGAAGGAGAAGGCGGCTGGCCTGGTCCCTGCCGATAGAGGTCGATCTTGACGGGCTCGCCGCAAGCGGCGGCGAGGAGGGGGATGGAGACGAGGAGGGTGAGGAGCAAGAGGACGAGGAGGGTGACGAGCCAGAGGGCGGCGGGGCGGTGGGGGATTCTATGGAGGGAGAGGGCGTCGTGATTGGCGGGGGCGCCGAGTAGTTTTGTGTAGGCCCCCCTCCCCCCCTTTGTGTATGTTTAAAAAACGAAAGGAAGTAAAGGTTCGCCTGAGTCGCCCCCGCCTTTTTTGGACTTTCCGCCTATGTATGCATAAATTTACTTCTTAGAATTACGCCTTGGTGCGGACGTTTCTATCTTAGCGTGGGCTGAATCGTGTCGAGTCCCTTTATTTCGCGTAGGGCGCCCGAGAGATTTACAGCGGGGTCGCCTCCCTTTTCGTAGGTTGTTCGAGTTTAGGTCTATCCGAGTTATGACTAGCGGTTAACCGGCCTTTGTCTTTGGACTTTTCATCGGCTATTATCGAATGTTTAATAAAACGGGGTCGCCCTATGGGCGTAACGTTGAAACGGCCCGAAGGCGTAACATTGTATCGGCCCGTAGGCGTAACATTGTATCGGTCTAGGTAGGTTGAGGTTCCCATCGCAGCTGTCCCGCCTTTCTCTGGTGTTATGCCCCTGATATGGGGCGTGGAGTGGATTTAGCGGGTTCCGCCTCGGCGGAGGGGCGGGAGGTCGAGTCGGAGCCAGGCAGTGGCTTTGGCCTTCGATCCCAGAATTGGGGGGAGAGGGAGTCCTTGGTGGTTGTTTTATCCCAAGGGGCCCCGTTAATCGCCCCGTCTGGAGTCTCTGCGTGGTAGGCGCGTAGGGACGTGGGCCGCCGCCCCCCTGTGCGGCCTCCTGGCCTAAGCGGCCCGGGGAAGGCCGATGAGTGGAAGGGGGGTGCTGCAGGTGTAAGTGGAATAGCCAGTTGGGTTGGACCGGCGCTCGGGGACACGTTCCCCTTGGTTGGGGCGCCGCGGGCGGCTGCCGGGGTGCCCGGCGGGGTGATTTGGCAGGTCTGTCCCCTCCATTGGGTTGTCTGCCAGCCGCGCCTGCGTACGAAGGGCGTTCGTGGAGAGGACTGGTATGTCATTGGAGCTCCAGTTCCCCTGCCGTAAGTTGTCTAACGGAAGGAGGGGAGCAGCTGGTTGAGCAACCGTCGTGTAAGGGGAATATCCTGTTGGGGGATCGCTTATTTTGGAGGTCGGTGAAGCTCGCATTTTCCGCGTATGTTGAGGGAGAGATGGCGTCAAAACGATTAGTCTTTCTGCACATCCTTCCCCTCGCCTCTCTTTCCCCCCTCAAGGAAGTAGGGGGGGATTTATAATGGTGGATTTCTGCCCTTATTTATTCTTTGGTGAGAGTCGGGGCCGTCTTGGAATTTCGTTCTTAGGGGGTGGGGCGTTCCCGATGGGTGACAGGTGATGTGACCCCTCAGGCATGCATGCCATTTGTCAGTGGTGTTGGTCCCGAGTGTCCTTTTCGGGTGGATAGGTCAATTCGGGTGCCGGCTTTATGGGGGGTCAGGCGTTACTCCTCAGGGGTGGGTCTGCGTTGGAGTCGCCTTGATTCAGGGTCCTTGAGTAGCTTCCCGAGGTTTGAGAGGTGGGGTGATGGGCCCCTTCGGGGGAGGGAGGGTATTGGTTTATCGGGTACCTCGCCTAAGGCGCTCCGGTTCGGGTGGCCAAGCTTAGGGAACTTGCCCCGGAGGTCTTCCTGGGGGGGAGCGAGTACGCAGCTCGGCCCGTGCCCCTCTCCGGTTTGGGTGGCGAGGACTAGTCCTGCCCCGGAGTCTTTGAGAGGGGGGGTATGGGGCCGTCGCCTCCCCGCAACCTCTATAGTCGGACGGGTATTGGGCCGTCGCCTACCCCGCATATGGCGCTCCGGTTTGGGTGGCCAAGCTCAGGGAACTTGCCCCGGAGGTCTTCCTGGGGGGGGAGCGAGTACGCAGCTCGGCCCGTGCCCCTCTCCGGTTTGGGTGGCGAGGACTAGTCCTGCCCCGGAGTCTTTGAGAGGGGCGGTATGGGGCCGTCGCCTCCCCGCAACCTCTATAGTCGGACGGGTATTGGGCCGTCGCCTACCCCGCATATGGCGCTCCGGTTTGGGTGGCCAAGCTCAGGGAACTTGCCCCGGAGGTCTTCCTGGGGGGAGCGAGTACGCAGCTCGGCCCGTGCCCCTCTCCGGTTTGGGTGGCGAGGACTAGTCCTGCCCCGGAGTCTTTGAGAGGGGGGGTATGGGGCCGTCGCCTCCCCGCAACCTCTATAGTCGGACGGGTATTGGGCCGTCGCCTACCCCGCATATGGCGCTCCGGTTTGGGTGGCCAAGCTCAGGGAACTTGCCCCGGAGGTCTTCCTGGGGGGGAGCGAGTACGCAGCTCGGCCCGTGCCCCTCTCCGGTTTGGGTGGCGAGGACTAGTCCTGCCCCGGAGTCTTTGAGAGGGGGGGTATGGGGCCGTCGCCTCCCCGCAACCTCTATAGTCGGACGGGTATTGGGCCGTCGCCTACCCCGCATATGGCGCTCCGGTTTGGGTGGCCAAGCTCAGGGAACTTGCCCCGGAGGTCTTCCTGGGGGGGAGCGAGTACGCAGCTCGGCCCGTGCCCCTCTCCGGTTTGGGTGGCGAGGACTAGTCCTGCCCCGGAGTCTTTGAGAGGGGGGGTATGGGGCCGTCGCCTCCCCGCAACCTCTATAGTCGGACGGGTATTGGGCCGTCGCCTACCCCGCATATGGCGCTCCGGTTTGGGTGGCCAAGCTCAGGGAACTTGCCCCGGAGGTCTTCCTGGGGGGGAGCGAGTACGCAGCTCGGCCCGTGCCCCTCTCCGGTTTGGGTGGCGAGGACTAGTCCTGCCCCGGAGTCTTTGAGAGGGGGGGTATGGGGCCGTCGCCTCCCCGCAACCTCTATAGTCGGACGGGTATTGGGCCGTCGCCTACCCCGCATATGGCGCTCCGGTTTGGGTGGCCAAGCTCAGGGAACTTGCCCCGGAGGTCTTCCTGGGGGGAGCGAGTACGCAGCTCGGCCCGTGCCCCTCTCCGGTTTGGGTGGCGAGGACTAGTCCTGCCCCGGAGTCTTTGAGAGGGGGGGTATGGGGCCGTCGCCTCCCCGCAACCTCTATAGTCGGACGGGTATTGGGCCGTCGCCTACCCCGCATATGGCGCTCCGGTTTGGGTGGCCAAGCTCAGGGAACTTGCCCCGGAGGTCTTCCTGGGGGGGAGCGAATACGCAGCTCGGCCCGTGCCCCTCTCCGGTTTGGGTGGCGAGGACTAGTCCTGCCCCGGAGTCTTTGAGAGGGGGGGTATGGGGCCGTCGCCTCCCCGCAACCTCTATAGTCGGACGGGTATTGGGCCGTCGCCTACCCCGCATATGGCGCTCCGGTTTAGGTGGCCAAGCTCAGGGAACTTGCCCCGGAGGTCTTCCTGGGGGGAGCGAGTACGCAGCTCGGCCCGTGCCCCTCTCCGGTTTGGGTGGCGAGGACTAGTCCTGCCCCGGAGTCTTTGAGAGGGGGGGTATGGGGCCGTCGCCTCCCCGCAACCTCTATAGTCGGATGGGTATTGGGCCGTCGCCTACCCCGCATATGGCGCTCCGGTTTGGGTGGCCAAGCTCAGGGAACTTGCCCCGGAGGTCTTCCGGGGGGGAGCGAGTACGCAGCTCGGCCCGTGCCCCTCTCCGGTTTGGGTGGCGAGGACTAGTCCTGCCCCGGAGTCTTTGAGAGGGGGAGCTGAAATTGTCATGCAGAAAAGGCGAAATTTGAAGACAAAAAAGGAGGGAACAAGGTGTTTCGTTCATGACTTACAGCTCTCGATTATGCCACGACCGGCGCACCGCGCCCCTTGGAGTCATTAGTCTGTCCTTCACCGGGGGGGTGTGGCTGATCCCGTTTCGACCTGGCAGTGGCATCGGCGGGAGCTAGCTCCGGCTGGTAGGGGTCATCACCCCGCCCAGGGGAGTCGAATTTTCAGGTTCACCTCTGGTCCTTTGTGCTTGGTTGACCCCACGTAGCAGCTCCTTGACAGCTTATGGCTTCCCCGCACGATTCCCACCCCTCGGGGGGTTTGGAACTTGACCATCTGATGGAGAAGGCTGGGGAGTGCTCCAATGGCCGACATGTATGGTCGTCCTATAATCCCGTTGTACGCCGACATAATGTCGACCACAACGAACAACGTCATTCGAGTGACGACCTGTGGCTCCTCTCCGAGGGTTATTGGCAAGGTGATCACCCCCATGATGGGGGTCGAGTGACCGGTGAAACCGACGAGGGGCCCGGTACAAGGTCTCAGGTCGGTCGGCCGTAACCCCATCTTCTCAATTGTGGACATGAACAGGATGTCGCAAGAGCTCCCTGTGTCGATCAGGAGGCGGCTGACGATGGCTGTCCCAATCTGGGCCTCGATGACGATGGCGTCGTCGTGGGGCTGCTCGATCCCCTCTAGATCCTCGTCACTGAAAGTAATGGGAGGGTAGGCCATCCTTCTCCATCTCTGGTCCCCTCTGAGACCCGCCGTCATCACTTGCCTTGCGTACGCCTTTTTGCTTGACGACGACGCCCCTCCTGAAGATGGCCCGCAGCATATCGTATCTATGCGCAAGACGGGTTTCGGTGGTTGAAGCTCTTCCCGCTCGCCGTTTGCCGGAGGGTCTGCCCTCCGCGCCCTTCGGTGGTTCCCATCTTCTCGGTCTGGTCTTCGGCCTCCGACGAAGTCCCCTAGGTGGCCCGCCTGGATCAGCCGCTCGATTTCCCTTTTGAGGGTGAAGCAGTCATCGGTGTCGTGGCCGTGGTCCCGGTGGTATCGGCAGTATTTCTTGAAATCTCTCCGGGCCGGGTCCGACTTCATTTCTCGGGGCGGCTCCGGCAGCAGACCGGCCCGGGTGGCTGCAGCCATCATCTCGATCAGGGGGGCATTGAGTTGCGTGTAATGCGCCCGCAAGGGGACCTCTTGTCTTGGGGCGAATCGAGGGAGCCCTTGTGCCGGAGCAAACTCGCGCGCCGGTCCGGGGCGATCTTGGGGGCGAGGCCCGGGCGGTTCCTGCCTTGGTCGGGCTATCCGATCGCGACCTCGGTCCCCCTCTTCCTGTCTCGGCCGAGGGTGTGATCGGGGTTCGCCTTGAGTCGGTTTCGCCCGGGGGAACAAGGCCTTTGTACCAAGAGTTTCTTCGGCCAACGCGTGCCTCTCCGTCATGGCAACCAACGCCTCATAGCCGGTCGGCGGGTCCCGGAGCAGGGATTTGTGGAGACTCCGAGTCCGCAACCCCGTTTTGAAGGCCAGCATAAGCACCTCATCCCCACATGTCACCACCGCCCGTCTCTCCTCCTGAAAACGGCGGAGGTATCTACCGGTTGTCTCTCCTTCTCCTTGGACTATCGTGCAGAGATAGTCCAGGGGCTTCTTCTTCGTCTGCCCGGCCTGAAACTCTTGGAAGAATTTGTGGGATAGCTCGCCAAAGCTCCCGACGGATCTCGCTGGCAAGCCGAAGTACCAGTCCAGCGCGGTGTCCCTTAGGCTTTGGGAGAAATGTCGGCACAGGAACGCCTCGTCCACATCCTGCGCCTCCATTGCCCCCCGGTATTGTTGCACGTGTGTGAGGGGGTCGCCCCTCCCATTGTACATTGCCAAGTGAGGAGGTTTGAACTTTTTGGGCCTTGGGGCGGACGTGATCCACCGTGCGAGCAGCGTGGCCTCCTCCGGATAGGTAGGGCGATCCGGGGCATCCCCTCTCCGCCATTCGGGGGTCAGGCTTCGGTCGCGTCGCGGTCGTCGAGGGTCCTCCGCCCCCGGGGAGTAGTCCGATGGTCGTCTGGCGGGGCTCCGTCCTCGGGCCGAGGACTCGACGGGTTGTGGGCTACGGCTCTCCCAGCGCCAGCGCCTCCCGGCCAGCTCTCCTCGGGCCTCCATCCGTTCCTGATTCTCTCGGAGGAGCCTCTCGCGCTCGGCGGCGAGGAAGCGTAGTTGTCGACAAACGGCTTCCTCGTGCAGGGTATCGGAGGGGTGGTGCTGGTGATGCGGGTCGCCTCCTCCAGGGGGGGATCTGTTCAGCAACGGGTCCCGCCCGTTCCCGGGCCGCCGTCCCATCGTCTTTTCTTCCATGACTTCTTGGTTGCTTCTGTTTTCCTTCCTCAGCCTTTCGCGCTCCGCGACGATGAAGCGGAGTTGGCGGCGGGCGGTCTCTTCTTCCTGGTAGGCCCTCCGGGCGGTCTCGGCCGCCTCGTCCAAACGCCTTTGCGCGGCGGCCGCCTCCCCCAGGCGCCTCCACCGCTGCGCAACTTCCATCTCCTCTTCCAGGAGCCTTTGCTGGGCCGCAATCTCCTCAGCGAGCCCCCTATTCTCCCCCTCCTCCTCGAATTGAGGGTGGAGGTTCCGCCTCACGTTCAGGGGCTCTGAGGGGCCGGGCGGAGGCTCCGTTCCAGCCGTCTGATAGCCTTTCCTGGCCAGGGGGGCGGCCTCGAAGCTCTTCAGGACGACGGGGGCCGAAGTATGTTCAGTCTCGGTGCCCATCCCCAGAAGGGGGTCGGACGCCGGGGTGATTTGTAGAGAGAGCGGTTCCTGATCCACGGGATCTTTACCGTGGTCAGGGTTCCGTGAGATCGGCATGGAGTCTAACATGGGTGTGACCCTTCGTTCCCACAGACGGCGCCAATTGTTACGAGGTGGAACTCGCGTACAATGAATTTGTATTATGGGGAACCAAGGGCACGGTGGTTATATGGAAATGTGGGGTTAGGTAGGCTGTTTTACAAGTGATTAGTGGGATGAAGAGGTGGGATCCGTTGCCGGTGGAGCTCACAGGATCGTATCTCGTCGGACGTAGCTGAGGAAGGTCGGACGGCGGGAGACTGACGCTGACTTTGGCCAAGGGGCGCGCTCTCCTGCAGCACGAACAACTCGTCAGAAGGGCGGGGTTGGGGTCCAACCCTTAGCCCCTCCGATGCCTAAGTCAGTAAAAGGGGCTTAAATGGGGGGCTGGACACGCCGGCCGGACTAACTGTGTGTCCGCCTCGCGTGACGAGCTATAGGTGGGAGAACAAAGATATGGAGGACCTTTGCTCTCGTGTGTGAATGATAGAAGATGAGAGAGTTTTTCTAACCACTTCTCCGTAAGAGGAGAGGAGGTATTTATACCTGATGGGTGATGACTAGGCGTGCTGAGCTGGCTCGGGTGTCAGCGGAGGCTTCGGACAAGGACATCGGGAACAGGAGTTTCTGACCTTCCTCTGTCAGGCGGCGCAACGGCCCAGGGGTGCTTTTGTCGGGGTGTCAGGGCCGAAAGCACTAACCGCCGGTCAGGTCAGCCGCCTGGGGGTGCTTTGTCAGGCGGTCGGGCGACGTATGTGTCAGTCGTGTCCTTATCCTAGGCTGTTTGTCGTTAGCGTCGAACTAAAGGTCTGGCTCGCTTTTGGCGCCGCGGTTCGCGGGAATCGGACGGGCCGTTCCGGTCGGGGGTTGTCCGGCCCGGCCGCGCCCGTCAATAGGCTTGGCCTAGCTATCCGAGCGTCCCCTAACGCGCTCCCCCGGTGGGTCGGGCGGCTGCGGTTGTTCGCCTCGGCCGGCTACAGTTGTTCGCTTCGGCCGTTTCGGGGAGCGCTGTAAGGCGCGCCTATCTCCGTGAGGCCCCAGGTTTTCGGGACGGCGGCCCTAATTGTTAAATGGTGAGCCAAAGGGGTATGTTAGCGGATCCGGGCTGGAGTTGGGCTACTACGATCTTTAGGTCGTAACAACTTCTTTTGGAAGATGAAAAAGACGATTTACGAACAAAGATTACCACTTTAACGACGTTTAACGCTTTGGCACAAGGAATACAACCAAATAAACACGCATCATAACCCCTAATTACGCCATACCATGCACAATAACAATTTAGCTACTCATGGTGCAAGAATAAACAAGTTTCATAGCAAAATACATCAATCTAATAGCAAAATACAATAGAAAAACACCAAATACGGGGTTTAAGTTAAGAAATATATCACCAAATATCCTTGAAAAGACCCCAAAACTCTCTGGAAATAAGAAAATAGCCTCTGAAATTTTACAGAATTTTGTGGTGGCGAAAAACAGCTCCTAGAGCCTCCAATACGCTCAAAATACGCCAAAATCTGCTTGAATACCGCCTAAACCCCTAGAAATACGCTTATATAGAGGCATTGCGGGTTTGGGGGCCTTAACGGGTCAAAATTCGAACCCAATAACCGCTTTTAACCTGATCAGCCATCGGTGGTTGATCTGGACCGTCGATCGTTGCGGGATTGAATGAGGGAGAGCCGCGTGGCTTTAAGATTCGTGCTAAGCCAGCCGAATTCGAATCCGGATCAAAGTCGCTCGGGACTGTCCGATCGTCAGCGTGTGGGTGAGATTCACCCACGTCACTTAATCTTTCGTTGCGCATTTGAGTTCCAGCGGGCGGCTTGTACACCGTTCGATCGAAATCGAACGATCAACAGTTCTCCACGTCGCTGCTTGGATTCTCGCCCTTTCGTCGCTGAATCGGGCTGCTAACAGCCGTTGGATGTAGATCATACGGCCCAAAACACGCCGCGTCGCCTCTTTCTGATCTCGCGTGCGGGCCGTTGGATGTAGATCATCGGGCTGCTAACAACTGGTTTTCATGTGTCTGGATTTATTATATTATATATATATGTTTTGGTGGATTTTCTCCTCATGCGTGGTTTTCGTCTCCGTAGCTTTCATTTTCGATCGTTTCGTCGCGTTTTTCCATCTTCTTCTTTAGAATCGTCGATTTCGGAGTAAGTCATTCGTGACGGGCTTCATATCGATCATATCTTATTGTTAGATCAAGCCTAGTAGTCTTAGGAATCGATCCCGGAGCTTCGCGCTCCATTTCGGAACTTTTGGTGCACGTTAGCCGGTACAAGAAGGGGAACCGACCGACTAGATGACGATTTAGTCGGTCGGCAAACCTTCATGGACCGACTAGTGGGATTTGTAAATTATTTAGGAGTTACTGTTTCTCGTTAGTCGGTCTAAGAACATTTGTCGACCGACTAGGTTGCAAACTAGTCGGTCAGCAATCGTTCTTTAACCGACTAACTCTATGTTCATTTTGATGCCAAGTACTATTCATTCTTAGTCGGTCTAAGAACGTTCATCGACCGACTAGATGACAAACTAGTCGGTCAGTAGTTGATCTTTGACCGACTAAATCTAAATCCTATTTTCGTACAGGAGTTACTGTTTGGACTTAGTCGGTCTGCGTTGGTCAACCGACCGACTAGTTCCCAAACTAGTCGGTCAGTGGTTGTTCTTTGACCGACTAACTAGTGTCGAAACCCTAATTTCTGGGCAGCCGCCAGCACTCTCTATTTAAACCCCACCCACGATTTCTTTCACCCCTCTTTCATTCTCCTGAGCCCCCTTCTTCCCCAAATTACTCTCCAACATTTCCCCAAGCCATTCCTTCCTCCCTTGGAGTTTCCCTCTCTATTTTGGTCTACCACCATGCCCTAGGTCATCTCCAACCCCCCAAAACCCCCAAAACCTCATTTCTCCGGATTTTCCTCATCCATTCCAGATCTGAACCCTAGGTTCCCCAGATCATTTCTTCCGTTTCCGTGCTCGCTCGGCATCGTTCTTCCGCTTCCGATATGGTAATAAATCGATCTCTTGATATTCTCATAGCCCATTTGTGTTTTTGTGAAACCCTAATAAAACTAGGTTGGATGTTGTTCTAATGTTGTTTTGCCATGGCAGCGATCTCTTTTCCGTAGCTAGCATTTGTGTGACGGCCTTGTTGATCGTCATCCTCGGTGCTAGGCAAGTGAAACTTGCCACTTAGGGTTTGGGCCATGTCTTAGGCCATTTGCTTGTTGTAGGCGTAAAAGAGACTAGGCGACGAAATGATACTCGCCTAAGCACAATTTCAGGAACTAGCTTGACAACGAAGCTAGGACAGTCATCTATCATGTTGCATAACTATCATGTCATGTTCAATTTTGATTAACGGTACGCGAATTAATTGTCATCCATGCTATCCATGTTGTATGTCGCATTCGTAGCACACGCTACAATACTTGTGTTTCCTGGCCCGTGTTCCAGAAGCGGGCTACGTGAGTTGGTTGATAGCCAATGCCCGATCTACCTGTTTACCGGCTAGGCACCTGCGTTGCAGGCATAACCTTACGCCATACTTGTTAAATACACTTCCTGGCTCGCATTCCAGAAGCGAGCATTCCGTGTTCGGGGTAATTCCCTGGCTCGATACACGTGAAGGGGTAGAGATAAACGGTCACTTGAGCTTAGGAGTTGGCCCGATCAGCCACTCTAGCCAACAGGCGGAATCTCTGTGCACAACTTGTTTACTTGACTTGTTCACTTGACGTGAACCACTTGACTTGTACTTGTCCGTGTTTTACTTGTTATCCATGACATACTTACTACTTGTACTTCCCTTTACTTGTCACTTCCATACTATACTTGCCATGACATGCATCATACTATAACTGCTAGGTTGCTAGTTTACCTTACCTTCAGTTTCCTTGCCCAAGTCATTTAGACTTGCTGACATGTGCCCCTTTACTCTTTTGGGTGACACATGTTAGATCCCGAGCCTGAGTCCGTTGTTGAGGACGATGTGTTTGCGGACGCCGTGCCCGAGTCTGTGTTTAGCGAGGAGTACGTGGACACTGGGGACCAGTCCTAGTGTCTTCGTTGAGCTTTCCCCTTTTTTTTGTTTTAGACTGCTGTAGTTGTCGGTGCGCAGCACCAATACTCTGTTTTCGTTTGTCTTTGTTTGGCCTTGTTCTGGGCCTTTAGACTCTTTCTTTTAGCCTGGTGGCTTTTCTGGATGTTGAACTTAATTTTAATGTTGGACAATTTTTGAGATTGAGATTTTGTTTCTGTCTTTCCTTGTGTTATTATTGTTGTTCCGTTTGTGGTTACAGGGACCTGCTTATGTGTTATTGACGCTTATCGGGTTTGGGGCTTCACAGCTCCACTCTCGTGCAGACCTTTTCACGTCTCGCCTCCATTTTAGGGAAGCGGGGCGTGACAGGTTTTGTTGGTGGCCCATACAGGTCCTTCTGTACCTGCGAATTGTCGGAATAGCGATAATAATATTAGAACGTCCAATAAACTAAGATCGACGTCCGAGTCATAAGCTATGTGTCTAATTGTTTCGTTTTCTGTGTCATTAGATGGCAGGAAGGCGAATCACCCGTGGTGGTGGTAGTGGTGCGCCCCCTCATGACGAGGAGCCTGAGCGGGAACCCACCAATGGGGAGATGATGCGGATGATGCTTCAGATGATGCAGGTGCTGTAAGGCGTGCTCCTGCAAGTCCAGAATGCTCCGGCTGGTCGAGCTCCTCGGGCGGCTCCGGAGGCCCCTCGCTCCGAGCCGGGAGCGAAGCAATTTTGGGAGCTGGGTCCCGCATATTTTGATGGGTCTGAGGGTCCTCTGGCTGCCGATGAGTGGATTCGGAACATTGGCGATAACTTGAAGATGGCCAAGATCACCCCGGCTGGATGGGTTGATTTGGCAAAGCGGCAACTCAAGGATAACGCTAGGAACTGGTGGGATGCGGAAGAGAAGATGTTGGTGGAGCCGATAGCTTGGGCTACCTTTAAGTCCAGGTTTGATGAGGAGTTCTTTTCGAAGGCTGCTAAGAAGGAGATGCTGCAGCGTTTCATTGATCTGAAGCAAATGAGCTTGACGGTGGACCAGTACCACCAAGAGTTCACTAGGATTAGTCGGTTCGCGCCGAAGATGGTGCAGGATGCTGATGAGAGGGCTCAGAGGATCCTGCAGGGACTTGCTTTGGAGCTCCAGAGTTTTGTGTCTTCCGCTGATCTGGACTCTTATCAGAAGGTTCTGGTCGCTGCAAGGAGGCAGGAGCTGAACCTGAGTCAGAGGAGAGGACATGTTTCTGGTGCTAGGAAGAGGCCTATGGAGCAGGCCAGGGCGGTGGTTAGGCCTGGTTTTAAGCCTAATCAGCCAGCTCAGTTCAAGAGGCCAGGAGGGCCTATTCTGAAGACTTGCCATTTCTGCGGCAGGACCGGGCACGTCAAGGATCAGTGTAGGAAATTCCTGGGCCAGTGTGTCGTCTGTGGGGATCCTACTCATGCCATGAAGGATTGTCTGAGGTCGAAGCAGCCTTGGAGGGCACCTATTGCAGCACCACCGTTGCAGCAGAGGGCGTCTGTTCCTGCTGGATGTGGAGCAGCTCTTGTTCCACAGAGGCGGCCTTTCCAGCAGGCTTTTCCGCCGAGGCGACAGGCTTTTCTGATGACTGCTGTGGAGAACGGGGCGGTGGATGAGGTTATCGCAGGTAATCCTCTTCTAGCTGTTCCTTTCTTATTTGGCTTTGTTTGTTAGACTATGTTGTTTGCTTGAATATGATTGTTTGCTAGACTAGGGCTTGATTGTTAGACTGTTTGTAGGTGTGATTTTGGTGTGCACGTTTCCTGCACGAGTCCTCTTTGACTCTGGTGCATCGATGTGCATTATTTCTCGGAGCTTCGTGGAGAAGCATTCCTTGTCGACGTCCCCTCTTTCCAAGAGTTGGAATATCGTTACAGGGAATGGCGTGGTCACGGTGCATCTTGGTTGCAATTCTTGCTCGTTGGTGGTTTGTGGACATGAGCTTTATGCTGATTTCATTGTCCACGACATCATCAACTATGATGCGGTCCTTGGGATGGATTGGCTTGCGAGCTTCTATGCTACGATCGACTGTCGAAGGAAGAAGGTGGTGTTCGAGATTCCTGGACATCCAGTATTTGAGTTCAGCCGAGGTAGCAGTTCGCTTGGTCCTGTCAGATTTCGGGCCATTCCGATGGAGTTTGTGGCTGTGTAGATGGAGCTGGAGAGGCCAGTGGTTGTGCGGGATTTTGATGACGTCTTCCCCGAGGAGATGTCTGGTTTGCCACCTGATCGAGCTTTAGAATTTTCTATTGATCTGGTTCCGGGAGCGCAGCCGATCTCGAAGGCGCCATATCGTATGGCACCCGTTGAGTTGGAGGAATTGCGGAAGCAGCTGGATGAGCTTTTGCAGAAGGGTTATATCAATCCTAGTGTGTCTCCGTGGGGAGCACCGGTGCTGCTTGTGAAGAAGAAGGATGGTTCGCGTCGCATGTGCGTGGACTATCGGGAGTTGAACACGGTGACCATCAAGAATAAATACATGTTGCCTCGCATCAATGATATTTTTGATCAGCTTGGAGGTTCGAGGGTGTTTTCAAAGTTGGATTTGAGGAGTGGTTACCATCAGTTGAAGGTGAAGAAGGATGATGTTCCAAAGACCGCATTCAGGACGAAGTATGGACACTACGAGTTTGTGGTTATTCCTTTCGGTGTAACCAACGCACCCGCAGTTTTCATGAATCTGATGAACCTGATTTTCTACGACTTTTTGGATAAGTTTGTCGTTATCTTTATTGACGACATTCTGATCTATTCAAAGTCGGAGGAGGAGCATGCCTCGCACTTGAGGACGGTATTGGAGAGTTTGAGTAAGCATCGTTTGTATGCCAAGTTTTCGAAGTGCGAGTTTTGGCTGGATAGAGTTGCTTTTCTCGGGCATGTGGTGACTGGAGATGGTATTTCTGTGGATCCCGAGAAGATTAGGGCCATCAGAGAGTGGCCTGTTCCGCAGTCAGCGTCTGAGATCCGGAGTTTCCTTGGACTTGCTGGTTACTATCGGCGCTTCATTAAGGACTTTTCCCGTATTGATGAGCCGATGACCAGGTTGACGCGGAAGGATGTACCTTTTGTTTGGTCGGGTGATTGTGAGAATGCCTTTGGTGTTCTGAGGGAGAGGTTGACGACTGCCCCCATTCTTGTTGTGCCTGATCGCAGCGGCGGATTTGAGATCTTTTACGATGCTTCTGGCAAGGGTCTCGGTTGTGTGTTGCATCAGCGCGGGCATGTTGTGGCGTATGCTTCGCGTCAACTCAAGACTCATGAGAAGAATTACCCGACGCATGATTTGGAGTTGGCTGCTGTTGTGTTTGCGCTCAAGATTTGGAGGCACTTCCTGCTGAGTGAGAAAGTGAAGATCTTCACCGATCACAAAAGCTTGAAGTATATTTTTACTCAGAAGGAGCTCAACATGTGACAGCGTCGATGGTTGGAGCTCATGGCGGATTATGAGATTGATTTGCAGTATCACCCTGGCAAGGTGAATGTGGTTCCTGATGCGCTGAGTAGGCTTCCAGCGGTGATGTTATTGACCTCGCAGTGGAGATTACAGCAGGATTTTTGCGAGTCTGGTGTGGAGATTGTCCTTCCTGGGAGGCTTCTTCGTTGATGAGTATGCAGATTCAGTCAACGATCGTGGATCGGATCAAGGCTGGCCAGGCCGAGGATCCGAAGCTGGTGAATATTCGGGAGCAGGTGGAAGCCGGTCTGCGGACTGACTTTTTGATTCATGAGGATGGCTCGCTGAGGTTTGGAGCCAGGTTGTGTGTGCCAGCTGGGGATATTAGAGAGGAGTTGATGGTGGAGGCACACAGTTTGCCGTATTCTGTGCATCCTGGTGGGACCAAGATGTACAAGGATCTTCGTCTGAACTATTGGTGGCATGGTATGAAGAGGAGTGTGGCTCAGAGTGTAGCCAAGTGTTTGGTTTGCCAGCAAGTGAAGGCGGAGCATCAGCGTACGGCAGGGTTGCTACAACCGCTTCCGATTCCGGAGTGGAAGTGGCAACACATCACTATGGATTTCGTGACTGGACTACCTCGGAGGCCGAAGCAGAATGACGTGATTTGGGTGATCGTAGACCGATTGACCAAATCCGCGCACTTTATTCCTTTCCGAGTTGGACAGTCCACTGAGGCGCTAGCGAGGAAATATATGGAGGTAAATTCTTTTACGCTCCGTTTCTATTTCCTTCCTAGTTTAGATAGTGATGTAACGTGAATCATGCAGGAGGTCGTGCGACTTCACAGAGTCCCCGTGAGTATCGTGTCGGACAGAGACACGAGGTTCACATCTCAGTTCTGGCGGAGTTTGCAGAATAGTTTGGGTACGCGTCTGAGTTTCAGCACGGCGTACCATCCACAGACGGATGGCCAGTCCGAGAGGATGATCCAGATCATGGAGGACATGCTGAGGGCGTGCATGTTGGATTTCAAGGGTTCGTGGGAGGACCATCTACATCTGGTAGAGTTTTCCTACAATAACAGCTTCCAGGCGAGTATTGGCATGGCGCCTTTCGCCGATCTTTATGGGAGGAAATGTCGATCGCCATTGAGTTGGGATGACGTTGGTGATCGGGAGCTGTTGGGACCTGAGATGATTGTGGAGGCCGTGGATGTTGTCAGGAACATTCGGGAGAAGTTGAGGATTGCTCAGGACCGTTTTAAGCATTGGGCGGATGCGAAACACCGTCCTTTGGAGTTTCAGCCGGGCGACCATGTGTTCTTGAAGATTTCCCCGAATCGTGGTGTGATTCTCTTTGGGAAGCGAGGGAAGTTGAGCCCGCGATACATTGGACCGTTTGACGTTCTGGAGAGAGTTGGCGAGGTAGCCTTCCGCTTAGCCTTGCTGCCATCTTTGGAGGGAGTTCACAATGTTTTCCATGTGTCGCAGCTTCATCGATACATTAGCGATCCATCTCATGCTGTGGATTTTTCGGAGATTACCGTTCGCCCCGATATGACGTATGACCAGCAGCCAGTGCAGATTCTGGACAGGCGTCAGAAGTCACTTCAGAACAAGGTTGTCAATCTTGTGAGGGTGATGTGGCGACACGGCTCGCCTGGATTTATTATATTATATATATATATATATATATATATATATATATATATGTTTTGGGGGATTTTCTCCTCATGCGTGGTTTTCGTCTCCGTAGCTTTCATTTTCGATCGTTTCGTCGTGTTTTTCTAGCTTCTTCTTTAGAATCGTCGATTTCGGAGTAAGTCATTCGTGACGGGCTTCATATCGGTCATATCTTATTGTTAGATCAAGCCTAGGAGTCTTAGGAATCGATCCCGGAGCTTCGCGCTCCATTTCGGAACTTTTGGTGCACGTTAGCCGATACAAGAAGGGGAATCGACCGACTAGATGACGATTTAGTCGGTCGACAAACCTTCATGGACCGACTAGTGGGCTTTGTAAATTATTCAGGAGTTACTGTTTCTCGTTAGTCGGTCTAAGAACATTTGTCGATCGACTAGGTTGCAAACTAGTCGGTCAGCAATCGTTCTTTAACCGACTAACTCTATGTTCATTTTGATGCCAAGTACTATTCATTCTTAGTCGGTCTAAGAACGTTCATCGACCGACTAGATGACAAACTAGTCGGTCAGTAGTTGATCTTTGACCGACTAAATCTAAATCCTATTTTTTTACATGAGTTACTGTTTGGACTTAGTCGGTCTGCGTTGGTCAACCGACCGACTAGTTCCCAAACTAGTCGGTCAGTGGTTGTTCTTTGACCGACTAACTAGTGTCGAAACCCTAATTTCTGGGCAGCCGCCAGTACTCTCTATTTAAACCCCACCCACGATTTCTTTCACCCCTCTTTCATTCTCCTGAGCCCCCTTCTTCCCCAAATCACTCTCCAACATTTCCCCAAGCCATTCCTTCCTCCCTTAGAGTTTCCCTCTCTATTTTGGTCTACCACCATGCCCTAGGTCATCTCCAACCCCCAAAAACCCCCAAAACCTCATTTCTCCGGATTTTTCCCATCCATTCCAGATCTGAACCCTAGGTTCCCCGGATCATTTCTTCCGTTGCCGTGCTCGCTCGGCATCGTTCTTCCGCTTCCGATACGGTAATAAATCGATCTCTTGATATTCTCATAGCCCATTTGTGTTTTTGTGAAACCCTAATAAAACTAGGTTGGATGTTGTTCTAATGTTGTTTTGCCATGGCATCGATCTCTTTTCCGTAGCTAGCATTTGTGTGACGGCCTCGTTGATCGTCATCCTCGGTACTAGGCAAGTGAAACTTGCCACTTAGGGTTTGGGCCATGTCTTAGGCCATTTGCTTGTTGTAGGCGTAAAAGAGACTAGGCGACGAAATGATACTCGCCTAGGCACAATTTCAGGAACTAGCTTGACAACGAAGCTAGGACCGTCATCTATCATGTTGCATAACTATCATGTCATGTTCAATTTTGATTAACGGTACGCGAATTAATTGTCATCCATGCTATCCATGTTGTATGTCGCATTCGTAGCACACGCTACAATACTTGTGTTTCCTGGCCCGTGTTCCAGAAGCGGGCTACGTGAGTTGGTTGATAGCCAATGCCCGATCTACCTGTTTACCGGCTAGGCACCTGCGTTGCAGGCATAACCTTACGCCATACTTGTTAAATACACTTCCTGGCTCGCATTCCAGAAGCGAGCATTCCGTGTTCGGGGTAATTCCCTGGCTCGATACACGTGAAGGGGTAGAGATAAACGGTCACTTGAGCTTAGGAGTTGGCCCGATCAGCCACTCTAGCCAACAGGCGGAATCTCTGTGCACAACTTGTTTACTTGACTTGTTCACTTGACGTGAACCACTTGACTTGTACTTGTCCGTGTTTTACTTGTTATCCATGACATACTTACTACTTGTACTTCCCTTTACTTGTCACTTCCATACTATACTTGCCATGACATGCATCATACTATAACTGCTAGGTTGCTAGTTTACCTTACCTTCAGTTTCCTTGCCCAAGTCATTTAGACTTGCTGACATGTGCCCCTTTACTCTTTTGGGTGACACATGTTAGATCCCGAGCCTGAGTCCGTTGTTGAGGACGATGTGTTTGCGGACGCCGTGCCCGAGTCTGTGTTTAGCGAGGAGTACGTGGACACTGGGGACCAGTCCTAGTGTCTTCGTTGAGCTTTCCCCTTTTTTTGTTTTAGACTGCTGTAGTTGTCGATGCGCAGCACCAATACTCTGTTTTCGTTTGTCTTTGTTTGGCCTTGTTCTGGGCCTTTAGACTCTTTCTTTTAGCCTGGTGGCTTTTCTGGATGTTGAACTTAATTTTAATGTTGGACAATTTTTGAGATTGAGATTTTGTTTCTGTCTCTCCTTGTGTTATTATTGTTGTTCTGTTTGTGGTTACAGGGACCTGCTTATGTGTTATTGACGCTTATCGGGTTTGGGGCTTCACAGCTCCACTCTCGTGCGGACCTTTTCACGTCTCGCCTCCATTTTAGGGAAGCGGGGCGTGACAGGCTTGTACACCGTTCGATCGAAATCGAACGATCAACAGTTCGCCACGTCGCTGCATGGATTCTCGCCCTTTCGTCGCTGAATCGGGCTGCTAACAGCCGTTGGATGTAGATCATACGGCCTAAAACACGCCGCGTCGCCTCTTTCTGATCTCGCATGCGGGCCGTTGGATCGAGATCCAACGGCCTCGCACTGGCCACGTCATTCGATTCCTTGGAGCCGTTGGATTCGTGCGGGAAGCGGCTGATGGCCGCCACGTGGCAGCGGGACGACGTATTAGTGTATTTAGGCCGTATTTCCGTATTTTCTTCATTTAAAATGGTATTCTGCATTCAAAAATACACAGTAATTAGCACAGATCTCAAAAAATACAAATAAATAGTCGTTGGAATCGTGAGATCGAGACTAAGCTAGGAAAAATATAAAGAGTGCAGAAATGCGTCGTTAAATGCTGTTTTGTGCTCAAATAGTGTGTTTTCTCTAATAAATAAATGTGTAGAAAATACGTATGAATTAGAGAACAATGTAGCATCACATGAGCACAAAATAGGGCTAAATGGGGGGTTAAATATGCAAATATTACTCCGAATCACACCCCCAACTAGCGATTTGCTAGTCTCTAGCAAAAATAGCGATTAATATGGATGATCAATAAAATAATAAGTTCTTTCGATCGCTTATGGCATGACTCAATAGTATGCTTTCCAACATGATCTAGACTATCAATATACAACATCCATGGACAAGATCAATCACATGATATTTTCTCTAATTTAATTTGAATAAATAGCATGCATGCATCGTTTTGCGAAAGCGAAAGTATAACACGTCGTTATATTCTAGTCTTCTCATTTCCAAGGAATTGGCCAATCAAAACAATCATTCAAATCATGGGTATTGACGTTGCTTAGTATATTCACCATTACTTTTCTTTTATTAGTTATGCGTAACGCGCATCAAGCAACATTCGCAGAAAAATGTATAACTTGGATCGCTCCATCAAATGAGTGACTTTCCGGTCAATGGCTCCCAAATCAGACGATAATAGGGCATTAGGCCAAGAAGGACCCCTCGGACTGTACTACTCGAGCCAACCTAGTTATTTATTAGTGACATACTTATTCATTCATTTTTTTCTTCATTCATTTATCATTCATTTTTTCTTCGTTTCTTTTTCTTTTTTCTTTGTAAGCAACTCAACACCCATGGATATGAACATAAACATCAATAACAAAGGCCAAATTCCTCTTCAACTTGAAGACTTTTCTAATAAATCGTGTATACTTAAGCTTTTTCATCACATTAGCATGCATGAAATAAATTCAAACTATTTCGAGATATTAATCATGGAAATTGAAAGTTTTCTTGAATAGTATATTAACGGTAATAAAAAATAATCAACTCAAGCCATAAACAAATTTTATACCACAATTAATGCATAATCATCCGTATGTGTGGCATATGAAGGAGTTTTAAAAAGATGAGATTTGGTGATTTATTCTTATCTTAACCTTATTTTTGAAAAAAAATCCTAAGGTCTCATACACACCCCCCAACTAAAGACACACCCCCCAACTAAAGATGGACATTGTCCTCAATGTCAAAAGGTGTACGAGTTTATTCAAGCAAGCAACCTAGAAAGCATTTAAAAACTACACTACTGGAAAGAACACACCGTGATCAAATGGCGGATCCCAAATCTTTGATGGTGGAGGAAGTTGTTCAATTTGCTCATTGCGCTCCTCGGTGAGTAATTTTCCTCCAATGACTAAACTGGACTCCAGCAACACAACTCCAAGCATCGCTATAACTTGTTTACCAATTTCCTACAAGAGATGAGTTATGTCAATCCAAATTAGTTTAAAATTCTTTTCAACAAAAGTATTCCAAACGTATTCATCAAGAAAAGTGAAAGAAATTAAAGCAAGTCGACAACTACTCCCTGAAAGATATGCACTACTCTCTGTACGATGCTCGATCAATGGGGAGAGGGGTAAATGATTTTGGGACAAAACTGGAGGAGGGCATGGTTCTGACTCCATGGCGATAATCTCAAAACCCTCGTCCCTAGCTGTCTCCTCCTCTCGTTCATCCAAAATTGTTAGCGCGTCCTCTCTTTTGCACACACTTTCTGCCATGTGGATATTTTTATTCGTGTCCTCAACGTGATATGGTTCGCTCGATATACCTGCAATAGAAGATAAACTCGTATTAAATTCTTGAAGTTGATTTTCAAAGAAATTACTTTCTTCTAGGCAAGTGGCAATCAAATTAATTTTCAATAGATTTTTGAATCTGCCGACTCCGAGCAAGGAAATTCTCTTGGAATTGATGGGATGTAGCCTCCTGTGTCTGAATAATCGAGTGAACTTCCTCTTTCAAGGATTGCAAAGGTACGTCTACGCTTTGCTCTTCTTGATCAAGGCACGAAGGCTCCGTTGATTCGCACTCTGAAGTCTCTTCCATGGTTTCTTCATTTTCTTGCAGAGACTCCATGTATTCCCACGCCTCTGTCGGCGTCATGACACCCAAGAACTCCTGCAGCTGTGGTCGTAATCCATCTAGGAAGGATGCCATAAGCTCTTCATTTGTGTACCCATGCTGCGGATAGCTCGATACTATGTTTGTGAACCTCCTCCAGGCCTGAAAGCAAGTTTCACAATCAGTCTGATTAAACTTAACAATCTTGAGCTTCTCCATCCTATGTTTGTGTGCATTAGCATACCTTGCATCATACAGATTGTTTGTGCAATAGAAATTCATATATTCCATTTTTAAAAAAAATAAAAGTTTATGTACAATAAAATTAAACAAAAATTTATATACAGTAAAGTGGAAAGATCTCACCGAAGGTCCTCTGAATGAAATAAACCGTGGTAACAAACCATTCCTCCCCGGCAACGGCACCAAAAACTTGGTGGGACCAAAAAGGTGCTCTCTCTCAAGTGTAAGAGTCTGTACAAGTAATATAATCTGGGAGTCCAGATGTCGAATCCTCGGGAGGAAATCTGTTGCAACCACAGCTCAAATCAAATAGAAATCCAACGAAAAGAAACTAACCACTTCAACAATGATGACGGTGATAGTGATGTGAACACGTGAACAATATGAACAAGAAAAATCGTGTAAGAAAATATCTATAAAAAGTATGCACATGGTATGGGTTCGTTAGAATCAATGTTTCATATTAATTTGATTGACGAGTATAACGCAATGAATTCTCCTTTTGGGAGCAATTCACCGGAAAATACCCAATATAACTCAATGAATTCTCCTTTTGGGAGCAATTCATCGGAAGATACCCTTTTGGGGGTTCAAGCACAATATTCAATAAGATCGTCGCAAAAGTTATAATATGATATGAAACTCTCTTTTGGAGAGATCAAAACTACGATATGAAACTCCCTTTTGGGGAGATTAAAACTCACCCTTTTAGGGCGATCATCAACTCAATCACTTCTTTTGGAAGATGAAAAAGACGATTTACGAACAAAGATTACAACTTTAGCGACGTTTAACGCTTTGGCACAAGGAATACAACCAAATAAACACGCATCATATCCCCTAACTACGCCATACCCTGCACAATAGCAATTTAGCTACTCATGGTGCAAGAATAAACAAGTTTCATAGCAAAATACATCAATCTAATAGCAAAATACAATAGAAAAGCACCAAAAACGGGGTTTAAGTTAAGAAATATATCACCAAATTCCTTGAAAAGACACAAAAACTCTCTGGAAATAAGAAAATAGTTTCTGGAATTTTACAGAATTTTTTGGTGGCGAAATACGGCTCCTAGAGCCTCCAATACGCTCAGAAGACGCCAAAATCTGCTTGAATACCGCCTAAAACCCTAGAAATACGCTTATATAGAGGCATTGCGGGTTTGGGGGCCTTAACGGGTCAAAATTCGAACCCAATAACCTCTTTTAACCCGATCCGCCATCGGTGGTTGATCTGGACCGTCGATCGTTGCGGGATTGAATGAGGGAGAGCCGCGTGGCTTTAAGATTCGTGCAAAGCCCGTCGAATTCGAATCCGGATCGGAGTCGCTCGGGACCGTCCGATTGTCAGCGTGTGGGTGAGATTCACCCACGTCACTTAATCTTTCGTTGCGCATTTGAGTTCCAGCGGGTGGCTTGTACACCGTTCGATCGAAATCGAACGATCAACAGTTCGCCACGTCGCTGCTTGGATTCCCGCCCTTTCGTCGATGAATCGGGCTGCTAACAGCCGTTGGATGCAGATCATACGGCCCAAAACACGCCGCATCGCCTCTTTCTGATCTCGCGTGCGGGCCGTTGGATCGAGATCCAACGGCCTCGCACTGGTCACGTCATTCGATTCCTTGGAGCCGTTGGATTCGTGCGGGAAGCGGCCGATGGCCGCCACGTGGCAGCGGGACGACGTATTAGCGTATTTAGGCCGTATTTTCGTATTTTCTTTGTTTAAAATGGTATTCTGCATTCAAAAATACACAGTAATTAGCACAGATCTCAGAAAAATACAAATAAATAGTCATTGGAATTGTGAGATCGAGACCAAACTAGGAAAAATATAAAGAGTGCAGAAATGCCTCGTTAAATGCTGTTTTGTGCTCAAATAGTGTGTTTTCTCTAATAAATAAATGTGTATAAAATACGTATGAATTAGAGAACAATGTAGCATCACATGAGCAAAAATAGGGCTAAATGGGGGGTTAAATATGCAAATATCACTCCGAATCACACCCCCAACTAGCGATTTGCTAGTCTCTAGCAAAAATAGCGATTAATACGGATGATCAATAAAATAATAAGTTCTTTCGATCGCTTATGGCATGGCTCAATAGTACGCTTTCCAACATGCTCTAGACTATCAATATACAACATCCATGGACAAGATCAATCACATGATATTTTCTCTAATTTAATTTGAATAAATAGCATGCAAGCATCGTTTTGCGCAAGCGAAAGTATAACACGTCGTTATATTCTAGTCTTCTCATTTCCAAGGAATTGGCCAATCAAAACAATCATTCAAATCATGGGTATTGACGTTGCTTAGTATATTCACCATTACTTTTCTTTTATTAGTTCTGCGTAACGCGCATCAAGCAACATTCGCAGAAAAATGTATAACTTGGATCGCTCCATCAAATGAGTGACTTTCCAGTCAATGGCTCCCAAATCAGACGATAATAGGGCATTAGGCCAAGAAGGACCCCTCGGACTGTACTACTCGAGCCAACCTAGTTATTTATTAGTGACATACTTATTCATTCATTTTTTTCTTCATTCATTTATCATTCATTTTTTCTTCGTTTCTTTTTCTTTTTTCTTTGTAAGCAACTCAACACCCATTGATATGAACATAAACATCAATAACAAAGGCCAAATTCCTCTTTAACTTGAAGACTTTTCTAATAAATCGTGTATACTTAAGCTTTTTCATCACATTAGCATGCATGAAATAAATTCAAACTATTTCGAGATATTAATCATGGAAATTGAAAGTTTTCTTGAATAGTATATTAACGGTAATAAAAAATAATCAACTCAAGCCATAAACAAATTTTAGACCACAATTAATGCATAATCTGTTGTGATATGATTCCCCGGATTTGGTTTTGGATGATGAGCAAACATAAATAATGTATACTAACTTATTTGTGAGCGCAGTTATGGAGATCGTCGCCAAAATACCACGAACATCAAAAGCGACGCCTCAAGACTTCTCAATACGCGTGATCGTGTGACTGGAGCTTCGTTGAAGCTCAAGGAGTTTTATTGAAGTCAAGAATGAAGATTGAAGCTTTGAAGACGGCTCGTAAGGTTTAATTTATAGTCTTCTAGCTTCATAGATTAGAATGTTAAGCCTTGAGTAGGACTTACATTATATACTTCATTTCGCTCATATCTTAGAGCTAGGATATTCATAGAAGCCATTAGAAACTTTCCCGAAGCCTATTGATTCTTCCCTCGGCTTCGAGTGCATGTTAGTTGGTTCAAGAAGAGTCACCAATCGACTAGATAACGATCTAGTCGGTCAGCAACTCTACATGAACCGACTAGATGCCTTGCTATATTCAGCTCATTCCAGGTTGATCAATTAGTCGGTCAAAGAAGAGTCACCGACTGACTAGATGACGATCTAGTCGGTTAGGAATCCTTCTTGGACCGACTAGTTGAGCTTGCCTCTGTACAGCCTGAGTTACTGTTTCGAGTTAGTCGGTCAAAGAACGTTTACCGACCGACTAGTTGAGAAACTAGTCGGTCAACATTTGTTCTTAAACCGACTAATTCATCTTGAAGTCAACCTACTCTATTTCGACTGTTAGTCGATCAAAGATCATTCACCGACCGACTAGTTGTGGAACTAGTCGGTCGGCAAGTCTTCTTAGACCGACTAGTTGTCTTTGCCTGTACTTCGACTTCTTGGCTGTTCTACCGTTAGTCGGTCTACGTTGTATCACCGACCGACTAGTTGATGAACTAGTCGGTCAGTGATCCTTCTTTGACCGACTAGTCTGCTTCAGAATAGAGCCGTTGGGATTCTTTCAAACTCGATTTCTCTTGCCCCTTTAAATAGAATCCTGATTCGTTTGAAAGGGGGTTAGAGGTCCTATTTCCAAGCAATTTCAGACCTAAGAGAAGAGCTCTCCTAAGCTATTTCAAAGCTCTCTCTCCCTCACAAGAATCTCTCCCTCAACACCTTGAGCCTTAATTCCTCAAGAGAGATACTCTCCATTGTGAGCTTCTCAAGCCAAGAGCTTGATCTTAGTCGTCATACTCCACCCTAGGCTTCCATTGCTGGTCATCTTCTTGAAGCTAGGGTTTGGTGACATCCTCTTCCTCAAATCCATCATTGCCCTAATTTGGTAAGTATACTCAAGGCATAGGATTTTGTAAGGTAAGAGTTTATTTCATTTCAATCGTATTTGAATTGTGTCTCTCGGTTGTGAGAGAGGTTGTGATCCCGGTTTGTGGGAGTCACATGTCTTTGTGTATGATTTGACTTGTGAAGGTTTTTCACAAGTACTTCATAGTGGAAATCTTGAGTTAGGGTTGCTAACTCAAGTATCCGGAGGGGATCCGGGTGGTTGGGACGTAGGATCACCGGGAACAAGTCGGGGTGACTTGGGTGGATCCGAACCCAGTAATATTGTTTGTTTGCGTATGTTTTAATTCTTGTTGATAGTTGTTTAATTCCGCATTGTCGTTTGTTTCTTGCACAATAATTAGGAATAACTATCTTGATTATTTTAAGTACTGTTGACAAATGGGCTATTCTGACCGGGCCCGGGAGAGCAAAGTCAACTATGACTGGTCAACCGGATTACTACGACCTTGGGGCCTCGGCCCAAGGATCTCACGGGCGGGCCGTGATTCTCCACCCATGACGAAGGCCCACTTCCTCAGTGGAGGAAATCGAGGCCCAAATCAAGGAAGCATCCGCCAAGTATGGCAACCATCCAAGGCCATCACTCTCTAGCCATCATGGCTCGGCTTAATGGCTCAGCTTAATGGCCCGAATTAAATGGCCTTCACTCTCCAGCCATCAAGGCCCGCCAAATATAGCAACCGCCCGAGTCCATCACTCCAGCCATCATGGCCACCTTCAGGACATTCATCTCCTCATCAAGATGGGCGCAATTAGTGGAGGTCAAAACTTCCCACATTTGCACGTCCCCATGAATGATGGCCATGATGTCACATCATGGCACATTATGAGGACGAGTCACCTATATGAGGGGGGGATGGTCATCATCTCAGGGGGGGCTGCACCATCTACAACGGAGGTATCACCAACTCCATCTTACACCTTCTTCCGCCTTTACATATTTCTCCTCCATAGCTCGGCTCGAGGATGGGGGCTCGGTCTCTCCGTGAACCGAGCCCGATCCCACCGCAGCATCCCTCAGACAAGATCTGACTTTGGCATCGGAGGGGATTTGGTCGGAACCAAGGTCCGACCCCCTGACGAGCTCTTTCGTCCATTTAGGTCCAGGAGATCCCGCGGCGCCAGGCTACCCCTCAGCATCATCACGGCCAGAGCCGAGCGCCCTCGTACCCGAGCTCATTCGTCTCCACCACCAGAAGATAGTCGCTCTGTCGAGGCCACCCCTTGACGCCAGGAGAGACCGAGGCCGAGCGCACCCATCCGAGCGGAGGCTTCCCCTCGTCGTCCGACCGTCTGAAGCCGAGCCTCTCACACCGGGCCGAGGCTTCCCCTCAGCCCCCTCGAGGCCGCATATCCAGACCCGGCCCAGCTGACGTGCTCCACGTCGTCTGCAACTCCGATTCGCGTCGCGTCTGCACGTGCTCGACGCACCCAAGGGACCCAAATCGGCCCCTTGACCACGTTGACCGGGTAGTCCACGGTCAACGTTTTTGTAGTGAGAAAACACTCTGAAACATCTGGTGTCGTCTGTGGGAACGAGTCAACACCTACGTCAATACACATACAACGATGGCTCGTTCTACAACCTCTTTCTCTATTTTAAAGATGGATTATGATATTTGACTGAGCTAACATATCATCGACAAATACGTCTGTATTTGATCGGCCTCTCTTCCACTTTATATTTACTAAAGTGAGCAGGCCTACAGCTCGCATAACGGACTTCCACAGGTTGATCTAAATGCGAAGAAATCTCAATGAATCCGCTGCCACCCAATCGATGATGGCCTTCGGTGGGGTCCAGGCGATCAACGCCCACCGAATTCTTTACGATGCGACCTAGATGAAGAATTCAGCAAGCATGCGCCTTGGTGCCATCTCGTCAGACGACCCATTGATAGCCACCAAAGAGGGCATCCGCAACCGCCATTAGGAAGCGCTGCTTGATCCGTCTCCTCCGACTTCCATGTGGGTCAACGGCGGATCCTCCAATCGGCAGGGACTCCTCTGGCCCTTCTCCATGGACTCTTGGGCGATCTCCGCCTGCAGCGACAGCGACTTCTTCTCTCCGACCGCTTCCACTGAGATCTCCCCGGCGAGGGCGTGGGGATCGGCGCCCGATTCGTTGATCTCCACCGGGATCTGGACGGCGAGGTCATTGTCGCCGTCATCTCCCTCAGATGCGACCACTGCAACGTCGTTAGCAGGTCCAAGATCTACGGTGACATCATCTTCTTTCGGTTGGTTCGCCGGCGATTCTTCGGTGATCTTGCACTCGATAGCTCCCACGGCAGTCTCGCAGTTCGCAGGGTTGTAACAGAGATCTTTGTCCCCAGTGTCTTTCTCGCCGTTGCCTTCACGGGTGACATCATCTCCTTATGGTTGTTTCGCCGGCGATTCGATGGCGGGAGATCTGACGGTGAGCTCGAGCTCGGGAGCTTCCGCTTCGATCTCGCAGTTCGCAGGGCTGAAACCGAGATCTTTTCCGCCATTGCCTTCACCGGATTCTTTGGCTTCTGCGACCATAGGCTGGTCGGTGAGATCTTTCTGATCGCAGGCGACCAGAGCAGGTGATTGGGCGCCAGAATCTTCAATTTCTGCCCGACTTTCGCCAGAGAGGACGCTTCTAGAAGATTGAGCTCTCCATCATCAGTTGCTATTGCCTTCTCATCATCCTCCGATGCCCCGATCAGACTTTAGGGGCTTGGCACCGCTCAGTATGCCAGGCCTGTACTTGGAGCTCGGCCAACATCAAACCACCACGAGGGATTCTTGAAACTCTGCTTGCCCCCACCGAGCAAAATTTCTGGAGCGCGGCTCATCTCGGCCGAGCCTCCGACCATGTCGAGCCGCTGACGGCGCTCCCGGCTGAGCTTTCGACCATGGCGAGTTGTCGGCCGCACTCCAGGTCGAGCGTTCGAGCCCATCCGAGCACACAAGCCCCAAGGTGGAGCGGGTTGAATGGTGACCTCCGAGCCCAAGGCCCGTCCGACCATTTGGCCCTTCGGCCGAACCGACATCCTCCAAGTAACTGTCACCGTCCGTACATCTACACGCGATGAACCCGAAATTGAGCTCCAGATAAGTCTCCTAACACAAATCTCCATGATTTATGCAATTTTTTCCAGCTGTTTTCATTGGCAACAATCTCTCAATTCCTGTCATGTCAACCGTAATCGGTGGGCTAGGTGAAAGGACTTACCGAGCCATCGACCAAGAAGAAGGATCGAGGCGGCGTGGAACTGCTGATCAACACAACCAAAAATAAGGACGCCATCGCTGGTCGTGGACTCATCGGCTGACTTATGAGTGTTTCTTGGAGATCCATGATGGGCAGCGCGATTTGATTTGCTACTGTCATCTCCTCCTTTGCGGCTGTTGGAACTGCCGGGTTTCTTGGACATTAGCGCACCGGAATCCGAAGAACCATACACCATCGATGGTATCTACGGATCAGGTCAGCATTTCCAAAGAACCTCCCTTTGAACCTGCGGGCGACTGATGGCAACAATCATGCTATCCGAACAAGCAAGGCATGACCATCAAGCGAGAACCATGTCAACATCCCAAGGGAAGAAGGAGCTTCGCCTCCTTGCACAATCCTGGCACATTCCGGCTGCGCCTATGGATGAGAGCAGCGCTTCGGTCGACCCTCGGCATCGTCATGTCGGTGGGGTTGCTGCTGCTCATCGATGCCCTCACTTTGGAAACGATGACCGAGCGCCTCAACTGCGGCCACGACCACAACCACCAGATATTGGCCCCGAGACTGCATCGCAAGGCACCACCGCCTTTCGATCGGTGCCCCGGTGGATGTCTTCTTGCATGATTCCGTAGGCGATGACGGTCCGGTGTACACAATCAACCTCCCAGTTACAAAGTCGGCTACCGATGGAAGACCCGACATCCAAGGTGCATCGACAGACGCCCTCAAGATCAACGCTGCTGCCACTACCATGCCGAAATGTGTGCCACCCATAACGTCATTCACAACGACAAGATGATGGTGTTGCCAAGTTTCAGTGCGTGATCAGGCGGCTTGGTCTCCCTGAGTTGTCTCTACCAAACACGCCAAGCTCGGAGCGCCCCCAGGGCGAAATTTGGTCTAATAATTCGTTGGAACGCCCAAAGCATGGATCGATCGTTCGAGCTCTTTCCGACCAACGGTTTGCAAAGGAGATCGTAAGGAGGCTCGGCCCAGTCTCCAGACCGCTCCTCCGACCGTGGCTGGGCCGATCTGGCCAAAGCACCACCGTCCGAGTTCGAGCATCCAGACCGCTCCCCCGACCGTGGCCGAGCCGATCTGGCCAAAGCGCCACCGACCGTACTGCTGGGTCCCCGCTTGCTGAAGTGCTCCTGCATCCACCCCAAGCTGGACAAAGTAGTGGCAAAGCGCCACCATGGAATCTTTGAAAGTATTCACAAGGTCCTCACTTATTCGTCGACAGTGAGTCGAGGGGCAACCCCCCTTGCCATCGAACGAACGGATCGGTCGAAGGGCTGGGGCAACTCCCCCGGTTAGCCGACTCACTCTTTCATCGGCCGTAAGTCGGGGGGCAACTCCCCTCGCCACCGAACGAATCTCCTTCGTCGGTCGTAAGTCGAGGGGCGACTCCCCTCGCCACCGAATGAATCTCCTTCGTCGGCCGTAAGTCGAGGGGCGACTCCCCTCGCCACCGAACGAATCTCCTTCGTCGGCCGTAAGTCGAGGGGCGACTCCCCTCGCCACCGAACGAATCTCCTTCGTCGGCCGTAAGTCGAGGGGTGACTCCCCTCGCCACCGAACGAATCTCCTTCGTCGGCCGTAAGTCGAGGGGCGACTCCCCTCGCCACCGAACGAATCTCCTTCGTCGGCCGTAAGTCGAGGGGCGACTCCCCCCACAACCGAACGAATCTCCTTCGTCGGCCGTAAGTCGAGGGGCGACTCCCCTCGCCATCGAACGAATCTCCTTCGTCGGCCGTAAGTCGAGGGGCAACTCCCCCCGCAACCGAACGAATCTCGGGCTAACGATTTATCGTCCCTAACCAACTCCGTAAGACGGACCAAAGTTTCGCAGAGAGTGCAACTTCTTCCCCATTATACTACATCTCCCGACCTCCACCTCAACAATGGTAGAGCTCAGAAGATGGGGGCTGTTGAAAAATGGGCTATTCTGACCGGGCCCGGGAGAGCAAAGTCAACTATGACTGGTCAACCGGATTACTACGACCTTGGGGCCTCGGCCCAAGGATCTCACGGGCGGGCCGCGATTCTCCACCCATGACGAAGGCCCACTTCCTCAGTGGAGGAAATCGAGGCCCAAATCAAGGAAGCATCCGCCAAATATGGCAACCATCCAAGGCCATCACTCTCTAGCCATCATGGCTCGGCTTAATGGCTCAGCTTAATGGCCCGACTTAAATGGCCTTCACTCTCCAGCCATCAAGGCCCGCCAAATATAGCAACCGCCCGAGTCCATCACTCCAGCCATCATGGCCACCTTCAGGACATTCATATCCTCATCAAGATGGGCGCAATTAGTGGAGGTCAAAACTTCCCACATTTGCACGTCCCCATGAATGATGGCCATGATGTCACATCATGGCACATTAAGAGGACGAGTCACCTATATGAGGGGGGGATGGTCATCATCTCAGGGGGGCGGCACTATCTACAACGGAGGTATCACCAACTCCATCTTACACCTTCTTCCGCCTTTACATATTTCTCCTCCATAGCTCGGCTCGAGGATGGGGGCTCGGTCTCTCCGTGAACCGAGCCCGATCCCACCGCAGCATCCCTCAGACAAGATCTGACTTTGGCATCGGAGGGGATTTGGTCGGAACCAAGGTCTGACCCCCCTGACGAGCTCTTTCGTCCATTTAGGTCCAGGAGATCCCGCGGCGCCGAGGCTACCCCTCAGCGTCATCACGGCCGGAGCCGAGCGCCCTCGTCCCCGAGCCCGTTCGTCTCCACCACCAGAAGATAGTCGCTCTGTCGAGGCCACCCCTTGACGCCAGGAGAGACCGAGGCCGAGCGCACCCATCCGAGCGGAGGCTTCCCCTAGTCGTCCGACCGTCCGAAGCCGAGCCTCTCACACCGGGCCGAGGCTTCCCCTCAGCCCCCTTGAGGCCGCGGATCCAGACCCGGCCCAGCTGACGTGCTCCACGTCGTCTGCAACTCCGATTCGCGTCACGTCTGCACGTGCTCGACACACCCAAGGGACCCAAATCGGCCCCTTGACCACGTTGACCGGGTAGTCCACGGTCAACGCTTTTGTAGTGAGAAAACACTCTGAAACAAGTACTATTCACCCCCCCCCCTCTAGTACGTGTGCAGTAGCTACCACAGGGCACTACAATTGGTATCAGAGCCAAGGTTAAAGCTACAAGTTCAAAGCTATGACGAACAACGACTACAACGTCTTCAAGAACCGCGATGGAGCTTCTTCTGTTATGGAAGGACTATCCTCCGTCAGGCCTCCACACTTCAACGGTACCAACTACGGTTACTGGAAATGCCGGATGCAAATTTTCCTCCGGAGCGCTTCACTATGGAGAGCCACCATGACGGAGTATGTCGAGCCTTCCGAAGAAGATTTCGCGAAGTGGACCCCCGCGGAGGTCGCCGCGGAAGTAGCCAATGCCAAGGCAATGAATGCCTTGAATTGTGCGTTGGAGCCCGAGGACTTCAACAAGATATGCACATGTAAGAGTGCATATCAAATATGGAACCAACTTCTCATATTGCACGAAGGATCGAGTACGGTAAAAGATTCTAAACTCGTCGTTGCTAATAAAGAATTTGAGTTGTTTCATATGGAGCAGGGCGAAACCATGAAGGATTATTACGCTCGCTTCGTGGATATATCAAACGACTTGGAAGCTCTTGGGAAGACCTACACCCAAAAGGAGAAAGTCTCGAAGATAATCGATGGACTTCCTTCTTGTTGGGAGAAGCGTACCTTCGCCATCGAGGAAGGTAATGACATGAATAAATATACCGTCGTACAACTAATGGGTACCTTGTTGTCTTATGAGGTACGCAAGGATAGCAAGATCCGGATGAGGGAAAAGATGAAGGCGTACTTGAAGCAAGACGAGCCAAAGAAAAAGGCAATTGCATTCAAGGCCGCTCCATCTACCGATGATGAAGATTCGGAAGAAGAAGAGGACGAAGAATCGGGCATGGAAGCATTGGCCAATATGGCAAAGAAATTCATCCGATTCTTCCGACAAGGTAAGTTGAATCGTAATTCTAAATTTATTTCGACTAATGTTTCTACTCCCGTGTGTTACAAATGCAACAAGCCAGGACATATCAAGCCGGATTGTCCTCTCTACAAACACAAGAGAAAATAGAAGGGATCCAAGCACGACAAGTCAAGAAACCAAAAGAAAGGGCTTGTCGACACTTTCACCGACTCCGACTCCTCAAGTGGAGAATCGGACGATGAAAGAGTGGAGAATGCACACACGTGCTTTATGGGAAAAGAGGATCGTGATGAAGAGACTTCCTCCGATGAAAGCGAGGATGGAAGCGAGGATGAAGGCGAAGAGGTAACCAATGATGAACTTAGAATAGCCAATGAACAACTATGGAATAAGTTTTCTAATATGGCTACTAAGTTTATGAAGACTAAAAATGAATTAGATAGTCTTAAAAACTCGCCGAAGCCTTTCATCGTCAACAACGACACCGTTGTTGATGGGTTGAGAAATGAGATTGAAAATCTCAAGTCTCAACTTGAGCATGTTCATATCGAGGATTCGGATGAACATGTGATAGCGGATTTGACGTCTCAAATCTCAACTTTGAGTATTGAGAATAAAAATCTCAAGTCACGTGTTTGTGCACTCGCATCGCAAGTGTCCACTTTGGATGCTTCTTTGCATTCTCTCACCGAGAAGCATGAGAGCACATTAGGCCGAATTCATGAATTCAACAAAGGTAAGGGGAAGTTGGATGATATCCTAAATGACTTACCTCCGGCCAATCATCACATTGGTTTGGGGTATAAGATGGGAGAGTCATCCAAATCGTCCGCCATCTTTGTTAGGCCATCTTCCGATGCTTCTACTAGTGGAAGTAAACACGTCATGGGTAGATCTTCTACCAATGGTGCTTCTGCTAGGAACACGCCCCCATTTGGAAAGAAACCCACTTTGGGTGGACCTCCAAAGAAGGGTCATGCTTACATGTATACCATGCCACGTAGGAACACAAATCCTACCCCACATGTTAGCACATATGCCGATTTCTATGCTTCGCATCCACGAGCACGTGCACACCATGTGAGACACACTCATGCACGTGTTCCTCCACATTCATATGTTCATCCTCATTCTCATATGAATAATTATCATCATGCACCATTACATCGCATGCCATATGCTTACCCACGACATGCATCACATAGAAATCAACAACGTATGCTTGTTCCCAATAGGATTAGGACTCCCAAGACATACACCATTTGGGGTCCGAAGAACACAAGCATGCATGCTAAGAATTTGTATGTAAAATCGTTTATAAATGATGTTATTTCGAATGATGATTATATTGGGAAATCAAGTTCCTCTTGGACTTTGGTTTCCGAAGGGTTAGTTTCCTTTGACCCTTCATTGCTTGGTACCATAAGTTTAATTACATTTTATGGGTACCAAAGCAATTATGGTAAGATTGGGTTACATTTAATTTGAATTTAGTTCGCTAAATTTATTGCCTAACCCATAGGATCCAAAAAGATTTTTGGATACCAAATTGATATTCTCTAGGTTAAATTCACCATGGGATACCTACCCTACCAACTCCTTGGTTTGCAAGGATTTTCATTCAAATGGAGTTGATGGTGATTAAGTGATGCACCAAAGTAGGGGGAGCGTAATGTTGTAAGTATATTCATACTTTTGATTCTCATTGGTATCCATTGGTAGAATATATTACGATTGGTATCATTTTGCTTCATTTGGTATGCTAGATTAGTGTATGCCATTGTTATATGATGTTCTATTTATTTTTTTGGCATAACATTCTTGCATGCTACATTTAGTATGCACATCGGATTATTTTTGTCTCTGATGTTGATTTCGTCGTTCGACGATTTTATGGATTTAATAGAATTCTTTCTATGGAAACATAGAATTGTTTTCCATGCATTCTATTGATTTTGGAGAGTATGTTCCAAAACTCAATAAGTGAAATCGATTTGATTTTTGATGATTTCGGATTTCGTTTTTCGCCTATGGCTTGATGATTTCGTATTTCGATTTTCGCCTATGGCTTGGTGATTTCGTTTTCCGATTTTCGCCGATAATTTTATGATTTCGGTTTTTCGATTTTCGCCTATGGCTTGATGATTTCGTATTTCGTATTTCGCCTATGGTTTGATGATTTTGGTTTCTGATTTTCGACTTTGGTCTCCTTGACACGCTTTGCTTTTATTCGGTATTTTGCATTTGATACTTTGCATTGGTGTTATTTTGGACCGTGGTCGTATTCTTCGACTCCCATGCGTTATTTTTTAGCCATTGGTTTTGTCTCCTCCCGCTCTTTTTGCTAATGCCAAAGGGGGAGAGATATAATAATGACAATGTGCTAATTAATAATTCAAAGGAATTTACCATGAATCTAATTTGATGTGTTAGATTCAGGGGGAGTAAAGATATAAATGGATTAGGATCCTATATGTCAATATGTGGTTCATATTTCATATCTTCCTTCGCTGCTTGATGCATATGAATATTATTGAATATGGAACTAACGTGTCATCAATGCAGGGGGAGTAAGTAAATTTCAATTGAATCATTATTATTGATTATTATTTATGTTGGTTTGTCATCACCAAAAGGGAGAGAATGTTGTGATATGATTCCCCGGATTTGGTTTTGGATGATGAGCAAACATAAATAATGTATACTAACTTATTTGTGAGCGCAGTTATGGAGATCGTCGCCAAAATACCACGAACATCAAAAGCGACGCCTCAAGACTTCTCAATACGCGTGATCGTGTGCCTGGAGCTTCGTTGAAGCTCAAGGAGTTTTATTGAAGTCAAGAATGAAGATTGAAGCTTTGAAGACGGCTCGTAAGGTTTAATTTATAGTCTTCTAGCTTCATAGATTAGAATGTTAAGTCTTGAGTAGGACTTACATTATATACTTCATTTCGCTCATATCTTAGAGCTAGGATATTCATAGAAGCCATTAGAAACTTTCCCGAAGCATATCGCTTCTTCCCTCGGCTTCGAGTGCATGTTAGTTGGTTCAAGAAGAGTCACCAACCGATTAGATAACGATCTAGTCGGTCAGCAACTCTACATGAACCGACTAGATGCCTTGCTATATTCAGCTCATTCCAGGTTGATCAATTAGTCGGTCAAAGAAGAGTCACCGACTGTAACGACTGGTTTTCATGTATCTGGATTTAATATATTATAATATATGTTTTGGTGAATTTTCTCCTTTTGTGTGATTTCCGTCTCTGTAGCTTTCATTTCCGATCGATTCGTCGTGTTTTCTCGTTTCTTCCTTAGGATCGTCGATTTCGAAGTATGTCATTCTTGACGGACTTCATAACGGTCGTATCTTACTATTAGATCAAGCCTAGGAGTCTTAGGAATCGATCCCGGGGCCCCGCGCTCCGTATCGGAACTTTTGGTGCTTATTAGCCGGTATAAGAAGGGGCACCGACCGACTAGATGACGATCCAGTCGGTCGGCAATCCTTCTTGGACCGACTAGTTGGCTTTCTAAATTATTCAGGAGTTACTGTTTATCGTTAGTCGGTCTAAGAACGTTGGTTGACCGACTAGGTTGTAAATTAGTCGGTCAGCAATGCTTATTTAACCGACTAACTCTTCAACTAAATTTTAGTATCTACACTGTTCACTCTTAGTCGGTCTAAGAACGTTCATCGACCGACTAGATGTCAAACTAGTCGGTCAGTATTTGTTCTTCGACTGACTAAATCTAAAACCTATTTTCGTTCAGAAGTTACTGTTTACACTTAGTCGGTCTGCGTTGGTCGACCGACCGACTAGTTGCCAAACTAGTCGGTCAGTGGTTGCTCTTTGACCGACTAATCTGTGTTAAAACCCTAATTTCTAGGCAGCCGCCAGCCCATCCTATTTAAACCCCTCCCAAACATTTTCTTCTTCCTCCACTCGACCCAAAACCCTAGTTTCTCCCCCATTGAGCCCCCATCTTCCTCAAACCCTTATTCCTCCATTCCAAGCCCAAGATCCATCATCCAAACCATCCATCAACTCATTCTACCTCTCATCTTCCCCAAATTTCCATCATCAAATCCCCAAAATCCCCCAAAAACCCTAGTTCTCCAAACTTCTCCATTGGTTTCCAGATCTGATCCATAGGTTCTCCGGAGTGTTTCTTCCGCCTCCTCTCGGTAAGAAATCGATCTCTCGATGTTTTCATAACCTATTTGTTTTTTTATGAAACCCTAATGAAATTTCATGTTGTTTGATGATTGTTTCCCCATAACAGCGATTTTCCCCCGTAGATTAGCATCCGCGAGACGAACCTTCGTGATCGTCATCCCCGGTGCTAGGCAAGTGAAACTTGCCACTTAGGGTTTAGGCCATGTTTTAGGCCATTTGCTTGTTGTAGGCGTAAAAGAGGCTAGGCGACGAAATGATACTCGCCTAGGCGCAAATTGGGGAACTAGCTTGACAACGAAGCTAGTTCCGACATATATCATGTTGCACAATTACCATGTCATGTTTACTTTCCATTAACGGTACGCAAATTAATCGTCATGTCATTGCATTCTTTAAGTGTTTCTGTGATTGCGTAGCTTCGCTACAATGCTTGTGTTCCTGGCTCGTGTTCCAGAAGCGGGCCATGTGTTGGTTGATAGCCAATGCCCGAATTGCTTGTTTCCGGCTAGGTGCACCCCTACGCCAAATGTTTATGAATCGTGAACTAGAATGCGAGCTCCTGTGCGGGGCAACCCCGGCTCATTTACTGAGCTCATGTGCGGGGACCCTGGCTCGATTACGTGTGGGTATTGGGGGTAAGAGTTAAGCGGCCATTCAACTGGGAGTCTGCCCGATCAGTAACTGCAGTGGTAAGGCGTAAACTCAGGGTTTGGGGTAGTTGTTAAGCGGCCAATCAGCGTGAATGTGAAACCGTTCAGCTGTAAGGCGTAAACATCTACAAAACAACGTGAAACGTGAATAGTGAAATGATTGAGATTGTTAGTAGCTTGGCTACTCTTGTCTTGTCCCGATAATTGTTCTCGTGTACTTATTGTCTCGCCATGCCTTGCTTGTGCACTCATGTTATAACTGCCATGTCATGCATACTATAACTGCTAGGTTGCTAGTTGCCTTACTTTCAGTTTCCTTGCCCAAGTCTTTTAGACTTGCTGACATGTGCCCCTTTACTCTTTTGGGTGACACATGTTAGATCCTGAGCCTGAGTACCTTGTTGAGGACGAGGTGTTTGCTGACGCCGAGCCCGAGCTTGTGCTTGACGGGGAGTACGTGGACACTGGGGACCAGTCCTAGTGTTTTCGTTGTGTTTCCCTTTTTGTTTTAGACTGTTGTTTTGTTGTCGGTGCGTGGCACCAATACTTTGTGGTGTTGTTGCTTTTGTTGTCCTTGTTCTGGGCCTTTAGACTCTTTCTTTTAGCCTGGTGGCTTTTCTGGATGTTGGACTTATTTTCATGTTGGACAATTTGTGAGATATGAGATTTCATTTCAGTCTCTCCTTGTGTTATTATTGTTGTTCTGTTGTGGTTACAGGGACCTGCTTATGTTTTTTTTGACGCTTATCGGGTTTGGGGCTTCACAGCTCCACTCTCGTGCGGACCTTTTCACGTCTCGCCTCCATTTTAGGGAAGCGGGGCGTTACACCGACCGACTAGATGACGATCTAGTCAGTTAGGAATCCTTCTTGGACCGACTAGTTAAGCTTGCCTCTGTACAGCCTGAGTTACTGTTTCGAGTTAGTCGGTCAAAGAACGTTTACCGACCGACTAGTTGAGAAACTAGTCGGTCAGCATTTGTTCTTAAACCGACTAATTCATCTTGAAGTCAACCTACTCTATTTCGACTGTTAGTCGATCAAAGATCATTCACCGACCGACTAGTTGTGGAACTAGTCGGTCGGCAAGTCTTCTTAGACCGACTAGTTGTCTTTGCCTGTACTTCAACTTCTTGGCTGTTCTACCATTAGTCGGTCTACGTTGTATCACCGACCGACTAGTTGATGAACTAGTCGGTCAGTGATCCTTCTTTGACCGACTAGTCTGCTTCAGAATAGAGCCGTTGGGATTCTTTCAAACTCGATTTCTCTTGCCCCTTTAAATAGAATCCTGATTCGTTTGAAAGGGGGTTAGAGGTCCTATTTCCAAGCAATTTCAGACCTAAGAGAAGAGCTCTCCCAAGCTATTTCAAAGCTCTCTCTCCCTCACAAGAATCCCTCCCTCAACACCTTGAGCCCTAATTCCTCAAGAGAGATTCTCTCCATTGTGAGCTTCTCAAGCCAAGAGCTTGATCTTAGTCGCCATACTCCACCCTCGGCTTCCATTGCTGGTCATCTTCTTGAAGCTAGGGTTTGGTGACATCCTCTTCCTCAAAATCCATCATTGCCCTAATTTGGTAAGTATACTCAAGGCATAGGATTTTGTAAGGTAAGAGTTTATTTCATTTCAATCGTATTTGAATTGTGTCTCTCGGTTGTGAGAGAGGTTGTGATCCCGGTTTGTGGGAGTCACATGTCTTTGTGTATGATTTGACTTGTGAAGGTTTTTCACAAGTACTTCATAGTGGAAATCTTGAGTTAGGGTTGCTAACTCAAGTATCCGGAGGGGATCCGGGTGGTTGGGACGTAGGATCACCGGGAACAAGTCGGGGAGACTTGGGTGGATCCGAACCCAGTAATATTGTTTGTTTGCGTATGTTTTAATTCTTGTTGATAGTTGTTTAATTCCTCATTGTCGTTTGTTTCTTGCACAATAATTAGGAATAACTATCTTGATTATTTTAAGTACTATTCACCCCCCCTCTAGTACGTGTGCAGTAGCTACCACAGGGCACTACATAATTATCCGTATGTGTGGCATATGAAGGAGTTTTAAAAAGATGAGATTTGGTGATTTATTCTTATCTTAACCTTATTTTTGAAAAAAAATCCTAAGGTCTCATACACACCCCCCAACTAAAGATGGACATTGTCCTCAATGTCGAAAGGTGTATGAGTTTATTCAAGCAAGCAACCTAGAAAGCATTTAAAAACTACACTACTGGAAAGAACACACTGTGATCAACTGGCGGATCTCGAATCTTTGATGGTGGAGGAAGTTGTTCAATTTGCTCCTTGCGCTCCTCGGCGAGTAATTTTCCTCCAATGACTAAACTGGACTCCAGCAACACAACTCCAAGCATCTCTATAACTTGATTACCAATGTCCTGCAAAAGATGAGTTATGTCAGTCCAAATTAGTTTAAAATTCTTTTCAACAAAAGTATTCCAAATGTATTCATCAAGAAAAGTGAAAGAAATTAAAGCAAGTCGACAACTACTCCTTGAAAGATATGCACTACTCTCTGTACGATGCTCGATCAATGGGGAGAGGGGTAAATGATTCTGGGACAAAACTGGAGGAGTGCATGGTTCTGACTCCATGGCGATAATCTCAAAACCCTTGTCCCTAGCTGTCTCCTCCTCTCGTTCATCCAAAATTGCTAGCTCGTCCTCTCTTTTGCACACACTTTCTGCCATGTGGATATTTTTATTCGTGTCCTCAACGTGACATGGTTCGCTCGATATACCTGCAATAGAAGACAAACTCGTATTAAATTCTTGAAGTTGAGTTTCAAAGACATTACTTTCTTCTAAGCAAGTGGCAATCAAATTAAGATTTTCAATAGATTTTTGAATCTGCATACTCCGAGCAAGGAAATTCTCTTGGAATTGATGGGATGTAGCCTCCTGTGTCTGAATAATCGAGTGAACTTCCTCTTTCAAGGATTGCAAAGGTACGTCTACGCTTTGCTCTTCTTGATCAAGGCACGAAGGCTCCGTTGAATCGCACTCTGAAGTCTCTTCCATGGTTTCTTCATTTTCTTGCAGAGACTCCATGTATTCCCACGCCTTTGTCGGCGTCATGACACCCAAGAACTCCTGCAGCTGTGGTCGTAATTCATCTAGGAAGGATGCCATAATCTCTTCATTTGTGTACCCATGCTGCGGATAGCTCGATACTATGTTTGTGAATCTCCTCCAGGCCTGAAAGAAAGTTTCACAATCAGTCTGATTAAAATTAACAATCTTGAGCTTCTCCATCCTATGTTTGTGTGCATTAGCATACCTTGCATCATACAGATTGTTTGTGCAATAGAAATTCATATATTCCAATTTTTTTAAAAAATAAAAGTTTATGTATAATAAAATTAAACAAAAATTTATATACAGTAAAGTGGAAAGATCTCACCGAAGGTCCTCTGAATGAAATAAACCGTGGTAACAAACCATTCCTCCCCGGCAATGGCGCCAAAAACTTGGTGGGACCAAAAAGGTGCTCTCTCTCAAGTGCAAGAGTCCGTACAAGTAATATAATCTGGGAGTCCAGATGTCGAATCCTCGGGAGGAAATCTGTTGCAACCACAGCTCAAATCAAATAGAAATCCAACGAAAAGAAACTAACCACTTCAACAATGATGACGGTGATAGTGATGTGAACACGTGAACAATATGAACAAGGCAAATCGTGTAAGAAAATATCTGTAAAAAGTATGCACATGGTATGGGTTCGTTAGGATCAATGATTCGTATTAATTTGATTGACGAGTATAACGCAATGAATTCTCCTTTTGGGAGCAATTCACCGGAAAATACCCAATATAACTCAATGAATTCTCCTTTTGGGAGCAATTCATCGGAAGATACCCTTTTGGGGGTCCAAGCACAATATTCAATAAGATCGTCGCAAAAGTTATAATACGATGTGAAACTCTCTTTTGGAGAGATCAAAACTACGATATGAAACTCCCTTTTGGGGAGATCAAAACTCACCCTTTTGGGGCGATCATCAACTCAATCACTTCTTTTGGAAGATGAAAAAGACGATTTACGAACAAAGATTACAACTTTAACGACGTTTAACGCTTTGGCACAAGGAATACAACCAAATAAACACGCATCATATCCCCTAACTACGCCATACCATGCACAATAACAATTTAGCTACTCATGGTGCAAGCATAAACAAGTTTCATAGCAAAATACATCAATCTAATAGCCAAATACAATAGAAACACTACAACAAAACTGGTCATTTACAACTTTCATGTTACAACGTTTCTACTTTGGTAGTTGTAATAAATGTTTACCACAACTTTTTTTGTTTGAAAGTTGTAAAAAATGTTGATTACAACTTTTTTATCGAGGGTAGTTGTAAAAAATAGTTATTACAACGTCTTTTTCTGAATAGTTGTAAATTTTAATTTTGACACAACAACTTTTTATTTTCTGAAAGTTGTAAAATGTTTATTACAACTTTTTTAAATTGATAGTTGTAAAAAATAGTTATTACAACTTTTTTCTTGAATAGTTGTAATAAGTGATTTTCAATTAGTGGCAAGCTTGTGACTCCTTTAATGGCAAACTTGTAAATAAGCAACTAGAATAGCTTTTACATGAGTTGCGCTTAAAACACATACGCCTCAAATTTTTGCAGTGGCTCTAAAATTTCCCCCGTGCCCCAAATTTTTTTGCCCCCAAAATTTTTGCCGCGGCGCTGAAGAAAACCCCAGGCGATCTTCCAAGCGCTGAAGAAAACCCCAGGTGATCTTCCAAGATTAATCCTGTGCGTCCACTCCGTCGCCTCCGTCAGGTTGAAGAAAGCGTCTCCGTCGTCGGAGAATTTGATCGTCAGTGGTTCGATATGACACCATCCCCGACACCGTCCCCGACACCGTCTAACGCCATCAAGTTATACCCCTAATTTTCACTCCACCAGCGAGTTCGATGTGGGCTAGGCTCCACCAGCAGTGGTATTGACCGTCGTGGCGGATGCAGTCGACGGCACTACTACAGATTTGGGCTTGGGTAACGCCACTTAGATAGCGCTTTTAAAAAGCGCTATCTAAGTGAGCTCTTGTATAGCGCTTCTGCACTTATAGAAAATAAAAATAAATCAAAATTAAGGTAAAAATCACTTAGATAGCACTTTTTGTTAAAGCGTTATCCAAGTAATACCTTACATAGCGCTTTTTGTTAGCGCTATGGTACTAATCGTTACACAAGCACTTTCATTTAAAAATATTCATATATCCAATCCGTTAGATAGCGCTTAAAAAAATAACCCTAACCTTGCCAAGCCCTACACTCTTTCCCATCTCAGCTGCTTCGACCTCCCATCTCCGAGATCGGGCGGGCGAGCATGGAAATAAGCCTTCGGTGTCTCCGAGATCGTCCTCGTTGGCCGCTGCGCCTTCAACTCCTTCGGCAGCCACGGGTCCACCTCCCATCTCCGATTCCGCCACTTTCCCTCTCTCCCCCTTGCTCGATCCTACCACAAGGTTAGGGCTTTGGTGTTCTTTTCCCTCCCTCCCTCCCTCCCTCCTTCAATTCAATTCCATTTGCAGCAGCCGTCCATGGAGGACGAAGGCGCCCTCAGCTTCGACTTCGAGGGCGGCCTTGACACAGCCATCGTCTCTGCCCAAGCAAACCCTAATCCCACATCCGTCAACTCCTTAATCCCCTCTGATCCCTCCGCCAACCCTTCCTCCGCCGCTCACGCCCAACCGGCTTTCAGATCCGTCAATGGAGATCCCATGTCTACTGGCGGCGGTGGAGGGAACCATAGGCGTAGCTTCCGGCAGACGGTGTGCCGGCATTGGCTGAGGAGTCTGTGCATGAAGGGAGATGCTTGCGGGTTCCTTCGTCAGTATGATAAGGCCAGGATGCCAGTCTGCTGCTTCTTGCGTTTATAAGCATACCAATGAGGACATCAAGGAGTGCAATATGTAAGACCCTTGCTTAATTACTCAAGTTTCTTGATTGGTTCTTTTGGTTAACATCTATTTTTGAGTTGTAAAAAAATCGATTTTTGGTGAGTTTTCTAACTCGAGGGTGTAGTGTTGGATTCGGGAGGAACATTGGCCTGCACTATAGGACGAAAGTTTGGGCAATAACTTTGTTAATAAGTATGTTAGAGCAAGGTTGATTTTGCAGCATAATTTGCTAATTAGCTTTATCCATAATTTGCATCATAATTTGATAAGATGGTTTTAAAAAAAACTTCAGTTGGAGATTTTAGGAAATCTGTACCCCTCCCACTGGTTCCTGTGATGGTAGCCATACTAAGATTGTTATTCTGAAAGGAGAAAATCAGTTCATGTGATGGTAGTAGAGTAAATACAATTATCCTACTGGCAACGGAAACAATCATGAGACAAAATTTCATGTGCTGGACATTGAAATTAGGACCAAGGTTTTTGCAAGTGTTTGTGGTCTTAGAACAGTTTGCTAACTAAAAGATACAATGTTGTTGGAGTTTTGTCTCAAAATGATTAGGAAGTTAGCTGAGTAACGAGTTAATGATTAGGCAGATAGGGAGCAAAAGGGTTGGCAATTAAGAACTTCTTCTGCCTAATTAATCTATATTTGACTAATTAATCTACATCCAAGAGCTTGAATTCTAATTACAGGCAAGGCAATTTGGCCTGAACTTGATCATTTTTTAATTGAACCCGACTTCACACAAAAAGTAGCCCATTCACTTCTGAATCACTTCTTGTCTACGTTGTTTCCATCCACTCATGATATAACTGGAGCAACTTCAGGCATCGTGTGGCCCTACAACTCTTATCTTTCATTACAAACAAAAGTGGCCCATTTTACTCTTTCATCTGTATGATTGGCTTGTAAGGTGTGAGCGGTTGAAAGCAATCTTAGTATGGCTGACCCTTTGGGAAGTTCTCGTTTGGGACATTACAATTTTATGATTCTATATTTGGTTTCACATGTGTTACAATCATGGTGATGGATGTGCTGCTAAGGTTATATGAACAGTGAATCAAAGCGGCCTCTTTTGTACACGGGACATGGTGTGGAGTGTCGATGTATTTAGAAGTGTCCAACACTGGAGCCTTCCAATAATTTGACATGGGGGCAAGGAAATAGTTTATAGGTGTGTGCGCAAATGTTCATGTATTGAATGATTAGCATTATCAACCATCTTTTTTATGAGTAAATTGATTTATAACTAAACTCAGTGCATGCTTGCCACTTGGGAGCTTGCCAGGAAGTGTTGACATTGAACAGTGTTATAATTAAATTTGATCAATTGACGTGTTATCCTAGGAGTGCCCTGATGTGTTTGTTTTTGGTGTCCGGCAGTGTCCTGGTAGCACTGCTTGTTGGTCTGTTTACAATTTCCTCTATTTATTTTGTGAACAGAGAAAGCAAGGCTGCAAGAAGAAGCTAAAGCTGCAGAGGTTGATCGTAAGTGTGCTGAGGCAGAAGCTGCCGCAGAAGCTAAGTGCAAACGTGAACTCGAGAGGGAAGCAGCACGGTAGGCATTGCTGAAGGTTTGTTGTTGGATAAATTCTGATTAATTGAATTTTTTTAATATAATCTTATTACAACAAGATTTAATCTATTCGTTTTTTCTTCTGAAAAACAGGAGGATTGGGTGCTTTGTAGGGTCTTCTACAAGAGTAGAGGAATAGGGATGTCATACATACGCCATGTATATTAAGGAATTGTTTGTGGAGCCTCATGGTGCACATTTTTTGTGCTCCTGCAGTTTGGAGCTTTGGTACAATGTTGTACTGATACTGCTAACAGGACACGCGAAGAATGCAGAAATTGCAATTGATGCTCTTTCTATCTGGTATGTGGTGATGCTGTTGTTTTCGTGAAATCTGTTTTTAACGTAAAATTTAATGTGTTTTCATGTTGATGATGCTGCAGCCTCAACATCAATGGATGGGAAATGATGATATCTCTTGGTTTATTGGCTGCTGCAGGGTAAAGTACCAATTACATACATTTCCTCACCCTTAGGGTATGTAATTGATTAGCAAATTCTTCATTTGATTCCTTAAATATACACTTTTGTTCTTCATTTTTTATTTACATTTTTGGTCTGCAATCACTACTACAGATTTTGGACAACAACATTGGCTGGGGTCACTGGTTTACTTTAAGGGACTTAGAAGTTGCAACCAATCGTTTCTCAAAGGAGAATGTGATTGGAGAGGGCGGCTATGGTGTCGTTTACCGTGGACATCGTCAATGGAACCCCGGTAGCTATCAAAAAGCTTCTCAACAATGTGTAAGTTCAAGACGGATCAGCAATCTAAATATATGTGTTGGCTTCATGTTTATAATATTTCATATTTTATTGACTAAAAGATAAATTTAGGATGCATGATTATAACTGTATGTATTTTGTTGTGCTGCTTTGGTTTCTAGAGGGCAAGCTGAGAAGGAATTCAGCGTAGAGGTACAGTAGTTTGTAGCTGAGAAGGAATTTAGGATGCCAGTATATGAGTATGTCAGTAACGGAAATCTAGAGCAATGTCTTCATGGAGCTATGCGCCAGCAAGGCTCGCTTACTTGGGAGGCTCGTATACAGATTCTCCTTGGCACTGCTAAGGCGTAAGTTTTCATCTACTGAGTAGCTTTTTTGTCATTCTAAAAATTTGTTGCAATTTTGTATTTCTCATCACCATGTAAAGTTTTCAAGCTCAACGTCCATTTGATGTTGTATCTCATTTAGAATGTTCTTCTATTCCAAATCAGTGAATCATGTCACCTTCCTTACAGGCTGGCTTATTTACATGAAGCCATTGAACCAAAAGTGGTGCACCGAGACATCAAGTCAAGTAATATATTGATTGATGATGATTTTGATGCCAAAATTTCCTGATGTTTTTTATCTTGCTGCAGCCTTTCCATTTCTGAAGCCATTTTTTAAAAGATGCTTTCAGAAAATCTATTTAGATTAGGGCTGCTCGCTCTACTTTTTTCTCAAAAGGATGGTCTGTTTCTTATCCCTTCATTATGATTACTTTTTGCTCATTGGACTCTTATCATTTGGTAATATTTGATGTAAATATCTTGGTGTGTGACAGTATCACATGATTACTACGCAGACAGAGACATATAAGAAGAAAGTATGAACCAAGTAACCTGGTTTTCTCCATATAATTGATATTGTTCATTTGTTTGTTTGTTCATTTGATTTTTTTCATTGGGTTAGTCTTGGTCTTAATTTGCCTCTTTCTAGCAGTACATCTCTGTGATTGAAAGCATGGTTTGGTGATTACTTCTTGTGCAACTTGCATTACTGTCTTTGCTGTAAAAATTTTATAATGTAGAAAACAGTTAGCTAGTTGCTATTGATGCATTGGTTGATTAGTATATACCGGCTGGCTCCTACTTCTGTCATCCCCTTGAGAAGTTCTAACTTTCACAAGCTTACCTAAGGGCAGTAACTGACCATGCAGTAGCATTCCCCGTCACATTGCTGTATCAATCTTGCAGGGGCATATGATGATGAAGCGGCTGAAACTCATACATATGACTTAGCGGCATTGAAGTACTGGGGCCTTGACACCATACTCCACTTCCCGGTACCTTTATTTTCTGCATTAAATTTTGTCCATGCTTTCACAATTAGAAATATTCTTATTATGTTGTTTACCAACAGTAAAAAATTAATTACTTGCTTAAATGCAGTTATCAACATATCAACTGAGCTGAAAGAAATGGAAGGGCAGTCCAAAGAAGAATACATTGGGTCCTTAAGAAGGTAAAATTCCATATTATATCTATTTCTCAGATACGATGATCCAAAAATTACATATAATTTATCGAAAAATTTCATGGCATATTCTGCAAGTTGGACATTAAGGATGTCTATTCTGGGTAAATGCTTTATGGCAACTAATGACATCTATATATGTTGCCACATATAAGTTTGCATTCATTGTATGCAACTAATGAATGCTGCTCCATACAAAACAAGTGTCAAGATACCCACTAAATCAGTAAAATACAATGAATAATAAAAACATGGTAGCACTTTTATACCAATGGAATTATGCAAGGATGACAATTTTCTTATTCTAGTAGGTACATTTGAAGATCTGTAGCTGGTGGTGTTTTGATCAACTAAGAATATTATTATGCAATGATAATAATTTGTGCTAACTGGCTAAGCTATTTTTTGTGAACCCTCGAAACAATTGTGAACATATCCATGGTTTTTTGTACTAGTTTTTAGCCACAATACATGCAAGTACTGGTACTAAAACCTACTAAAACCTACTGCTTTGGAGCCTGACAACAAGGAGCATCAGTTTTCAGTATTGGAAACTTAGTTTATTATCCCTGACAAATGATTAAGAAAGGTCACTTGTTGGTCATGAGAGTGAGAGCCCCCTCAAGATAATGCATTTAGGGTTCTTCTGCTTGTCATGTGAGGGATATATTTAGGTTCAAGCAAAGATGAGATGAATATATTATCAAGCATACATCAAATTCTACTTAAATAACCATAATATATAAAAGGTTGATTATAGATTAAGACTCTAATCAAATATCTTAACCCCACCCCCAACTTCCTACATGGTAGGCTCAGTAATCCAAAAAAAAAGTTATTTATGCGCGAAAGCCGGAATTATTGACTGGGATCATTACTTATTCACCGCATTCACGACTAATCTGTTAACCTTATCTTGATTCCGACACACATTGCAGGATTTTCATCCATCGAGATGCTTGTAGTATTATCACACTAGTTGAATATTACTGCTGTCATTCAGTCATTCATTATCATTCAGTATCACTTAGTCATTCAGTATCACTCTTACTGCAGTCATTATTAATAGGCTATGATAATATCCATATTCATTTGTTAGTATTTTGTTTACAGGTGTTTTCTCACACCACTGAAGTAGTCAAATGAATAAGTGGATGCAGCAATTGATGTAGCACAACGAAGGATGCAGTAGGCAGTTGACTGACTGGGGAGCAGTACTCTCATAACTCAAGACCAGTGAGCTTGTAATTTTATGGAGTGCATATGGGAGACCATCAGTAGGGGAAATCAGTATGGGAAATCACAGAAAAATTGAAGCCTAATAAATATTTTGAGATTTCTGACATGTAGACTCTTGTGAAATAATGAAATATTTTGAGATTTCTGACATGTAGACTCTTTTGGAATAATGGAATATTTTGAAATTTCTGACATGTGGACCATTAGGGATCATTACTTATTCTTAGTTTTGTGGCTAAAAACTAATAATAATATTATGTGTGCGTTTATTTGGAACAGCTGCAACCGCATAAATTTTTTTTAAATTTTGTGCTTTTTCCGCAACTTTTTATAAAAGTTGTAGTAGAGTTTTAAACAACTATTTAAACCAGTTGTAATAGAGCTTTTCCCAACCTTTATAAAAAGTTGTAATAAAATTTTACACAACGTTTATTAAAAGTTGTAATAGAAGTTTACACCACTTTTATTAAAAGTTGTAATATCTATTTATACAACCTTTTATAAAAGTTGTAATAGTAGTTTACACAACTTTTGAAAAAAGTTGTAATATTCCTTTACACAACTTTTTATAATAGTTGTAATAAAAGTTTACACAACGTTTATTAAAAGTTGTAATAAAAGTTTACACAACGTTTATTAAAAGTTGTAATATTTACTTATTACAACGTTTTCTTACAACATGCAGAAAAAGTGGTCGTAGGAGCTGACCCTATTACAACTTCGCATATTACAACGTTTGTTAAAAAGTTGTCGTACCCCTATTACAACCTTTTTTAGAAGTTGTAAATGACTAGTTTTGTTGTAGTGAAAAGCACCAAATATGGGGTTTAAGTTAAGAAATATATCACCAAATATCCTTGAAAAGACACCAAAACTCTTTGGAAATAAGAAAATAGCCTCTGGAATTTTACTGAATTTTGTGGTGGCGAAATACGGCTCCTAGAGCCTCCAATACGCTCAAAATACACCAAAATCTGCTTGAATACGGCCTAAAACCCTATAAATACGCTTATATAGAGGCATTGCGGGTTTGGGGGCCTTAACTGGTCAAAATTCGAACCCAATAACCGCTTTTAACCCGATCCACCATCGGTGGTTGATCTGGACCGTCGATCGTTGCGGGATTGAATGAGGGAGAGCCGCGTGGCTTTAAGATTCATGCAAAGCCCGCCGAATTCGAATCCGGATCGGAGTCGCTCGGGACTGTCCGATCGTCAGCGTGTGGGTGAGATTCACCCACGTCACTTAATCTTGCGTTGCGCATTTGAGTTCCAGCGGGCGGCTTGTACACCGTTCGATCGAAATCGAACGATCAACAGTTCGCCACGTCGCTGCTTGGATTTCCGCCCTTTCATCGTTGAATCGGGCTGCTAACAGCCGTTGTATGCAGATCATACGGCCCAAAACACGCCGCGTCGCCTCTTTCTGATCTCGCGTGCGGGCCGTTGGATCGAGATCCAACGGCCTCGCACTGGTCGCGTCATTCGATTCCTTGGAGCCGTTGGATTCGTGCGGGAAGCGGCTGATGGCTGCCACATGGCAGCGGGATGACGTATTAGCGTATTTAGGCCATATTTTCGTATTTTCTTCATTTAAAATGGTATTCTGCATTCAAAAATACACAGTAATTAGCACAGATCTCAGAAAAATACAAATAAATAGTTGTTGGAATCATGAGATCGAGACCAGGCTAAGAAAAATATAAAGAGTGCAGAAATGCATCGTTAAATGCTGTTTTGTGCTCAAATAGTGTGTTTTCTCTAATAAATAAATGTGTAGAAAATACTTATGAATTAGAGAACAATGTAGCATCACATGAGCACAAAATAGGACTAAATGGGGGGTTAAATATGCAAATATCACTCCGAATCAGTGCCAAAACACCCGCCTCATCGATTCAGATTATTTGTCCATTCGAAATCCAAGACATTCTAGGTCTTTGGATCCTTAACGCGTGTTCCATCATGCAGTTGCCGCCTCACCCATATATGACTGTTCCAGTGAAGGAGTGCAGGAGTTTTGTCTTCATTCGCTCGATTCAGACTTCTCTTGAAAGTAATGGCTTCGTCTTTTGCCTCCAAAAGGAATGTGGTCACCGCCATCCAGAAGAATCGGGAGGGTGTCATAGAGCCAGGCTTACTGGCGAATGTGCGGTCCAAAGTCAAGGCCGACCAAATCGACGCGCTACATAGGAATTTTATCCGCCTCGATTATCAAATCAGACTGCCTGGGAGGGACGAGGGTTCATCGTTTCGGTGATTGGGAAGCAGAGGTCTATGTCAAAGCCTTCGAGCAGGGCCTTCGATTTCCCATGCATCCCTTCCTGTGGTCCTTCCTGTGTACCTTGAACATTTCCCTCTACCAACTGATGCCGAACGTCATTGGCATGTTGATCGGCTTCATAGTTCTGTGTGTGACGAAGGGAATCGAGCCATCCCTGTGTCTGTTCAACCACTTCTTCTCGATCCCTCCCCTCAAGACCCCGAGATGGTATACGATAATGTCCCGTCGAGGGAGAAAGTTGCTAGAAGATCTCCCCATCTCCAACCACAGGTGGAAGAACGAGTTTGTGTTCGTGGTCTTCTAGGGGGAGACAAGCTTCTACACCAGTTGGGGTGTACCTGATTTGGGGCCTGTCGAGGATAATCTACTGATTGTCAAGGAGAAGAAAGCCACCGACACTCTGAAGAGCCTACTCGAGGGTACGAGATCGACCGAGTGGCTGTGGTCGGACGAAGTATTGCATCTTACCGTGTGGACGAAAGGTCGGTTCGACCATGCTTGCTTATTGTTCGACCCTCGTTACTCGACCTAACTTGTTTGTGGCTCTGGCAGGTATGACCAGCGTGGATACCAGGTAGATTCCACCTTGAAGGAAGCAGTCGAAGCTTCCATCAGATAGGTGGAGGTGAGAATGTTGTCACCCCGGGCACCGTTTGCATCAAGATCGATGGTCCAGCCGTCCGGAGATCGGTCCATGATTGTTGAAGGGATTACCTAGGTGGGTCACCCTCAGTAGAAGAAGAAAGGGTCCCCCTCCGAGTTTGAGGTGGTTGCACTTGAGGGGGGCAAGAAGCGGCGGAGGATCCTCCTCAGCAACGCGAAGCAGTCTGGGTCGAATGCACCCACAGAGCAAGCCTCCCAGCCAAGGAGTGATGCACTCCATGAGGAAGATTCGAGGAAGACTCAGGTTCCACCGGATCTTCACGTGCATCAGGACACCTGGCCCTGGGGGGTCTGTCTCTTTCCGTAGGGTTGCCTGAAGACATCCCCGAGGAGTTTAGGCCGATGTTGCTGGGAGACCGATCTCCTCAGGCTCCCCTCAACTGTTCCAAGGAGGAGCTTGTCAAGGTGAGGTTTCCATTGAAGCGTGGGGACTCTGCTCTTCTTGACTGTGGGGCCGCCTGCCGCATCCCCGAGAATGTGATCCCTTCCATGGGACATGGCCGTCGTGGAAAGGGTCGATGATGAACGGCTTGCATCAATAGCTGTCCATGCCAGCGTCCAGGTGACTATCATTTGGGCCTCTATCGATGCCAATATCAACGTATAAGCTGACGGTTGGATGTTTTGTGCAGGCTCTTGTGGCGACCGCGGCGTTGCATCGTTGAGCTTCGGTGGTGGCCGATCATGGCGTCACTCTGGAGGCTGTCAGGTCAAAGGTGATGAAGTCACAGGCTGAGCTGGAAAGAACCATCTGCCTCTCCGAGACGAGGTCATTAATCGTTGAGAAACTCGAGCAAGAGCAAAGCGAGTCTCGTAGGAGGGAGGCAGAACATATCGCCTTAATAGAGCAAGCGGAGAATGCTCTGCTGGAGGAGAGAGTCGAAGCGAACATCATTTCGGAGAAAGTGATCCAGGATTTCGCGGATACATTTCCTGACTTTGACGAGCTATATACGCAGGGCTACGAGCGATGCCGGCTGGAGATGAGGAATCGATTCCCTGACCTCTTCGCGGATATCGACGAGATCCCGGTGATATTTTCGGACCTCGGTGAGGATGAGTCTAGCCAAGGCGAAAACGAGTCGAGCTGAGGCATGGAGGAGGTAGCTCTCGTGGACGAGGCTACCACCACGGCCGGCGACGAAACGAGAGCGGTTGCTACAGGGGAGCAGGAGCCCATGACCGTATTGGAGGGGGATCAAGGGCCTAAACGACTGATGTAAGATCTGGCCTGCCTGATAGGAATTTTTGAATGTATAGGGGGGGTAATGTAAGTGAAAACAATATTGTGTAATGAAAAGTGACAAGGGAATTAGCCTGTGTATTCTCGTATGCCATTACCTCTTTTTGTTTGTTGTCGCTCACGCCCCGTGGTGATCTCAATGCCTGATGGCCCCTTTCGATGGGTTAGGCGCTACTTTGGGGTGATCGAGGATAAACCATCGAACCATGTTTAGAATTTGACCACCATGTTCTGTGAAGAGAGAGAGAGAGAGAGATTTACCCTATTTGTGGTTGACAACGTGGTGATTTGAGTCGTTCAGTAGCGAAGGGGTGGCCCCTTCGACTTACGACTGATGCTCGTTCGAGAGAGTCGTTCAGGCGCGAAGGGGTGGCCCCATCGACCAACGGCTGACGCTCGTTCGAGAGAGTCGTTCAGTCGCGAAGGGGTGGCCCCTTCGACTTACAGCTGAAGCTCGTTCGAGAGGGTCGTTCAGTCGCAAAGGGGTGGTCCCTTCGACTTACGGCTGATGCTCATTCGATAAGGTCGTTCAGTCGCGAAGGGATGGCCCCTTCGACTTACGGTAGACGCTCGTTCGAGAGGGTCATTCAGTCGTAAAGGGGTGGCCCCTTCAAATTATAGCTGACGCTCGTTCAAAAGGGTTGTTCAGTCGCGAAGGGGTGGACCCTTCGACTTACAGCTGACGCTCGTTTGAGAGAGTCGTTTAGTCGTGAAGGGGTGGACCTTTCGACTTACAGCTGACGCTTGTTCGAGAGAGTCATTCAGTCACGAAGGGGTGGCCCCTTCGACTTACGACTGATGCTTATTCGAGAGGGTCGTTCAGTCGCAAAGGGGTGGCCCCTTCAACTTACGGCTGACGCTCGTTCGAGAGGGTCATTCAGTCGCGAAGGGGTGTCCCCTTCGACTTACGGCTGACGCTCGTTCTAGAGGGTCATTACATCGCGAAGGGACGACCCCTTCCACTTACGACTGAGGCTCATTCGCGAGAGTCGTTTAGTCGCGAAGTGGCAGCCCCTTCGACTTACGACTATAGCTCGTTTGCGAGAGTCATTCTGTTGCGAAGGGGTATAGTCGCAAAGGGGTGGTCCCTTCGACTTATAGCTGACGCTCGTTCGAGAGAGTCGTTCAGTCGCGAAGGGGTGGCCCCTTCAACTTACGGCTGACGCTCATTCGAGAGCGTCATTCAGTCTCGAAGGGGTGGCCCCTTCGACTTACGGCTGACGCTCGTTCAATAGAGTCGTTCAATCGTGAAGGGGTGGACCCTTCGACTTACGGCTGACGCTTGTTCGAGAGACTCGTTCAGTCGTGAAGGGGTGGCCCCTTTGACTTACGACTGCTGCTCATTTGCGAGAGTCGTTCAGTCACGAAGGGGCAGCCCCTTCGACTTACGGATGTCGCTCGTTTGCGAGAGTCGTTCAATCGTGAAGGGGTGACCCCTTCGACTTATGGATGAAACTCGTTTATTTGCCTCTACGTAAGTGAGTTCATTTTTCCCAACACCTCTTAATGGTCGGATCCTTTTTCGAGGGGAGTTTTGATTGGGTAATATCTACAAACTTTACAAAGGCTCAAAGAAGTGAAGTTTTTTTCGATAAAGGGAAACATGATTTATTGACGGAAGAAAGAAAAACGGGAAAGGCGTTCAGGTATTTTCCGATCAATGTCGGAGCTGTCGCCGTTCATATTTATTCACCAGGAGTTTTAGGTGGCTCATCAATCGACCACCTTGGTGACATGAAACCTCGTCTCTTGCCCTTCTGTTTAAGGATCCTTCCTTGCTGGGTGGATCACTGGCCAGGTCTTTGGGGTGTCCCCGTTTGACTAGGGTGTCGATCTCCTTTTTTGAGAGTCCAACAGTCGTTTGTGTCGTGCCCATAGTCATAGTTGTATTTGCAGAGTTTGAGGTCGTCCCTCTTCTCGTATTTGCCCTTCTTCGTAGCCTTTTGGATCATCTCTTCTCGCGGGGCGTAGACGAGGACTTCGGTCTTAGGAACGACCGGCTTAGAGTAGGTAAGACGCTCCTTATCTCGAGAGCTCTTCTCCCTAGGCCTCTTGTCTCGGGACTCCTGGTGGGGGGGTTCCCGAGTTTGGTCTCTCTCTCGCCTCGTGTCTCCGTGGCGAGAGAGAGTGCCTTTTGTATTAGCCCCAGCTGGCTCTTCTGTCTCCTCATGAGGAAGTGAACCGATTTGTTATGTTGAGCATCTCTGCGACGGTATTAGGGGGAACTGGTGAAGGGCCCTCCTTAAATGCTTGTTTCTGACAGCCTGGGTGAGCGCCGCTATGATGGTCACGTCTGGCGTCTCTTCTACGTCGAGCCTCTCGTCGTTGAATCTCTGGACGAAGGCTCGGATTGACTCGTTCTCGTTTTGTTTGAGCGAGAAATGGTGGAATGACCTCTTCTTGGGTCGTCACCCGATGGAAAATTGCTTGCAGAATATTTCTGCCAGCTCGTCGAATGAGCCGATGCAGCAGCGGGGTAGCCCTTCGTACCAGCTTTCGGCTCTCTTGGTCAGAGTGGCATTGAAAGCTCTACAAATGTACGGCTCGTCGACTCCGTGGAGTAGCATGACATTCAAATACTTCTGAATGTGCAACCATGGGTCTCCTCTACCATCATAAGCTGGTAGGGTAGGGAGCTTGAACTTGGGAAGAAAAGGAGAGGAGAGGATATTCTACTTCAGGGGAATCTTCCGAACAGTGGATTGGACCAGCACGGATCCTCCTGCTCCAGGTTGCGAGAAGTTGGCTCCGGAGGATCGATTCATGATCTCCTTTCTTCTTGTGAATCCACCAACAGGGTTTAGCGGGTTATAACCTGGAGGTGCACCGTATATTACCTGATCTTGGATGTTGCAGGTCGCCGCCCGGTAACCGGAGTAGGGGGGTTCTTGCTGGAGCACGAAAGCTCGGTTATCGACCCCAGCTCCATTGTATTGGTGGGCGGGGGGTCGAACCGTCGAGGTTAATCTCCGCTCTTGGGTCTCCCAGATCTCGGAGGTATGCTGAGCCCCTCGCTGGCATCAGGTACGGATTCGGAGGCGACGTCGGCTCATTTACGGGGGATGGGCTCCCCATGTTCTGGCGTACTAAGCCGTCAATGCGCCTAAGCTCCTATCGACCTGCTTGGTGAATTGGTTGAATTCTCTTCGAGTCACCCCGGGCTCCTTTGCCTCCTCCGTTGGTCGAGGTGGTGGCGTCGTGGAGTCCGCGACGTCCTCTATCAAGACGTTGTTTGCTCTTGGCTTTCCCTTCGGACCTTCGACCGGTCCGACGTTGCTGGGTCCAGCTGTCATAGCTTTTGAATAGCTTTGGGATGTCAAGCTGGTTAACGTTTCCCACAGACGGTGCTAAACTGTTAAGGCCAAAGTTGACAGGTACAGTTGTCAGGCTGACGTAGACTCAAAGCGCTGAGTTGAAGATCGTTAGCGGCTGGAGTGGGACCCTCGGTTGGAGGAACCGAGGTCGAGTGATGATGGTTGGAAGTGTTGCAACCTTCGACCGACCTTCGGAAGATCGTTACGTCGATCGTTCTAGGCTGGAGGGCTCGACGTTGCTAGACTGCGATCATCGATCTGCACCACAGGGACTCGTTAGGGGGGGTCGGATCTAGGTTCCGACCTAAATCCCCTCTGATGCTTAAGTTAGTATGGAACTTAAGGAAGAGAGGGAGCTTGGTGTAGCTGAGATCGACCCACGGAGGTTCGTCTAGAGACTGACGACGCAAGCTCGAATATAAGAATGGTAAAAGTGAGAAGATATAGTTCTATGTCTTTGACTTCGTACCTTGAAGATGTGACTCTTCCCCCTATTTATAGACATTCAGGTTCCCTTTGGAGACGTTGGGGAGATAACGGTCACCCATAATGGGGCCACGATCTTTCTCCATTAATAGGAGTAAATGTGGCACACATCCCCGAGATTCTCGAGTCCGCTTTTAATCCAACGTTCGAGTGAGAGGGACCCAACGGTTGACTAGCCATTTTAGCTTTGACTGAGTCGACATCGGGCTTCTTTGGCGGGCCAGGTAGGCCGTAATCATCTGTCAACCGAGTTGCCTCGAACTCCGGCCCAATGAGTCAACACTTATATAAGTAAATGCACTTTGATTGTGAATGAAAATGTTTTATTGAAATCTAAATTAACTAGTCTAGAATTGTCATTAAGGAAATTTTCAATTGGTAAACATTCGTTGGATACTATACTTGAAAATCAATTAAATAGATGAGAGACGAACAGAAGGAGGTACGAGAAAAATCGACTCTCAGACTCTCTGTTGTCTACTTTATATTTCTTCTTCCATACATCTTGTGGAAACTGACTCAAGACGAACCTCCGTGGTTTGATCTTGACATGCCCAAGATTTTCCTTAAGTTTCCGTCTGACTTAAGCAGCGGAGGGGATTTGGGTCGAAACCCAGATCCGAACCCCCCTGACATTCCTCTGTGGTGCAGGAGAACGGAGCTCGACCTATTGAGAAGGTCGCACGACCGATCCTCATCAGCGACCGACCGAGGCTCGACTCACTCTGAAGGTGGAATGAGCGTCGCAAGCTCATTTCCAACCACCAACGACCCAGGTTCTATCAACCTTGGGCCCCACCCAATCAGCTGACGAGGCTCCACCTCGACAGAAGAGTCCATGTCAGCCTCAATATTGTTTCGGTCATTTTTTGTCTTAACTGACGGGCATAAATTTTATGCCCTAAGGGTCCCTCAAAACCCTTCACCCTGGACCATGAGTAAGCGGGATAATCGAGCTAAATGGCCGAGCTTTATGTTGCTCATGTTTGTTAAATTAGTTAGGCCAGCATAGAATTTTGTTGAATCTTGTATCACTAGGTAATCACACAAGCACAAGCGAGCCCTCAACGAACTCCGCCTAAATGTCAAGCCTTTCAAGCCTGTTAACAATCCATGTCGACATTAAACTAAGTTAATTAAGAATGGATGAATTAGTCTGCGAAATTTTATTTAGAACCCAGGTTAGAAAAATTAAGGCGATAGATAGTAGCGTGCCAAACAACAAGATCGCAATCGCTAATGATCATCAATAAAACAGATGGGAATGCTTCAAGCTCAGAGCATTATACAATCAACTTGTGGCGTTGCATCCTCTGCTCATTTCTCGGAGTCTCACCGGCAGCCCTCCCTCCATCCTTATCGTCATCGACACCAGAATCTTCCCCCTCTCCTCCGCCACTTCCACCTCGAACCTCTTCAAAATGCTCGCCGCCACGGCCTTCATCTGTACGAAAGCCATGTCCTTCCCCAAGCACATCCTCGGCCCCGCGTGAAACCCCGGGTACTCAAACGGATTCCTTGCCCGAAACGCTCCGTCGACCAACCACCTCTCGGGCCTGAACTCGCCGCAATCCCCTCCCCAGATCCTCTCCGACCGCGCCATGGCGTACGCGTTGTACATCGCCATCCACCCTTTCTTCACCGCCGTCCCGTCCGGCAACACGTCGTCGGATCGGCACTCCCGCGCAACGAGCGCCCCCGGGGGATACAGCCTTATGGACTCCGATATTGCCGCGTGCAGGTAGCTCATCCCCCGCACAGAATCCAGTGTGTATGGCTCTCCGATTTCGCTGAGCTCTCGCCGGATGTTTTCGGCTACGGTTGGGTTCGACGACAGGAGCCAGAAGAACCAGGTGAGCGCGGACGGCGTCGTGTCGCGGCCCGCGAGCACGAAGTTGACGAGGACATCGCGGAGAGATACGTCGTCGGATCGGTTGACGCCTTTTGCGAACTGGGACAGAAAATGCCCCTCCGTCTCAGTGTTGGATCGGATGAATCTGTCGACGAATTCGTTGATGATTCCCACCGATTCCCTGAGTTTTCTCTCTGAGCCAATGTCTAGCGCCCTCTTGAGCTTCCAGATTGCCGAGAATGGCAGCTTCGCCCTCTTGATGCTGAGATGAATGGCCTCGTCGAACGCGCGAAAGAACCTGTCGCCGTCCGTGTTTCCTTTGGCGAGGCAGTCGGGATCGTAGCCGAGCACGAACCTGCAGACGCTGTCGAATGCGAACCTTTCGAGCACGTCCTGCAGGTCGACGACCTCCGCGGCCCGACTGGCCCGGGTCAACATGGGGATCAGCCGTTGTTCGATCTCGTACCGCACGTTTTCGAGCGCGAAGGCGCGGAGGGAGCCGGTGCTGAACTCGTGGCTGGCGAGCTTGCGCTGCAGCTTCCAGGGGTCGCCGTCGACGTTGAGGATCCCGTCGCCGAGGAAATCGTGGAAGGCGGCGGAGAGGAAGGCGCACCTCGTGTAGTTGTCGATGTTCGACTTGGTTATGTGTTCGACGTTGCGGGGGTCGACGGTGAAGACGAAGGGGAAGACGGAGGCGGTGCCCGCTGTTGGGGTTGCGGCGAGGAGTTCGGTGGACCATTCGAGCATGCGGTCGCTGTTTTTGATGACGTGAGGCAGGGTTGAGACGATTGGATAGATCTTGAGGAGGTGAGACGTTGATGGTGGTTGCTTGCGATTAAACAAGTAGAGCGCAGCAAGCAAGAAACTGATGGGGAGAACGATGAAGGGTAATAGAAGAGATGAGAGCATGGCCATTTCTGTTGCTTGATTCTTTTGTTCTTCACAGATTTAAGGTGAAGGGAGAAGGTAACCGTTGATGCAAAGATTCTATGGATCAAATTTAAAATAATTGCTCTCTCGCTTCATCCTCTCAATTATTTCCCACTTTTTATGTCAGTGCAGTGCAGGGGACACGCGGCCGTGTATTTTATTGTTCTCATTTGTTCTATTAACCTCGATCTGATACATGGAATCGTTAGACAGCCTGTCATTGACCATTTAAAGATTCTCACCTCCGTACCTTTGTCGCTCTTCAAAGACTCCAAAATACGCAATAAAGCACCCGATGTACGAGTGTTCAGAGTTTGAGTTGGACGATATCCGCAATTTGATGTGCGCGAAGGATTGACCGGTTACGGCTGAAGCATTCAGGCAGTAACCTATCTATGAAATTTCAATTACGAATGAAGGGATCCTGCGATAAAAACTAGTACTTTTTTTATTTCATCTTGTTACGACCAAAGATCGGAGCGATGTAAAAATCCTAAGCAAACAAAATATTTAGACGAAGCGGTCTACTCAACGAATGGAATGAGAGCTGATTTAAATCGAGAACCTCGTCCCTAGTAGCCTCATCATCCCACAAGCTCGCTCATCGTCTAAGAAGCGTCGCCTCGCTGAACAGAAAGGCCGATCGTCGCCCCCAGACTCGTCGGGTGGTCGTACATTCTCCTCCAAGCTCGCCAGCTGAGCGAAAAGGTCGCTCATTATCCTCCAAGTTCACCCTCCCAACCAAGGCACAAGGGTCAGCCATCGAGAGCTTGGGGCATCGTGCTTAGGTGACAAGCTCGGCGCCCTTAAGGAGCGTCCGAGCAACCTATAAGCGGCCTCACCTCTGGGATGCACGTTGATGTTACCTAAGCCTATCGAGTACGACAAACATCCTCGAACGAGAATATCGCTGTCAGTTTCACCGTCCGACAGTCTCACGCCTGACAGCCTGACAAAAGTGCACCTGGCCGTTTCGCCACCTTACAGCTTGACAAAAGCGCACCTGGCCGTTTCGCCAACTAACAGTCTGACAAAAGCACGCCTGACACGTTCGGCTCTGACGTCCTCGGCCGAACCTTCGACAGTCTAACATGCCAGCTCAGCGCGCCAGCCCAGCAGAAGCTAACCGTCTTACTCAGCTATAAATACCCCTCTACCACCCTCGACGGAGGAGGTTGGTTGATCGAAATCATAAACTCACACTTCATACACAAGATCAAATATCTTCCATATATTTGCTCTTCCACTCAAGCTCACCCACTTAAGGTCGACCTATCTTAAGCCCGGCCTACGTGTCCGACCCGCATTCTAAGTCCCAATACTAACTTAAGCATCGGAGAGGCTAAGGGTTGGCATCCAACTCTGCCTTTCTGATGAGCCGCTCTTTGCGTAGGAAAGTTCGTCCAAGCACCGAATAACTGACGACCAACCCCAGACAAGCGGCGTTCAAGAGGCGACCTTGAAGAATTGATCCCATGATCAACATCTGAAGCGCGCTCAGCCTCTACATCCGCTTTTTACTTGTAAACAGCCTCCACAAACACCCAACACTTGTTAATCATTGTGCCCCTAATTCCCCACTAAACAAATAGTATTGTCGGGCGGACTTTAACCCGCAACAATTGGCGCCATCTGTGGGAATCTTAGGGTCACACCCATGTCAAATCCCATACACAGCAATCGCAGTATCAACCGTGGCAAAGCACCCGTAGATGAGGAATCATGCCCTAATAGATGGACTCCCCTGATGGACTTACCCCCTGAGGGGACGGCTGAGGCCATTCAGGCCTTAGCCCGTGTTCTCCACCAAAGTTTTGAAGCCTTTGCTAAGATGATGAAAGACTTTGACGCGGCTAGAGCCGGGCACCCCCAGGCCCCTCTAAGCCCCCCGAACATGAGGCGAAACCTCCGTCCGCAGTTCGAGGAAGAAGAGACTGATCAGTGAAGAGGGCTCGACGAAGAAATAGCGGCCCAACAAAGACACATTAATGAGGAAGCAGATGCCGCTCGGTAGTGGCGGCTCGACGAAGAAGCTGATGTCCAACAACTGTAAGGGACCCTGCGGGGCTACACACACTAGAGGGGGGTGAATAGTGTAATCGCAAGCAAAGTGCTTTATTAAAAGTTACTTAAATTAAAGCACAATAAGCAGCGAAAATTAAAGAGTATGCTCAACAACAACAAAAGCAAACATAAGGATTTTACCCTGGTTTCCCAAAACTTGGGTACGTCCAGCCACACCAATATTCACTATAATTTCCACAAAGAGAAATGAATACAATCTCACACAGAGATACCTCACACAGAGGATTTGGATTCTCACACAGAGAATTCTTTACTCTCACACAGAGAGATCTCACACAGAGGATTTGTTCTCACACAAAAAGAACCAAACTCTCACAAAGAGAGTAACTCCCACAAAGAGAGTAATTAATTCCCACAAGAGAATTAGGGACAAATGTGAAACGAAATAACACTTACATATGCCTTGATATAATCTTACCAATGTGAAGAAGAAGGCATGCAAATGAAACTCAAGTGCTTGAGATTAGCTTTGATTGCACTTGATGATCTTTCACTCTCTAGGAATGAATCCTAACACTTCTCACTTGAGTGTATGAAATGAAGAGAAGAAAGATGTTCTCCAAGAAAAGGAATGAGATTGAAATCCCTTGGAGAAATTCCCTAGAGCTTAGATGCTAAAGCATAAGATTGAAGCTCTAATAAGGGAATGTGAGAGATTATGAGTGGCTATTGATTCACAAGATATTCAATATTAACCAAGTGTTCTAAATGAACTAAGACATCTCCTATATATATGAAGCTAAGAAGAGCCCATAAACCAGCCAAAACCCAAAGGGAAGAAATCTGCAACGGCTAGATTTTGGCAGTTTACGGCACATACAGTCGAGTGATGAACAAGTGACAGTTGACTGTTCAACGGCTAGAGAAATCCCAACGGTAATAATCTGAGCCAGGACAGTCGACTATAGAAGACTACACAGGCGACTGTATAATAGACAAGCGACTGTATATCCTTCATCAGACAACTGTAGTATGGGATGGAAATAAAACAAAGAGGTGCAACTTTCGCACTTACGCCTTTCAAACGACTATTGACCATTTCACAGACGACTGTAAATATACAGGCGACTGTAAATACTTTATCAGTCGACTGTCTTGCAAATTGGGATAAATCCCAGAAAATAAAAGTTGCGCACAGACGACTGTTGACCAATTCACCGGCGACTGTAGAAATACAGGCGACTGTAAATTGAACATCAGTCGACTGATACGAAAAGCTCAAGAAGAGTCAATAAAAAAGTTGACTTGAGCAGTGCACTACAGTCGACTATAGAAGGCTCGACAGGCGACTGGAATCACCCAGCCAACTGTAAAACCTTCATCAGGCGACTATTGGAGAGCCAGAGAGTCCAATTGAGTCTTTGGGCTAGATGAACCTATTGGGTTGGATTCTATTAGGATATTTTGACCAAGTTAACTAATTCTCTTAGGATATTTTGTTTTTGATTCCATTGGTAAACATAGAACTAGCCTAGTTTAGCATATGTTCAATTTTAAATATAGATAGAATGTTTTTTATCTAACTATATCCTCCCACTATTTTTGCGATCATTTTTAGCTATAATAATGAACGATTTAAGTAAATTAAATTTAATGGAAAAGAGATCCAACCACCTTGAGCCTCACAATCTTGAGTGTGCTCAATAAATTGTTTGACTCTGCGATTGGTAGATGACTCTTCATCAATCATATCATATATGATTCCCTTATTGGTTTTTACCCCTAGCCACATGTAACGGCCGGTATTTTTAGGCGTGTTTTCGATTGTGCGTACCGGTATTTTTCTTCAGTCATTCATCAGCTAAAAGGCGTAAACCATGTGCACAAAGTGAAATGATAATGTTTCGTGTTCCAGTTACTTGAACTTGCATGCTATATCATATCATTTAAAATTGCTGCATCCTTAAAATGTTATATCACCTCATTATATTAGAACTGTTAGTTGTTTCAGTTTATTATATCCTTGCACAAAAGTTCTCCGCCTCCCCTTGGGAGACTTTTGCTGACATGTGCCATTTTCTCTTTGGGTGTCACATGTCAAACTTTGGGACAGAGCAGGTAGCAGAGGACGAGCAGTTCTTGGACGCTGAGTTTGAGGTCCCTGCTGAGACCGAGTTCGAGGACACGGGTGACCAGTCCTAGACTCGTTTGGAGTCTCCCCTTAGTTGTTACTTTTCATTAGTTGCTGTTAGCACCTATCTCTCTTTGTTTTGTTTGGCCATGCTTTAGGCCTATTGTTCAGACTTGTACTTATGTGACTATTCTGTGATGTTGTAATATTTGTTGGATGTTGTTGGTGGATGTTCTTTTATCTGCTTTATTATTATTGTTGTTGTTTCGTCGCAATGCAAGGACCTGCTACTTTTCGAAATTTTTTTTACAGACGCTTATCAGACTGCAGCTTCACAGCTCCACGTCTGAGCGGACCTCATCATGTCTCACCTTCCATATTAGGGAAGCGGGGCGTGACACCACATATGATCATGAGTGTGCTCATCCAAATCACAATAACTAGTCTAATCGCACCCTTGTTTTCGTGTCTAGCCTAACTTACGCCGGCGCTCGGTGTACGGGCACGACGCGACGGTTTGGGTTAAGTCTAGACTACATCTCATGCATTGAGAAGTTGGTTTCCATAAAGTATTTATGACATAGCTTGAGTGTGCTCTACAACTATAACAAAGAACATATAGTGGCCAACCTCTAAAACAAGGAGGGTTACGGCTAATCTTGAAAAAGGATTTTAATGTAATTGACTAGATATAATCGACGATGTCACTAATCATAATTTGCATCCTTGCGATCAAGCGGAACACGGCCAGGGATTTGACTAGGCCAGGATCACTATCCGAATTCAAGCTAGGGTGATCTTCAACACTAGTCAAAACACACTAGAACGGGTCATGGTCCATTGAAGAAAACTTATTATTCATAAGTGTCCCGTTCGATTAGAAATGGCTTCATTAAAACCAGTTAATCCTATCAACTAGTTGAATCCTAAAATTCGGAATTATTAGGATTGGTTAATAACTTTTATTCATGTCCTTATCAACTATAAGGATTTTTAAGGTGCTATCCTAATCATGTATTAGGCATTTTAAAGTTCAAGTTGCAACAATTTTAAATCATAGCCTTTTGTTCGAAATTATTATTAAAACAATTAAAATAATAATTTAGAGAGGGCTACCCTAAAGAAGAATTTAATTTGTTGCAACAATTTTTAAATCATAGCATGTCCAAAAATTATCTCATAATTTTTCTGGAAGTTTTTAATGGCTATCCTAATAGGCTCTCTTGAATTATCACATAATCAAAAATTAACTAATATAACCATTAAAAACATTAACTAAATAATTTAGCCTGGCATAACAAAGCAATTAAATTTATCTCATAAAATTTCTTGCTATACATGCAACCTAAAATTTATCGCATAAGTTTAAGTTACATCAAAAAGTATCACATAATTTTAAAGATTTAATTTTAAAATAAAATTTAAATCTAATTTCAAAAACAATTTTCAAAAATAATAACGTTGCTTTAAAAATGACAATTTTAAAGTTTAAATTAAAACCTACATCTGATGGAGAAGCATGATGTATCATATACAATTTATAAATTGCAGAACTATATATTAATGTAGACTGGCTCTGATACCAATGTTGGTTTTTATGGGTCATTAGGGCAATAAAATCGACGTCCGGCCTAAATCGGTCAGACGACAAAAACAAAAAAAGCAGTAGAAAAATAGATTTAAAACTATTTTAAATCTAGCCCTAAAGAGAACAACTCTAGCCAAGATCTCTAATATCCCTGGGTTGGGTTCGACCAACCCCTAAGGATAGATCTATCTAACAAATTTGCAATTATAAACGCATGCTAATAAAATTAAACTACATACCTTTTACTTTGTTTCTGTAGAATACGAAGCGTTGTTTTCAGTAACACTTCTTTGGCCCCCACGCCGCTTCTCCCAAGCCGAACCACGTCCCGAGCCGCACCTCGTCCCGAGTCGAACCACTTCACGAACCGCACCGCGTCCCGAGGCGAGTAACACCCTTGTCACCGAGTCAACCACGTGCCAAAGAAGATTTCACCTTGAGTGGATCCTCCGTCAAGATTTTGGATCTGATCCGAGGTCCTTCGTAGCTTTGCCAAAGCCCAATCAGGAGCAAGGAAGAATTTAGGGAGAAAGAGAGAATAATTTATTTAAAGATGTTCTTGATTATTTCTGTTACATGGTGCTATGTGGTTTATGTTCTTGGCACGTGCAAAATGATGATATGAATATGGTTATAGGTTTCATGTATATTATGAGAAATGAGAAAGGGAATACACAAGGCGATGCATGTCCCAAATATGTGATGAACTGTGGAAAGAAAAGAAATGGAAAGTGTTATGTTTCATGAAAATGACTAAGTCCTCTTAAAGGAGGGTGACATGGGGTTTGGAGGAAACAAGGGTAAATTATAGGAGTTAAGGAGCAGACAGATGTTATGAATTCTAACCCGCTGTATCACTCCCGGAAGGGCGAGTTGGAAGGGTTGCAGAGGCCGCTGGTGTACTCGTGATGCACCATGACGGTAAATGATGGTTTGCTCCGTTTGTCCGACAGAAAAACCGAGATGAGTCTCGCTCTAGTACCTTGCCCCGTTCGGGTATGGAGTTACGAGAGGCCCCTCCAGTGCTCGTGTCGCTGGTTGCGGTACCACTTTTCACCCACCCTGGGTGAAGTCCGGCTCCTTAGCCTTCTACGATGTACCCGGGTTCCAAATGCTAACCAATGAATTAATTATTAACCTCATTATTCTTGTAGCAATGGTAAATGTATGTGTTGTTTAGTTGTGTTTCTTTACTATGGTTCTTTATGTTGTATACCATTCTTGTACACCTTGCCTGTTGCACGTGCACGCTTTCACATGTTCATAACTATAGTTGTTACTTCCTTTACTACAGTAGCTGTTTATGCCATGACATACACTCTGCCTGCTCACGTGCACCCTCTCCACACTTCATGTAAGGACTAGTTGAGATATGGAATTCCTACTGGGTCACGCGTTGACGTGCCCCACCGTTGACTTTTCATGTTCAGGTGTTGGAGTTGGTTAGTGGCTATGATGTGGAGCAGTGGAGTTTTGTGGATGAGTTTGGTTAGGATGGCGAGGGGAGAGGAGAGGGTGTTTGTACTTTTGGGGTTTTGTTTGGGTAGCGACGAGATGATAATGATGGATATATGTACAGATGAATGATGTATAAGATATCAGACCTTTCTTTGGGTTTAGTTATTGTACAGTTTCCCTCTGTGATTCTTTCTTTGTTTATGTTATTGGTTACTTGGTTGTGCTTTGGAAACAGTACAGGTACTACCCCAACAGTGCACAGTGGACCTGCTGCTTGTGTTTTTTAATTTTGTATTTTCTTCGTAGCACCCGTCTCTTTGCGAATATCTGATACGGATTCGTACCTATCGGGTATCCCGGGGAGCGGGACGTTACAATAAGAGTATGTAGGAGTACGTGCATGCGTATTTCTCATGTGTGGGTTTGCACGTGCCATGGGTGTGGAGCATAAAACTCATCATGCATGTTCACATAAGAAGTAGGAGTGTTCCTACATGGGTGAGTATTAGTATACATGAACACATGTCTTTTCTTTTGATTTCCACCCTTAATGGGTTTCTTGTCAAAAGAAGGAATGTGTGTAGTGGTGACTTTCTTGGTAGGTTTGCTACCAATAGTGTTTTTGTCACTACTAGCAGATGCACCGGAGGATGGCCTCACAAAATCTATAGTTACACCAATATAGGAGGTGCGTGATTTGGATGTATTTGCTTCCACATAATCAAGTCCAACACAATGTGTGGCCGAAAATTGCTTGGAAAGCAATTCATCCAATTGCCATTTCCCTTTGTTAAATCTCTTAACATGGGAGGACATGAGCTCATATTTTTCCTTTAAAGAAGAAATGGCAACGTCCAAGGTGGACACACGTGTAGTGAGCTCGTGCACTTGGGTTTTGAGAGAATCATTCTCAATACCCAATTTTGTGAAATTAGATCATCATTATCTTTAGAAGGAATGTGATCTAATTGAGATTTGAGTAATTCACCTCATTTCTCAATGTGCCATTTTGAGAAACCAAATTGGCTTTTTCAAGAGTAAGTGTGTCAATAATGGTGTCATTGTTGGTGATGGATGGTGTTACGAGGTGGAACTCGCGTACAATGAATTTGTATTAATGGGAACCAAGGGCACGGTGGTTATGTGGAGAAGGGGGTTTAGGTAGGCTATTTGACAAGCGATTAGTGGGGTGAAGAAGTCGATCTCGACGCCTGTGATGGTCACGGGGTGAATCTCGCCGGATGCAGCTGAACCAGGTTGAAGGGCAGGGGAGTGACACCGACCTGTGTTGATGGGCGAGCTCTCCTGCAACACGAACAACTAGTCAGAAGGGCTGGGTTGGGGTTCAACCCTTAGCCCCTCCGATGCCTAAGTCAGTGATGGCGCTTAAAATGGGGGGCTGGTCACGCCGGTCGGACCAACGGTGTGTCGACCGAGCGTGGCGAGCTATAGGTGGGAGAGCAAAGATATGGAAGACCTTTGCACTCGTGTGTGAATAATAGAATGAGGAAGAATTCAGCAGCATCCCCCTTTTCCGTAAGAGGAGGGGGGAGTATTTATACCTGACGGATGATGACTTGGCACGCTGAGCTGGCTCGGTTGTCAGCGGAAGCTTCGGACAAGGACATCGGGAACAGGAGTTTCTGACCTGCCTCTGTCAGGCAGCGCAACGGCCAAGAGGTGCTTTTGTCGGGATGTCAGGGCCGAAAGCACCAACCGCCGGTCAGGTCAGCCGCCTGGGGGTGCTTTGTCAGGCGGTCGGGTGACGTATGTGTCAGTCGTGCCTTTGTCCTAGGCTGTTTGTCGTTAGCGTCGAACTAAAGGTCTGGCTTATTTTAGGCGCCGCGGTTCACGGGAATCGGACGGGCCGTTCCGGTCGGGGGTAGTCCGGCCCGACCACGCCCGTCCGTAGGCTTGGCCTTGATACCCAAGCGTCCCCAAGCGCGCTACCCCGATGGGCCGGGCGGCCGCGGTTGTTCGCCTCGGCCGGCTACAGTTGCTCGCCTCGGCCGTTTCGGGGGGGGGCGCCGTAAGGCGTGCCTATCTCCATGATGGCACGGGTCCTCGGGGCGGCGGCCCTGTTTGTTAAAGGATGAGCTAAAGGGGTACGTTAGCGGATCCGGGCGGGAGTCGGGCTATTATGATCTTTAGGTCGTAACAATTGCCCCCGGCCTTCGAGTCTGAGGCGGCAGCCCGACTCGGCTCGGAGGGCGAATCATATCCAACATTCCGGACCCTCAATGTGGGCCTTGGACCCACCGGGTTGTGACGGCGGCGGCTTCGGAACTCCCGCTTCAGTGGTCATCATTGCGATTTGAAGAAAAAAGGGGGGAGAGGAAAACGAAGCGTCTCTGCGATTGAGTTTGCGACACGTGGATGAGGCGACTCTTACGCCAGTCGAGGCGTCGGGGATGTCTCGATGGGCGCCGCGTGGCGAAAGTTTGACGGCCGAGATGGCCCGGGGGCCCCCTGTACCGCCTAAAATGGTCTGGGAGGTGGTCGGCGGGAATTTTTTGTCTTTCTCCGATTCTCCTCCGGCGCTCGATTTTTCTATTTGGAGCTTACTGGCTAACCTGTCCCTTCCGTCGCCGGCCGTCTTCTTCCGATCGTCTTCCAGGTTCGAGGGAGCAACAGGTAACAACAATCAATTTCCTTCCTTTCCGATCAATGGCTTCTCGATTCGAGATTGGAGGGAGTAGCCGGGTGGGGGAGGAAGAGTCGGCGTGCGAGGGGGCGTCGCAGCCGGGGGTGCAGCGGATCAGGGAAAGATGGTCATGGTTGTCCGTTGCACCGAGAGACATTGAGTCCTCCCGACGCAGGTTGGATAGGATCAACATCCGGGAGATTCGCGTGCGGTTTGTGCGACAACCCTATGAGGTGCGAGTTCCCGGGTCGGGGGAAGCGGTGAGCTCACCGGGGAATGATGAGGTCGGGGTCTATGCCCGGTCCTTTGAGTTGGGGCTCCGCTTTCCGATCCACCCGTATTTGTTTCACTTGCTGAATTTCCTGGAGCTGCCGATATTCGCCTTAGCGCCCCGTTCCTGGGGCCTGTTAGTGGGGTTTGTCGTTTTGTGTCTCGCTTGCTCCTTGAGTCCTTCCTTGGCGTTGTTTCAGCATTTCTTCGTGGTTCGGAAGTGGGGGGTGTATCATCGCGTTTGCGCCAGGAGAGGGCGAGAACTCATCCTCGAGGTGCCTGATGATGTCGGCGATTGGATGAGGGAGTTCGTCTTCGTGACGGTGCCAAGAGACGTGGCGCTGACGTCGAATTGGGGGGCGCGGAATCCCTTCGTGAATGAAGGGGTGGAGCTGACCGGGGAGGATATTGCCAAAGTTCAGATTTTGAGGGAGCTGCCCGAGGCGTGTCGTCATTGGGCGAGTCTGACGCAAAGCAGTCGGCTCGCCCAGGACTTTTGGGCCCTAGGTATCTTTGACGTTTTGTTGACTTCGGGCTAGGCTCGCCCTGATGGTCTTTCTTTTCCTTTCAGGCGAAGAGCCGATGAGGGAGCCGGAGGTGGTGTCTGGTTCGGCCGGTGCCCCGACCTCGGGGGGTACTGATCCTCGTGGGGAAGGCAAGGGGGCGGCTAGTGAGGCGGGATCCCCGGACCGTGGGGGTGGGGCCCCCCGGGGGGAGAGATTGCACCCAGGACGGACGTCAGTCGGACGAGACCGCTCCGCCGGTGGGTCCAGCGAGGATCGTCCCGAGGGCGTGCCCGAGGGAGGGGCCCGACCCTCCGTCCCCCCGCGGGTATCCGAGGTGGTGGCGCCCCGCCGGGCGCATGTGGTTCAGAAGTGGCCATACGGGATCCCTTTGCGGGAAATGGGGGCGTCGTCGAGTCAAGCCTGTGAGGGCGCTCTCATTCGTTTTAAGAGGACCCGGGAAGAGGTCGAGGCGTACCCTGATGACAATCTCCGCAAGTTTCCCTTTCGAGTCAGCCGCGACGAGTCGGTATTCGAAGATGCGGGAGTGGCGGCGCGGCTCGCCGAGTATTGCGGGTTGCCGCGCGATCGTGAGTCGTTGACTCGCGTGGGGGTGGAGCGGCTGTGTGGCTCGGCTATATGGCACGTCGTACAGGTAAGATGGTTTTCTTTACTCGTACGCCAGCTTTGTGTGCCCGTGTCTCACTGATTCAAGGTTTAAGCAGATGCTTACGAACGTGCTAGCCCTGCGGGGCCGTCCTGCCGCGGTCGCCACCCGGGTGGCCCTGCGTGAAGCGAGGGAGAACCTTGGCGAGGTCAAGGAGAAGCTGAGTGACACGGAGGCGGATCTGGAGAGGGTTAGGGCGGCCTGCGGCTTGGAGAAGGGGCGGGCTGCGTACTTCGATTCGTCCAAAGCGGCGGTCGAGAAGCAGCTTCAAGAGATAACGCGAGAGAGGGATGATATTCGGGCGAAATATACCTCGGAAGTTGCCAGCAAGGAGTCTGTGATCGGGTTACAGAGGCAGCAGATTGAGGACCTAAAGGTCGCTCTGGCGGCCGAGAAGAGGGAGAAGGGTCTAGCGGTGCGGCGACTGGAGGATAAGCGGGACGCTGAGGGCAAGCTGGTCGAAGCCGCTATCCGTCGGTATCATGACGAGCATGTTGTGCCGATGCTGCAAGAGGCTAAGGAGGCGGCGATTCGGCAAGTGGTCAAGGATGTGAGGGAGCGGTCGGTCGAGAAGCGGCGCCGCTAGAAGCGTGGGTTCGGGGAGGGCCTCTTGTGATGGGGTTATGAGCGATGTGTTGTTGTAGTGGGTGGGGAGTCAAAGGTTCCATGTAAGGGTTAGCGGTTGGAGTAAATAAATTTTGATTGTTTTGTGCCAGACTGTATTCGTGTAAGGTTAGCCCGTAGAATATACGATTTGTGGGGATGTGATTGCCCCCAACTTCGCTCTGCCGGGGATTCCGGTAGAGGGGAGTTGAGATGAGTCACGGTCTCTGTTCGTTTGCTTGGGCGCCCGTGCTAAGTGTTGGAATTGAGATGGGTTCCCGTGACGGCCGGGCCGAAGGAGAGCGGAAATGGCAATGATGCGAGGGAAGCTCCTGCTTTGTCTGTACTGACGGGTGTTAGACCAAATATAGGGTCCAACTCTGAGGGTGTTTTGGCCGGACTGATGGAGGACGGATCTAATCTTGGATCTGGCGTTGGTTCCATGATTTGGCCGGACTGTCGGAGGCCGGATCCAATCTTGGGTCTGGCGTTGGTTCCATGATTTGGCCGGACTGTCGGAGGCCGGATCCAATCTTGGGTATGGCGTTGGTTCCATGATTTGGCCGGACTGTCGGAGGCCGGACCAAATCGTGGGTATGGCGTTGGTTCCATGATTTGGCCGGACTGTCGGAGGCCGGACCAAACCTTGGCTCTAGCGGCGATATCGTGGGGTAATTTCAAAAGAGGGTAATTATTTCGTAGGGATTTGGGCGGGATTTGTTGGCGGTCGTCTGACTTGACGTCATCCTGGCGAATCGACGGCGGGCGGGAACCGAGGCGGCCCGACCACTGTGGTTACGACACGTGGCGCAATTGATGGTTTTGACGGGACGCGAAGCGGCAGAACACGTGGGTTGGTGATGGACAGGACCCAGATTGGTGACGCGTGTCGTCGGTTCGACGGTCACGATGCCGATGTTTTGCGGGACCGCTTTAGAGATATATAACCTGTGGGGGGGTAAAAAAGGTTGAATGTCGAGGAGCTAGGGTTTGTAAGAGGTTTAAGAATCCTTTCCAGAGCTGTTCTCGTAGGAGCGATCGGCGGAGCAAAGCGAGAGTCCGAGGCGACAGCACCCGTTAGGTAAGACGCCCATTTGACTAATGTCTTCCACGATGTCTCCGATTCTGGGTCAGGGTTCTGGGGGAGTTGGGGAGGGGAGTTCAGCCTCGGAGACCGGAGGGGTGCCCGTCGAGATTGCGGGAGTGAAGTCGGTGCTGAGGAGATCCATTGGGGAGATCTTCGCAAAGTACGTCAGGCCGCCATACTCGGTTCGTGAACCGGAGCCGCAGGAAAGGGTGTGTTTTGCGGGGGACCGGGAGGTTGGAGTGTACGTCTCTTCATTTGAGCAGGGTTTGCGCTTTCCCCCTCATCCGTTCATGCTGGAAGTGTTGAACTTCCTGGAACTGCCGCTGTATCGTCTGATGCCCAATGCCATCAGTGCCATTGTGGGGTTCCTAGTGCTGTGTGTAAGCAATCAGGTTAATCCGTCCCTGTCCTTATTTCGCCACTTCTTCTTGGTCAAGAGGTATGGATCGTGCTACTATTTATCCGCGAAGAGGACGCATCCGCTCATCAAGGGGTTGCCTGGCAAAATTAAATTGTGGCGACAACAGTATGTGTTTGTGGAGGTGCCGGAGGAAGTGCTGATAAGGGCTGATTGGGCCGAGCTGAATCCCGAGGCGAGAGAGGTTGTGGAATTGGGGGACGAGGAGAAGTCGGTGGCCCAAACTTTAGTGGCTATACCAGCAGAGGGCCGAAATTATCGGAAGTTATCTCGGCCTGAGATGATAACAGCATATATATGGCCCGAAGGTACAGAAGATTTGGGTGTTCCTGCGCCTGATATGCTTACGCTGAACTTTCTCTCTTTGGCAGGTGGCACGATGAGTCTATCCCTTGAGGAAATGATGCGGAGGGCCGCGGATCAGGCGGGGCGATCGACGACGAGAGGTGGCCCTAAGAGGGCGCGAGCGGAAGGAGGGGCCGGGAGCTCGACTAGGGTGCCGGCGTCAACGAAGAGGAGGAAGAGGTCGACAGGGGATGGTGTGGCGGACCCCATCATCGACCTGGAGGGCGACGAAGAAGGGTCGACAGGGGGAGGGGGGGAACTGCCCCGAATGACTTCGCCTAGCCCCGTGGCGCCTGCAGGGGGTGAGGGGGCGGATCCCAGCGGTCAGTCGCATGGGGTCGAGGCGTCGAGCGGCTCGACCGGATCAGGAGGATGGGACCATTGGCCTTATGGTTGTCCCATGTTTGGTCTCGAGAGGCCGACGACCGACCCCCACTGTGAGGCCGCCCTGGCCAAGTTTAAGGCCAAGAGGGCTGATGTCGAGGGCTGTCCCGACGGGGCGCTTCATCGAGCGCGGTACAACGTGGCGAACAATGAGTCCGTGTTTGAGGATGGTAGCGTGGCTGCGAGGCTGGCGGAAAACATCTTCCTGCCTCGCGACAAGGTGGCGCTGGAAGCGGTGGAGCCTGAGGGTCTGTGCGGGACCGCAGTGATGCATGGCGTCCAGGTATGTTATGTAAGACGGGTGACGTCTTTCGGCGGGTTTTAGCTTTCGCCCTAAATGGGTCTATTTTTTGGTGTTTCTTTACGCAGATCCTCAACTTGATGCTCGGGCTGATGCGGCACGTGCCGGCCATACACAAGGCCGAAGGCGCCGTGGCTAGGATGGTCGCCGAGGTCGCTGCCATTCGTAAGAGAGCCGGCGAGGACCTGGAGAAGGAGAGGGAGCGGGGCGGCCGATATGAGGCTGAAGTAGAGCGCCTGAAGACCGTCGTGACCGAGGCTGGAGAGAGATCGAAGGAGCTGGAGGGGGCCCTTCGGAGGGAGGAGGCTCGTGTGGAGGATTTTGCTGCGCGTGCCAAGGCCGCCGAAGAGGAGTTGGCCCGTAGGGTCGAGGAATTCCGGACGTATCAAGAGACAACCGTCATCCCCGCCCTTACAAAGTCGATGGTCGAGGGCATAAGGAAGGGCCGCGTGGAGGGGTGGGATGACTGCCTTACGCGGATGAAGGAGAAGGCGGCTGGCTTGGTCCCGCCAATAGAGGTCGATCTTGACGGGCTCGTCGCAAGCGGCGACGGGGAGGGGGATGTAGGCGAGAAGGGTGAGGAGCAAGGGGACGAGGATGGTGACGAGCCAGGGGACGAGGATGGTGACGAGCCCGAGGTCGGCAGGGCGGCGGGGGATTCTATGGAGGGAGAGGGCGTCGTGATTGGTGGGGGTGCCGAGTAGTTTTGTGTAGGCCCCCCCCCTTGTGTATGTTTTAAAATGAAAGAAAGTAAGGATTCGCATGACTCGCCCCCGCCTCTTTTGGGCTTTCCGCCTGTGTATGCATAGATTTTCTTCTTAGATTTACGCCTTGGTGCGGCCGTTTCTATGTTGGCGTAGGCTGAATCGTGTCGAGTCCCTTTATTTCGCGTATGGCGCCCGAGAGATTTGACAGCGGGGTCGCCTCCCTTTGCGTAGGTTGTTCGGGTTTAGGTCTATCCGAGTTATGACCAGCGGTAAACCGGGACTTGTCTTTGGCCTTTTCATCGGCTACGATCGGAAATTTAATTAAGCGGGGGCTTTCTGTAGGCGTAACGTTGAATTGGCACGAAGGCGTAGCATTGTATCAGCCCGTAGGCGTAACATTGTATCGGCCCGAAGGCGTAGCATTGTATCAGCCCGTAGGCGTAACATTGTATCGGCCCGTAGGCGTAACATTGTATCGGCCCGTAGGCGTAATATTGTAGGCGTGACCGTGTGTCGATCTAGGTAAGTGGACGTTCTTTTCGCAGTTGATCCGCCTCTCTGGCGTCGCGCCCCTGACAAGGTGGGGTGGCGGGATTCAAAGAGTTCCCCCTTGGCGTAGGGGTGATGATTGCGTCGGATCCCAGCAGTGGCTTTGGCCCTCGTTCCCAGAATTGGGGGGAGAGGGAGTCCTTGGTGGTTGTTCTATCCCACGGGGCCCTGTTGCTCCCCTCGATTGGAGGCTTCGCGTGGTAGGCGCGAAGGGATGCGGGTTGTATCCCCTCCGTGCGTCCCCCTGGTGTTATCGGTTTAGGGGAGGCCGATGAGTGGAAGGGGTGGCGCTGGCGGCTGCCGGGGGGTCCGGTGAGGTGATTTGGCAGGTCCGTCCCATCCATCGGGATGCCAGCCAGCCGCTCCTGCGTACCCCGGGCGTTCGTGGAGAGGCATGGTGTGCCCACGGAGCGCCCGGTCTCCTGCCTTAAGTTGTCCAAAAGAAGGAGGGGAGCAGCAGGCTGGGTAGCCATTGTGTAAGCGGGATATCCGGTTGGTGGATCGTCTATCTTTG
>CM061134.1:162514640-162699140 GCA_030789695.1 Scilla litardierei
TTTATCTTTACTTCTTTCTTTTTCATCTCATGCTAGAGATGAAATTTCTGTGATGATGTCTACGTTCGAGTTAGCTTATTCTATATGCATGCTATATTTGTCATGTCTTAGATTTCATTTCTGATATCATATGCTATGACTTGCTTTGCATTTAGGAGTAGTAACCCACACTTTTTCCACATGAAAATGGATGAAATTTTATTATTAGCTGAGCCTGAATATTCATATGTATGCTATCACAGAAAACACACCAAGATTCACGCATTGAATGCCTATATCTGGAGTACTGATTTCTTTTCCTTTATCACTTCTATATGCATGAATTGTACACTTCACTTCAGGATGATTGAATGATGATTAGCTATGATATATCTGGATTAGTTAGCTTTTTTGTGATCAAAACTGAGTAAAGTAGATTACCCTGCTGAAGTTGTCGTGCATGTCTTATAGAGTGAACCGAGAGTTATATTTATTTCTTTCTCCACAAATCTTGAACATCATTTCTCTACTTTTAAAAATCATTGGTGAATCTCCCCTTAGTGATTCTATTTTATGGCATTTCCCCCGCTATTAATTCCTAGCTCCAAATCTCTTATTCTAAAAAAAATAAAAAAATAATATAAAAGAGAGAAAAACATTCTTGTATATCATTATCTCTCTCTGAGTTGGGATCATTGTGTATATATTGCTTATTTCAAAAAAAAGGGGAAAAATCCTCAATAAAAGATCCCATCTCACTTTCTTTCTTTCTTCATTCTCTTCTTTGCCTTTGGAGCTATATAAAAATGGGGATGTAAATATTTTTGTGCCACCACGCTTATAGATAAGCTTGGGGGAGGGGATCCATTGATGTCTGAGAGAGCGACTACTTGACATTGCACGACAACCTAGGCTAAGTAATATTCTATACTCGGTGAGATTGTTTCTAGCTCTACGAAATCCAGAAATCTAAGCCTAGCGTTCATTTCATGAAATCCATACTTTTCTATTCTCTCTATTATATGGTGTGATACTCTTATACTCCAGATAGAAAGCGTTCAATTGAAAAGTGTGTGATCTGAGATTTGTATACCGCTTTAGATGATTCAGGCGATGTTAATTTTAAAATTATTCCGTTTTTCATGATTATACCGTTGTTCGTGGGTTTTCTATTTTCTACTTGCACTATTATACTATGATATCAAAATAAGATTCTTTGACATGTATTTCTCACTCGGCGCATGCTATAAGAGTAAGTGAAACCCACGTCCTGAGAAAATGATCTAGCATCCTACCTCTTCGCTTCTTTCTTTCTTTCTTTATTTTCATTTGGTTTTCATTCTTCTTCGTTTTTCATTTTTTTGTTTTTCGCCGTTTTCGTTTTCCGAATCCACCGGGTTCGCCTTTTACTTATCTTCCTCGAGGACGAGTAAGAGGCAAGCTTGGGGGATTTTGATCACTCCTTATTTTACACCTTTTTTCCGCATGTTTGCATGCCATTTAGATCGCCCAAATCATGTTTTTCACGATATATCGACGATATTGCGATGCTTTTCATGATTTGTTGTTTTTGTCGCATTTCAGGTGATTTGGCACGATTTGGAGTGATCTCGAGATGCGCTTACTCTAGACGGCCACCGACGACCTCCCCGAGGGATATTTTGCTGTTGGAGAGGAGCGGAAGAAGAATGGACGTCGCAGGAGCGACGAGGAGGCCAAAATAAGCAGAATGGGCATTTTTTGTGTCCCACTCGGCCGAGTGGAGGAGCCACTTGGCCGACCAGCGAGACACTGCTCGGCCGACCCGTTCAGACACGATTTCCATGTGTACTCGGCCGAGCATCGGAGACCGCATCGGCCGAGTGACGATACCACGTCCGCCCGAGTGGCGCCCAGACGAAGCCCCTCCAAAATATCGAAGTTACTGTTTTTCGGCCACCTGAGCTTCAGAAGACCCACTCGGCCGAGTGGTAAACCACGTCCGCCCGAGTGCAGTGAAGCCATCGGCCGAGTGACGACAACTCACTCGGCCGAGCCGCCCCCGAACTGAAGACCCCTGAAGCCCCCAACTTACTGGAAAATGACAGGGTTTTCACTCGGCCGAGCTACTTTTGTCACTCGGCCGAGTGCGATGCGCTGCCTGTAGCGAAATTTGCGGAAAACAGGCTATGCAGGAGCGTTTTGGTCAGGATTTTTGGACGATTTTTGGGGCTATTTAAGCCCTGTTTTTACCCTAGTTTTGAGAGCCATCTCTTAGATTTTTTACAGCTTTTTGAGACTACTTTTTGGTTTTATTATTTGTGAGAGGAAAAACTTGGATTTTTGTTGGATTAATTGAAGAACTACATTGGTTTGCATCTCTCTTCTCCAAAAACTCTATTTTTATTGTTTATATCATTGTTGTGATGAATTCCATTGCCTATTTCATTGATTATTTTTGTGCTATTGCTATGATTTGTGAGTAGTCTCCACGTCTTGGGGCGTGGGGATGAACCCTACAAGCCCTATTTCCAATTTGTGTTGAATTGGTAGAAATTGAGCTAGAATAGCTATTAGGGATTAGATTGGGATCGATTTACTACGGATAGCTAGGTATTCATATCAATTGGGATTTGCAACAGATTGGATCCCAATTTGATAGGAAGCCCTAGAAATCCGAATTGGGTTGGAATTGGATTTTCGAAGTATCAGTTTGCAAGAGATTGGACCGATACTAGGATTTCCGGTTGCAATTCCATGCCGATACTCGTTTGCAAGAGATTGGACGGGTAGGAACTATCTCAATCTAGATCGTGGACCGAGTTTGCAAGAGATTGGGCTCGGTGCATGATTGAACGATGATGTTGATCCTAATGCTAGCTTTCCTAGGCTAGGGTTTGCAAGAGATTGGACCCGACCCTAGGATAGCTATAGACCGGCAACAGCGCGAGAGCGTGAGCTTGGTTCTACATTCAGTTGCAACTAGTTCATCCAAATTCTCATTCTAGCAATTTTGATACCGACGAACCACATTTATGAAATACGGTGAGTAGCGGGAATTCCCCATTCCCTAGACGTTCTTTATTTGATTTGATATTTCGCACATTTGTCTGACGATTGTGACAGGATCGCCCAAGGCAATTCTCTCTACTCTTAAATAGCCAGGTTGATTAGGAGCAAGCACGGTCATTCGTCCTCCCTGTGTTCGATACCCGCTCGCCGCTATACCGTGCGCTTGCGGTAAAACTACAACCGTCGCTCCGGGGCGTGTATCCGGGGCGCGATCAACAGCAATGGAGCTCGTCAGCACATTCAGTGGCGGTTGGAGCTCGGACCTGAACCTGCCTCAATGAATCCAGATCGTTACTTCGTTTGTGTCCATTTTGGGAAACTGAAAAAAAAAAGAATATTGAATCAAAATAAATAAATTTTAATATGAACAAATAGAGAAAACGAGATTTTAGAAGAACTAAACAGTAAATTGAGGATTTTTCTTCGTTCATAATAGATGTTCTCTGCAGAAAGATAGATTATAGAAGAACTAAACAGTAAATTGAGGATTTTTCTTCGTTCACAAGAGATGTTCTCTGTCGTCGCAGCCGGGTCATTTAATTAGTTTTCTAAATAACCCCCTCCACTATATTAGGGGCAAATTCTAGTCGGGTTATAGGATCATTGGTCCTCATCCAACATAATCTTGAAAACACAATCAAGAAACTTTCGTCCGCTTCATATTTTTCGGCGGCGGAATCACGATCTCTCTCTCTCATAGTGGATTTCAACGCTTTTCAGCGGCGGAATCACGATCTCTCTCAGCAGATTTCGACGCTGCTTCACATTTTTCTGCCGCGGAATCACGATGTCTCGCTCACAGCGGATTTCGACGCCGCTTCACATTTTTAGGCGGCGGAATCACGATCTCTCTATGTAATGACCCATATTTTTGTGGTATTTTTCTGATAATTTCATGCATTTAATTTTTCCCCCAAAATTTCATTTTTTTAATCAACGCTTTCCTTGTTTTTTTTCAAAACAAATCTGAAAGCCTCCTTTCTTTGTTTTCCAAGCACCTGGCCCATTTCTTCCCCGTTGAGCCATCAGCCCACTTAGTTCATATCTCATTTTGATCTATTTAAAGACAAAGCCCAGGGGACAAGTCCACTTGATTTTAATATCTCTCCACTCTCCCTATTAACCAAGCCCCATTTCAACTGCAAGATGCCACGGCCCAACTCAGCCCAACATTTCATGTCTCTGATTTAAAACTAAAACCCAAAGGCCATGAGTTCCCCGGCCTAGCAACTGAACCCCCTCCATTTATATTTTCTCCTCAATAATTCTCAAACCAAACACAATGGCCCAGAGGCCCGTAACCCTTCACATTAACCCAACTCAAGACGAAGCCCAGCCGTGGGCCCAAGTCCCTTATAAACCCCCTAGTACTTATCAAATTACCCCATCTCCACTCATTAAACCACGCATGTGTGAACCATGGGCTTCGTCTGCTGCCTTTTCCCCCGAGCGAAAGAAATGGCGAACCCTCTATCTCTTGAGCGAAAGAACCGAAGCCGCCGAATTTCCCCTTGGGTTCGAAATCCCTAGCCGCCCCTTTTGAAAACCAACTCCGATCAGATTTAGATTTCTCCGTTTGAGGTAGATTTCTTTTTCTCCAACTTTCAGTTTATATTTTTGAGTTTGTTGGGATATGATGTTGAGATTATGACGAGCGAAACTCCCTCGAAGAATCATCATTTCGGTTGGCAATCCTTGACTGCACTGGCAATCCTTGACTGCACCACGATCTTTGTTGCCGCTCCTTAACAGAGACCTATTCTCTAACAATGTGCTAGAGTTTGATTTCACCAACAATGGAGAGATCAGAGAATTTTGTTAGTAAAAGAAGAAAATACGAGAGCAAGGAAATAAGGAGAAAACGAGAGTAAAACTCTATTGATCTTCGATGCTGATTTTTATTACAACTTGCGCATTTATAGAGTTTGTAAAATAACAAACTCTCAGTGATTTCTGCTGCTGCATGTGGGGGAGCTTGGGTAAGGGTAGCCATTGTCATTTTGTCAGGCGAGTGGCTGCTGGAGGTAGGAGGTGAGCCGTTGAGAGGTGAGGCCCAAGTTCGTTCGAAACGAATGAAGCAGATGTCATCTCAAAACGATCAACGATGGAAATAATTCCCAGACGTGCGGCTGCGATGCTTCCACTACTTCCCATCCAATGACCCCAATTGAATTGGGTTTAAGTTACCGTTGGCTTCCCTGCCTTCTTCTTCTCCGTTTGTTGCAGCTGTGACTCGAGTGCTCCTCAACCCTGCTCCGTTACCTTTGTCAACTTGGGTCCTATCAATCCCCCTCCATTTTGTGACCTTGCCTCAAGGTCAAATGAGGGAAACCTTCGAACTAGATCCCAGTAAGATTCCCATGTCGCTTCTTCTAGGGACCGATGCTTCCATTTATTCAGCACTTGTGCCACCAAAGCTCTGCGAACCTTCACCACTCTTCTATCCACTATAGCCTCCGGCTCCTCCACAATCTCTTCAACAAAGCTAGGCTGAACTGTCTCTGTAAAACTGTTCGAGTTCCCAACTTCCTCTTCAACTGAGACACATGAAAGACATGATGTATGCGGGCAGATTCAGGGAGCTCCAGAGCATAGGCTACGTCCCCCACCTTCCTCAGAATCTTGTAGGGCCCGTAATACTTGGGAGATAATTTATGGATTCTTCTCATGGACACTTAGGGCTGGAGCTTCAAGTTCACCCAATCCCCAATCTGAAATGTTCTCTCCATGCGATGCTCATCAGCATAGTGTTTCATCCTCTCCCTGGCTTTATTCAGGTTGTCTTTCAAAAGCTGCATGGTTACTTCTCTGGTGAAAAGGGTATCGTCCACTGCAGGCACTTGGGAAGTATGTGGGATGTAGGAAGTTAGGGTAGGAGCTTCTCTCCCATACAATGCCTTAATGGAGTCATCTGAGTAGAAATTTTCCAGGTAGAATTGTACCAAAATTCAGCTAAGGATAACCAATTTGTCCATTCCTTTGGCTTATGGCTGCAGAAACATCGTAAGTAGCATTCAAGGCTTTGGTTTGTGACATCAGTTTGCCCATCACTTTGGGGTGGTAAGAAGAGCTATGAGCTAGGAAAGTCCCTTGGAGTTTGAAGAGCTCAGTACAAAATTGGCTAGTGAAAATGGCATCCCTGTCACTCACTATAGTATTTGGAAGGCCATGGTGCTTGAAGACTCCATCAAAAAAAATTTGAGCTACCTCCTTCGCAGAAAATGGATGCTTGAGGGGGAAAAAATGGGCATACTTGGTTAATCTGTCTACTACCACATATATCACAGTGTATCCCTTGTAGCTGGTTAAACCCAGTATACAATCCATTATGATGGCTTTCCATAGTAAATTGGGTACATGTAAGGGTTGCAACAATCCTGGATAAGCTATATTTTCTGATTTGTGCCTTTGACACACCTCACACTCCTTCACAAATTGTTTGACTAACTTCTTCATTCCAACCCAATGGACTGCCTTTCTCATTCTGTGTAGAGTTCTTATGGCATTTGAGTGTCCTCCAATAGCTGAGCAGTGGAATTCTTTGATTAAAATCAACTGTATAGTTTTTGCCTCAGGACTGATCAGGATTCTACCCTTGTAATAGTATATTTCCCCACTTTTGGTGTATTTGCTGGTACTTCTGTCACACTGACTCATTTTTTTTATCTATCTGCCTGTAATAGGGGTCATGAATCACCAATTGCTTGACATCTTCAACCCAGTCACATTGGGGTCCTGATAAGTGAAAGATAGAGCAATAGTCTTCTAGGGTATTTGGGCTATTATCGATCTCTCTAGATAAGCTATCTGCTGCTCTATTTGATTTCCCTGGCTTATACACAACCTGATAATTATCAGATTGCAGCTTCATTAGCCATCTACTCTGCATACCATGTTGCAATTTCTGCTCTAGTAAATATCTCAAGCTCTGGTGATCTGTTCTTATGGTAAATCTTCTGCCCATAAGATACTGATTCCACTTAGTTACTACTTAGATAATGGCCAACAGTTCCTTTTCATAGGTGGATAGCAACAAATTCCTGCCAGTACGCTTAGTACTTAGATAGGCAATAGGCTGCCCTCTCCTCTGCATCAACATAGCTCCAATACCCCTCCCTGAAGCATCATATTCTAGCACAAATTCCTCATTAAAATTAGGCATAGCTAAGACTGGGGTTGTGGTTAAAACTTCTTTCAATTTTTCAAAGGATTCCTGAGCTGTGGGGTTCCAACTAAAACCCTCCTTCTTAAGTAAATCTGTGAAAGGTGCTGCTATACCCCCAAAGCCATGTATGAACTTTCTATAATACCCAGCTAACCCCAAAAACCCTCTCACTACATTGGTGTTTTTGGGTACAGGCCAGTTCTTCACAGCTTCAATTTTTTTTGGCTCCACAGCTACCCCTTGTTGTGATATTATATGGCCCAGATATTTCACTGATTGCTCACCAAAAGAACACTTGGTTAATTTGATCACGAGCTTATTTTCCTCCAGTACTTGTAACACACAGTTCAGATGCCCCAAATGTGATTCCCAGTCCTTACTGTATAACACTATGTCATCAAAAAAAACCAAAACAAACTTTCTGAGATATGGTTTAAAGATTGAGTTCATCAAGGACTGAAAAGTTGAGGGGGCATTTGTTAAACCAAATGGAATTACTAGGAATTCATAATGCCCTTCATGTGTCCTAAAAGCAGTTTTGTAAATATCATCTTCAAACATGCGGATTTGATGGTATCCTGACCTCAAATCAAGCTTGGAAAAAATTTTGGCACCATGAAATTCATCCATTAATTCATCAATGAGAGGTATAGGAAACTTATCCTTGATAGTCTGTTTATTGAGGATTCTGTAATCTACACATAATCTCCAACTTGAATCAGACTTCCTAACCATAACCACTGGTGAGGCATAGGGACTACAACTGGGTCTGATGATGCCTGCTTCCAACATTTCTGTTACTTGCTTCTTTATTTCAGATTTAAGAAAATAAGCATGCTTATAGGGCCTGATACAGACTGGCTTAGCATCTACTGCATTAGGAATCTTGTGGTCACAAGTTCTATTGGGGGTAATTTCTTTGGCTCATTGAAAACCTTAGGATACTGGAGTATAATTTCTTTTAACCCTTCAGGACATTTCTTCAGTTGATTTTTATAGGAGGAGTATTGCTCAGGAATTTTTTTCCACCTCAAGTAAATTCAGATGTAACAAATATACCTCTCCATGCTGTCTGACATTCTTCTGTATCTCCTGCTCATCAACCATTTGGGAGCTGGTTGGGGTGATTCCTTGCCATACACATTCCTTCTCATTCATATTGGATCTCATTTGCAATTTATTAAAATTGAAAATAATATCATCCAACTGTCTAAGCCATTAAGTACCCAGGACAACCTATTGCCCACCTAGTGGCAATATTAGTAGGGTGGTGGATATCAGTACCCCCTGACATTGTATGGGTACCCTTTTACATACCCCCAGATCCTTGCAGTCTATCCCCACTGGCTACAACTACATCAAATGCTTCAGACTGTTCTACTTCTAAACCCAGAGATTTCACTAATCTGGGATGTATAAAATTATGAGTAGACCCAGTATCCACTAGTATACTGATATTATTTCCCTTAATGCAACCCTGCAGACTAATGGTATGGGCTGTAGGAACTCCAGTTAAGGCATGAATTGAAATGGAAGGGGAGTTCTCAATTGTCAACAACTGCATTTCATTATCTGACTCTTCTTGACTTTTAGTATGTTCATCTTCAATCATTTCAGGTGTTTCTCCTATATCCATGATATAGAGCTGCTTCTTGCACCTATGGCCTCTTTCCCACTTCTCATTACAAGTAAAACACAGACTGCTCTTCCTCCTAGTGTCTATTTCCTCCTGTGTCAGCACCCTTCCTCTAGGCACAAATGGCACTATCTCCTTGCTAACCTCCTTGCTTACCCCTGGGGCTGGAATTGGTGATGTCTACTGTAGGAAGTTGTGGTAGTAGGAAACTTATTTTTTTTGCTATAGCTGCCTTCTCCTCAAAGGTCATGGCCAGCTGAACTGCTTTCCTATATGTCCCAGGATCTAAGGCCATTACATCAAGTCGAATATCATCTTTAAGTCCATTAATGAACTTGTCTAAGATGTAATTCTCAGGCATCTTCCTAAGCAACCCCACAATTTGCTCATATTTCTCAAGGTATTCCCTCACTGATCCAGTCTGTTTGAGGTTAGAAAAACAGCAAAAGGTTTGTCTAATTGAGTTGGTCCAAACCTAATTACGATTTCCTCTTTAAATATTTCCCAATGAAGGAAATTGTTGACATTCACCTTACCCCAATCCATCCAATGCAATGCTTTTCCCCTTAGATAATAGGAACATACATCAACCCAGTTTGCGTACGGAGTGGAGTAATAAGCAAATAATTGTTGTACCTGACTCAGCCATGGAAGGACATCTTCATCCCCCTTGAAGAGAGGAAACTCAGGTTTAAGGATTCTGATATGAGTGTGATGGGAGCTGACACCATTTGTACCTCCTTTCTCTTAGCTTCTATCCCTTTCATCACGTTGATTGCGGGATTCCGATTCCTGATTACTACGCAGCATTTGGATCTGAGCGTCTTGTTGGTTGAGCCTCTCATCAGGTTTGTTCTGAAGATTCAGCAACATCTGGATCTGAGAAGTCAGAGTCTCCTGAGATTGTCTTTGAGCTTCCACTAGCTGCCTGACCTCAGCATGAAGATGGGAGGACAGCTGCTGGATCTAAGCTCCAAATCCTCCCTCCAGGAGTAGAGCTTGAGATTCGATAGCTCTGAATCTCTCTTCTTGTTGATGCCTCCATGTATTTGCATCATCAATGTTTTCAGCTGGATTTGGGGATTTAGGGTGAGAGCCTTGCCCTTGATTCCCATTTGAGTTACCGGATTTTTTCCCTTTCCCATGGATGCATAGAAGCTCTGATACCAATTTGATAGAGACCTGTTCTCTAACAATGTGCTAGAGCTTGATTTCACCAACAATGGTGAGATCAGAGAATCTTGTTAGTAAAAGAAGAAAATACGAGAGCAATGAAATAAGGAGAAAACGAGAGTAAAACTCTATTGATCTTCATTACTGATTTTTATTACAAATTGCGCATTTATAGAGTTTGTAAAATAACAAACTCTCAGTGATTTCTGCTGCTGCACACGGGGGAGCTTTGGTAAGGGTAGCCGTTGCCATTTCATCGGGCGAGTGGCTGCTGGAGATAGGAGGTGAGCCGTTGAGAGGTGGGGCCCAAGTTCGTTCGAAACGAACGAAGCAGATGTCATCTCAAAACGATCAACGGTGGAGATAATTTCCCAGACGTGCGGCTGCGATGCTTCCATTACTTCCCATCCAACGAACCCAATTGAATTGGGTAAGTTGCTGTTGTCTTACCCGCCTTCTTCTCCGTTTGCTGCAGATGTGACTTGAGCGCTCCTCAACCCTGCTCCGTTACCTTCGTCAACTTGGGTCCTATCACTCCTTTCCTCCTCTATTTTTTCGATCCCCGTTTGGGCTATAGTCAGTCACCGGGGAAGTTGTTTGATGAAGGCCCAATGTCCATCAAGGGATCCAAGAACAGGATTTCCCCAAAAATGGCGAAATCGATCAAAATTTTATTAATAGAAGTAAAAAATTAAAGATCAAAGGAAGTAAAAAGGGAAAATACGAGAAAAAAATCTCTATTGATCTTCGATGCTTTCTTTCTTACACACAACAGCTTTTTATAGCTCTTCCAATTACATCCTAACAACCTCTAACAGAATCCCCTCCAACACCTTAACCGTCGTAATGGTCTAACCGTCCCAGGAGTCGCTCGCCGGAGAAGACGAAGGTTGCAACCGTCGAACAGAGTGGTCGGAAGAGGGAGGGTATTTCGTCGAACACCTGATATCATCTCTATAGGACGCCAAAGCTCAAGCTCCTCCAACAGATATAATGTGGGTTCCATTTCTAATCCGAGTTGGACGCTTCAGATTGCTTCTTGCCCTTCCATCTACGGCCCAGAATTAAAATGCCACAAACGGTCCGATCTACATCAGTTTCGCATACAACGGAAGAATTTTAAAGCCCCCACCCTGCCAAGTCTTCGTTCGTCTTCCTCCTCCTGTGTCTCTTCCCCCTTAGCTGATCTCCCGCCGCCTCGCCCATTTGGGTTCTAACATTCCCTTCCCCATGACGAGACCTTGCCTCAAGGTCGAATGAAGGAAAATGCTTCACCAAATCCAATTACGATTCCCAAGTCGCATCTTCGACTGGTCTCTGCCTCCATTTGATAAGAACCTGTGAAATTAAAGCTCGTCGTTCTTTAATTACTCGACGATCCAATATCAACTCGGGTTCATCTAGAAGTTCCTCTGTATAACTCGGTTGATTATCCTGCACCATAGTTCGGGCATCCACCTTTCTTTTGAGCTAAGAAACATGGAACACATGGTGGACATGTGCAGACTCCGGTAACTCAAGCTTGTACGCAACTTCCCCAATGCGAGCTAAAACCTTATAAGGCCCATAATACTTGGGTGATAGCTTATGCGTCTTTCTCATAGCTATACTAATCTGTCTATAAGGTTGCAACTTCAAGTAAACCCAATCTCCTTCACACAAATTCTGCTCCGTTCGGTGTTCATCTGCATACCTCCGCGACCGATCTCGAGCTTTGTTTAAGATTATCTTTAAGTAAATGTAGAGCCACCTCACATGTAAACAATGCATCATCGACCTCCACTACTCTAGATGTGTGCAGCAGGTAGGATATAAGCGTAGGAGCAGCTCTTCCATCTAATGCCTCAAACGGTGTCATTTGAGTTGAGCTCTTCCAGGAAGAATTGAACCAAACCTCAGCCAACGGAAGCCATTTAACCCATTCCTGCGGCTTGTGCCCACAAAAACAACGGAGGTAGCACTCTAAGCTACGGTTAGTCACTTTCGTCTCTCCGTCACTTTGGGGATGATAAGCCAAACTGTGAGCAAGAGTAGTACCATGCAATCTAAACAACTCAGTCCAAAACTGACTCGTGAAAATTGCAACCTGATCCTTACAATGGTAGAAGGAAGTCCATGGTATTTGAAGGACGCCTTCAAAGAACACTTGGGCCACATCTTTTGCTGAAAATGGATGTTTGAGAGGGAAAAATGGGAATATTTAGTTAAACGGTCCACCACCACATAGATTACACTAAAACCCTTGCACAAAGGCAAACCCACCACGAAATCCATTGATATACTCTCCCACACTTGATTAGGGACTGGCAAAGGCTGAAGGAGCCCAGGGTAAGCTACATTTCTACTTTGTTTCTTTAACAAATTTCACATTCCCTCACAAACTGATGGACTCCTCTTTTAATTCCCACCCAGTGGAAAGGTTTTCTCAATCTATGCAGTGTCCTCAACGCATCCGAATGTCCCCCCCCGAGCTGTGCTATGGAATTCCTTTAGCAACCATTGTTGAAGTTCCTTAGAACCAGGACTAATCAATATTCTCCCCTTATAATAGTACAACCCTTCCACCTTGGTGTACTTTGGTGCTACAGTATTCCCTTGTTGCATCTTCTGTTCTACTTCCACAAAATATGGATCATTGCTCACCATATTTTTAATTTCAGCAATCCAATCACTTTGAGGAGCAGAGATATGGTATTAGGAACAAAAGTCTTCTATATTTCCACTGTTGTCCACTTCTCTTGACAAGCTATCAGCAGCTCTATTACTCTTCCCAGGTTTGAATTCCACCATGTAATTGTAAGCTTGCAACTTAATCAACCACTTACCTTGTAACCCCTGTTGCACCTTTTGATCCAGCAAGTGTCTTAAACTTAGATGATCAGTACGGATAGTAAATTTCATCCCCATCAAATACTAATTCCATCTTGTTACTGCCAGGATTACCAACAATTCTTTCTCATAACTTGACAGGAGCAAGTTTCTCCCTGTTAGTTTGGTGCTAACGTATGCAATTGGTTGCCCTCTCTGTATTAAAACTGCTCCTACCCCTCTCCCAGAAGCATTACACTCTAACACAAAATCCTCACTGAAGTTAGGCATTGCTAACACTGGAGCAGTAGACAATGCCTCTTTCAATGCTTCAAAAGCTTGTTGGGCTACATCACTCCACCTAAAGCTCGCCTTCTTCAATAGGTCTATTAAAGGAGCTGCCAAACCTCCAAAACCTTTAATGAATTTCCTATATTACCCAGCAAGACCCATGAACCCCCTAACTGCCTTGATGTTCTTGAGTATTGGCCAATTTTTTACAGCCTCTACTTTCTTTGGCTCCATAGCTACCCCCGTAATTGAAATTACATGTCCCAAATACCCCACAGACCTTTGTCTAAAAGAACACTTGGACAACTTCACCACCAAATGTTGATCTGTGAGTATATGCAATACTGTTCTCAAATGCTACAAATGAGTAGACCAATCTTTACTGTATATTAACATGTCATCAAAGAACACAAGGACAAACTTCCTGAGGTGGGCTTTGAAGATAGTATTCATAAGAGATTAGAATGTGGAGGGTGCGTTGGTTAATCCAAATGGCATTACAAGAAATTCATAATGACCTTCATGAGTACGAAATGCAGTTTTAAAAATATCCTCATCACTCATACGGATTTGATGATATCCTGACCTCAAGTCCAGCTTGGAAAAGAATTGAGCTCCAAATAATTCATCCAAAAGTTCATCTATAATAGGAATAGTGAACTTATCTTTGATTGTTTGTTGGTTGAGAGACATGTAATCTACACACATGCGCCAGCTACCATCAGCCTTTCTAACCATTACTACAGGTGAAGCATAGGGGCTGGAACTGGGTCTAATCGTTCCTGATTTCAACATTTTAGATACTTGCTTCTCAATTTCTGCTTTAAGGATATAGGCATGCTTGTAAGGTCTAATACACACAGGCTTAGCCCCCATTTAAGTTGGAATTCTGTGGTCAAATGCTCTCCTAGGAGGTAGTCCCTCAGGTTTATTAAACACTTCAGGAAATTTTTCCAGGATCTCCTTCACCTCACAAGGTAAATTATCCACTTCAATTTGTAGCACTAGTTTACTAGTTGAAACTACTTCCAACTCTAAAAAGGTGAGTTGCAACCAATATCCCTCACCCTGCTGTCTGAATGCCTTGTGTATCCCTTTTCATCCACTATCTGAGAATTAGAGGGTAAGACTACCTGCCACAAACATTCCTTCCCTTTCAAATTAAACTTCATTTGCAACTTTTTGAAGTTAAAAATAATATCATCCAACTGCCATAGCCACTGTGTACCCAGTGCCACCTGTTGTCCCCCCAATGGAAATTATTTGCGTATTTTGGCAATGGATCTCAACTCCTTGACAAATCCCAGTTCCCTGCAATTTTTCTCTACTAGCTAATTAGACTGCTCCACCTCCAAGCCTAAGGACTTTACCAGGCTAGGGTGTATGAAATTATGGGTAGACCCCGTATCAATCAAAATGCTCACATTTTGTCCCTTGATACTACCCCTCAGCCTTAGGGTTTGAGCTGCAGGTATTCCTGTCAATGCATGAATTGAGATGGAAGGAGAGTCTTCTACACCCATTTCCTGTAGTTCATGATTAATCTCTTCCCCCACACTCCCAGATTCCTTCTCAAACTCTTCAAGTTCCCCTTCCTCCTAGGGGTGTGAGGGTCCGGGTACCCTATTTTTTATGTTACCCGGACCCTACTCGGTAAGGGACTGATTCCTAAAATTTGGACCCGGAACCTATCCAGTTGGACCATATACCCGGACCCTACCTGGACCCTATGGTTCCGGGTAGGTTCTGGGTACCCAGTAACAAAAATCTAATTTATGATGCATTACGAACAATGATTTCCAAATGATCTGTGCATGACAATTACCTCAAATATACAAGAATAAAGATCAATCTGGAAGTAAAATAGTGTCTCCAATCTCTTTCTACAATGATAAATGTATATTGATCAGTCATTTCTACTAGATAAAGCTAGACATATTGAAGAATGCTTCACGTCTACATCTACTGCTCTTTTGAACGCATAAGAGAACAATATGATCTTTGATTCAAATGCATTGTTTAATGAACTTACGCGTTGCTCAGAACTTCAGGATGCAAGTTGTACTCCCTAATATTATAAGTTCAAATTAGATACATACATGGTGGATCACTCTTATATATTTTGATCATTAATATTATAATATATAAAAATATTAAATATATAAATATCGGTTCTGGTTCCGGGTACATGTTCCCTCTAAACGGGAACCGGACCCGGACCCGATACCCGTCGGTTCCTAATTTTCCTACCCGTAACCTACCCGGAACCGATAACTATCTACCCAGAACCTACCCGTTCGGGTAGGTTCCGATCGGGTATCTGGGTACCCTGTACCCTTGCATACCCCTACTTCCTCCACATCTAATATGTAGAGTTGTTTCTTACACTTGCGTCCCCTTTCCCACTCCTCATTACAAGCAAAACACAAGTTATTCTGCCTCCTTGATTGAATCTCCTCTGGAGTTAGCAATCTTCCCTTATGCACATTAGTAACCCCTTCTTTTGAACCCTCCCTACTCACGCCAGGTGGTTGAGGTTGGTGGGATCTAGGGAAAGAGTTAGCTGCAACCTGGGGTCTATTCTTCCTAGCCAAAACATTTTTCACTTCAAATGTTATAGCCAATTGCACATCCCTCCTGTAAGTTTCTGGGTTAAAAGCCATAACATCTAAGCAAATGTCCTCCCTTAACCCATTAATGAACTTGTCCAACACATAATCATCAGGCATTTTCCGCAACAACCCAACAATCTGTTCGTATTTCTCCAAATATTCCTTCACAGATCCTATCTGTTTGAAATTAGAAAATACGGCAAAAGGTTTGTCTAACTGAGTAGGGCCAAACCTCACTACAATTTCTTCTTTAAACTTCTCCCATTGTAGGAAATTATTAACATTGACCTTTCCCCACTCGAACCAATGTAGAGCTTTACCCCCACAGATAAAATGAACATGTATTAACCCAATTTGCATAGGGAGTAGAGTAATAGGCAAAAATTTGTTGTACCTGGCTCAACCATGGTAAAACGTCTTCATCACCCTTGAAGATGGGGAATTCGGGCTTGAGTACTCTTGCTTCATCTGATTTGGAAATTCACCATGCCCACCTCTCCTTTCTGAGCTCCTCTCAACATTAAAATGAGCTTCACCATTTCTTTCCTCCCTCTGATTACGAGACCCTGCTTCTTGATTGTTAACAGGGCCCTCCATCCTTTCCTGATTATTCCGCATCAATTGGATTTGGACATCATGATTATTGAATCTCTCCTCAGACTTGCTATGGTGATTTAGTAACATTTGAATCTGAGCTGTGACATGCTCTTGCACTATTCTTTGAGATTCCAACATTGCTTGCATTTGAGTTTGAATTTGGGACTAAATCTGAGAGGATAATTGTTGGAATTGAGCACATATTCTTCCCTCCAATTGCTGACCTTGAGATTCCATCATACGAATTCGCTCTTCTTTTTGTAGTCTCCAATGACTGGAATCGTCCCCATGATCTCTGTGTAGTTGCAAATCAGTGTTAGACCCTTGACCTTGCTCCCCTTCGACAACCATACAAGCCGTTTCCACCTCCGGTCGTCTCTTTCCCCCCATGAATGCGTAGCTGGCTCTGATACCAATTTGATGAAGGCACAATGTCCATCAAGGGATCCAAGAACAGGATTTCGCCAACAATGGCGAAATCGATCAGAATTTTATTAATAGAAGTAAAAAATTACAGATCACATGAAGTAAAATGGGAAAATATGAGAAAAAAATCTCGATTGATCTTCGATGCTTTCTTTTTACACACAACAGCTTTTTATAGCTCTTCCAATTACATCTTAACAACCTCTAACAGTATTCCCTCTAACACCCTAACCTTCGTAACTGTCTAACCGCCCCAAGAGTCGCTCCCCAGAGAAGACGAAGGTTGCAACCGTCGAACAGAGTGGTCAGAAGAGGGAGGGTATTTCGTCGAACACCTGATATCAGCTCTACATGATGCCAAAGCTCAAGCTCCTCCAACGGATATAATGTGGGTCCCATTTCTAATCTGAGTTGGTCGCTTCAGATCGTTTCTTGCCCTTCCATTTATGGCCCAGAATTAAAATGTCACGAACTGTCCGATCTACATCAGCTTCACATCCAACAAAAGAGTTTTAAAGCCCCCACCCCGCCAAGCCTTTGTTCGTCTTCCTCCTCACGCGTCTCTTCACCCCTTAGCTGAGCTCCCGTCGCCTCGCCCATTTGGGTTCTAACATTGTTGCACTTCCCGCCGTCGTGAACTTACCTGCGGGTGAACCCCACTGGCTGTCTTGTTCATCGTGGGGCCCTGAGTCGATTTCCACGGCTCAATCTTGTCGTCGTTCCTCTTTGAGTCTGCTGTTGATTTTGGGCCATGCTACTTGTTGGGCCTTTGGTCTCCTAAGTTCGTCCTGCTATTCTGGTTTGATATTGTATAACTAAGCATGTGGTTTGCTACTGTTCCTATAATTAGATTCTGATAGAACTCCCCCTTGGCTGGTAGATAGAACTTTAATGGGTTGCCAATATGTAAAAGCCGATCCTACCACTCTTTAAAAACAACTTGAGTTCTTCATTAACACTTTTTTAGTCATTGTTTATAATTATAAATTCTTTGCTTGTAATTGTAAACAATCGTTCAGTTATCTATTATTGCCCTACTTAATTCATTATGCAAATACTTAACTTTAGACATGGAATTGATTGTTTACTCGTGCATTGAAGAACTGCTAAGTATGTCCCATAAATCATGTAGTAGGATCTATGCAAAATAATAATTTCGATACTATTATTGGACATTATTAATTGGCACGTGAATCGCTGTTACTGTTAATATCAACCCAACAATTAGAATGACTTACACTTAACTCACTATCTAAGGGGTGAATGTGATTATGGATAATGTATTCGGTTTACCACTCTCCTGATGGAAGTTGGGTATATTACAAAAGAATCGGTTTTCCTCCTCCTTTTATGGAACGAGGGGTCAAGCTCAATTTTCCTCTTTCTTCTGAAATGAGGGGTTACAATACTCAATTGTCCACTATTCACACCAATAGTGGGGTTATAGAACCTTTTAATGAACATCACTCCTTTAGACATGAGTCACGGCTTAGAATGGTTAGTTTAACTTTAACCAACACTTAAAGGCATTCATAACTTGTTACTTTTTCAGTTCAGTAGGTTTCAGTAGGTTACTCTCGTGATATTGATACTGTTTTCGTTGTATATAACTGTTAAGCTTGGTTTAGATGTAATCTACATTCTAATTCTATTGTATATTTTATCCTCAGGTTTAGTAGGAGATTTTACAGCTTATTGTTCGTGCACCAAATTTCTAAAAATGATCGTACATGTATAACTATAAATTTGGTATTATTATCTGCTTGTCATATTCTGTTTTCACTGGTACTCAGCAGGATCTGCATAATAATTGTAAATTGTGATGGCATCCGGAAACAGGTCGTTACACTCTCACAGTGGATTTCGATGCCGCTTCACATTTTTCCGCAGCGGAATCACGATATCTTTCTCTCAGGGAATTTTGACGACACGTCACATTTTTCGGCCGCTGAATCACGATCTCTCTTAGAGGATTTCGACGCCATGAGGGTGAAGAAGCAAAAGCTCCATCGAAAGGTAAAGAGATTCTTCAAGGCATGTTTTGGATTCAGGGAGCCCTACAAGATTCTCTACGACGGGACCTTCATACATCATCTCATCACTCATAATCTCACTCCCACTAAGGACGTCATCTCTCATGTTCTTGGTGGTCGAGTCCTCCTCTTCACAAGCAGGTCCCTTCCTTCCTCTCGCCCTTAACATTGATTTCTCTCTCTTCTTTCGGATGATCTTTGATAAAGTTGCGATTTTTTACCATCGATTTCATAGGTGTGTGATTGGAGAGCTCAGGAGCCTAGGTAAAGAATACGCGGAATCTTTGGAGGCTGCTCAGATTCTTACAACTGCTAGGTTTTTTGATCAACTTGTTTATCGGTTTCTCTTTAATATTTTGTGTGGGGGATTGGGGCTTTACCTGTGTTTGTTTGTTCATAAATAGGTGTGATCTTGAGAATAGAGTGAATGCTCCTAAATGTGTGGAGTCAATCATTGGAGAGAGTAACACGGAACATTTCTTTGTTGCGACGCAAGATGCTGATATTCGAAAGAAATTCAGAGTGGTTAGATTTTTAAATCCCTAATATTTCATGCGAAGTTCGTTTAAAGATGCTAAATGTATTGTTCATGCATTAGGGTTGAATGGTTTGCTTTCATAGGTTGTGTGCTCTTCCATGATGGGTGGTGTTTTATGATGTTGCATGGTTCTTAAAATGGTATAAGACATAGATTATCCTTTTAAAAATGGTATAAGACATATCCATATTTCTTATAGTGCAAATATAGTTCCAATACAGACGAGCTTTGAAGAATATCATTGAGAGTTAATCTAAGAATGTCAAACATGAAGTTGTAGTGTTAGAATTGTGTATCGAATACATGTATTGGACATGATACATTTGTGTTGTGTCTTACTTTTAGAGGTTAATGATGAGGTGCTGGTGTGCCGTGTCTTACTCATTTTGACATGTAAGCTATTATACAATTGAGGGTTTTGATGAGATGTTTGTCCTGCTAAGACAACCCCACTAGGACAAACCATTGGCCTAGGTTTGCCACCTTGGCATGGTGGGGCCTTCTTGGTGGTGGGAGGGAGAAGGTGCTTGCTTTAGGGTGTGGCTTTGGGGAGTTGGGTTTAATGTCCCCAATTCCCCTTATTTGCAAGCTTTCTATTGGCATTGTTGCACTTTGTCCCCATGGTTTTTTTGCAATTTAACCACATATTTTTTTCTTTTACTCCCGACGATGCCCACACACTTCTCGCTCCTCGATTTTGCACGTGCATCGCATCTATTATGTGAGGGTTTTTGATGACGTGGACTGTGTGCATGTGTTATTTCTAGTCCTTTATACATATGAAGGATGTTCATTTGATATGTGTCCTACTAAAACAAACATATTGATAGAGTGGTGGTCTATGTTTGGTCACCTCATCATGGTGGGGCTCACTTTGGCTTGGGGGCTTGGGTGTAGTTTGGGGTGTTGTGGAACACCCAATGAAAAGCCCCCCTCATTCCCATGAATTACAATCTTGCCATTGCCAATTAAACCTCTCTCTCCAACCTATTTTTCCAGTCTGTAGTTCTATATGTTTGTCATGTCCCCCATCCTTGGGATACCCAGAAAGACAAGGTACATGACGAGAACTAAAATGTATCTGCAGGTCCACTACACGCTGCTGGGAATAGTACTTGTATTGTTCCATACCAAACACCAACCACAATGACAAAGAACCACAGACACACGAAGGCCAACACAGAGCAACAAAAGAAACAACCCAAACAACTCAACATGGGACAGAAACTGAACCACCAGATCAATTATACAATATCAAGAGTCCAAGTCCATTCTATACATCAATATCATCATCCTAGCAACCCTAAGTACAAGGATCTAACCCAACCCAAGAAACCCAGAAGTACAAGCCCTCACCTCACCCCTCGCCGCCCCAAACTATAGCTACAACTCTGAACACCAACTCCAGCTGCAACCTCTACTCCAACTCTTCCATCCAACTCCAACACCTGAAAATTCAACGGTGGGGCACGTCACAGCGTGACCCAGTAGGATATTGATCACTCCGTATTTTACACCTTTTTTCTGCATGATTGCATGCCATTTAGATCGCTCAAATCGTGTTTTTCATGTTTATTCGACAATATTACGATGCTTTTCACGATTTGTTGTTTTTGTCGTATTTCAGGAGATTTGGAGCGATTTGGAGCGATTCTTAGATGCACCCACTCCGGAGTGTCACCGACGACTCTCTTGAGGGGTATTCTGTGATTAGAGAGGAGTGGAAGAAGAAAGAATGTCGTAGGAGCGACGAGGAGGCAAAAATACGAAGAATGGGCATTTCCAGTATGCCACTCGGCCGAGTGAAGGAGTCACTCGGCCGAGCATAGACAGCCCGCTCGGCCAGCCAGATCGGACATGCAACAGAGCTGATATCAGCGTGCACTCGGCCGAGCATCGCCATACCACTCGGCCGAGCACCGAGTCATCCCTCGCCCGAGTGGAGCCAAGACGACGGCAACCAAGAATGACCAACTCTCTGGAATCCGTCACTCAGCCCCAAAGACTGACTCGGCCGAGTGACGAACGACCGTCCGCCCGAATGAAGAACGCCCATCAGCCGAGTGAAGAAAAGTCACTCGGCCGAGTGACTCCCGAGGAGACGACCCCCAAAACCCCCAACTCTCTGGAATCTGTCAGGGTCTCTCACTCGGCCGAGTGACATTTGTCACTCGGCCGAGTGAGCCGCGCTGCCTGTAGCGTAAACTGTGATTTTGAGGCTGTGCAGGGGCATTTTCGTCAGGATTTTTTGGGCGATTTTGGGGGTATTTAACCCCAGTTTTTAACCTAGTTTAAGTAGCTTTTTCAGAACTTTTGGCAGCCTTTTTAGATTAACTTTTTAGGAATTAGATTTAGCTTTTAGGGAGGAGAGAAAAGTGATAATTTGTTGGATGCTATTTTGTTCTTCATTGGTTTGTCTCTCTCTCCCTCAAAAACTCCATTTTTATTGATATTTTGAATATTGCTATGAATTACATTGATTTTATTTGTGAATTTCTATTGAATTGCATGATGAATTGTGAGTAGTTTTATCGTCTTAGGGCGTAGGGATGAACCCCTACGAACCCTATTTCTAATTTGTGATGAATTGGTGAAGTTATTGCTAGAATTGATTAGGGTTAGTTTGGGATTGATTTAATACGAATAGCTAGGGATTCATACCGATTGGGATTTGCAAGAGATTGGATCCCAACTCGATAGGAAGCCCTAGAAATTCAAATTGGGTTGCAATTGGATTTCTCCGGAATCGGTTTGCAAGAGATTGGACCGAAACTAGGGTTTTCGATTGTAATTCTATACCAATACCCGTTTGCAAGAGATTGGACAGGTAGGAACTATCCCAACCTAGGTCGTAGCTCGAGTTTGCACGAGAGTGGGCTCGAGATACGATTGAACGATGATGTTGTTCTTCACGTAGCTTGCCTAGGTTAGGGTTTGCAAGAGATTGGGCCCTACCCTAGGTTTGCTATAGACCGGCAATAGCGCGAGAGCGTGAGCTTGGTTCTACATTTAGTTGCAACTAGTTCACCCGAATTTCAAGTCTAGCAATTGTGAGACCTACGAATCACAATGATAAGATACGGCAAGTAGCGGGGATTCACTATTTCTAGGCGTCTTTATTAATTTGTTATTTCTTTTATACGATTGAACTACTGTGACCGCATATTTGTGAACATTTCTCTACCATTATTATAGCCAGGTTGATTGAAGAGGACACTGTTATTAGGCTTCCCTGTGTTCGATACCCGCTCGCCGCTGCACCGTGCGCTTGCTGTAAGACTACAGTGTCGCCGCTCCGGGACGTGTATCCGGGGCACGATCAAGTTTTTGGCGCAGTTACCGGAGAAGCAATAGTGTTTGATTCTACCTACCTAGCTATTTTTCTTTTTTGTTCTATTATTTCTATTTTTATTTTGCCCTTCCGTTGTGCTAACTATTTCTTCGAAACTCTGTTATCCCTTGCATGTACACGAGATCCTCGGCAAACCCCGAAGAAATACTATACGATCCGGAGATCGAGCGTACATTGAGGAGGATCCGAGCGGAGAGGAGACCCGTTACGGAAGGAGATTTTATTACCCATCCTGGGACACCCGAAGAATTGGCAGAGCGAATGGCGAGGATCATTTCCATAAGAGATAGGTTTCGGCCTAAAACTTCTTCCACGACCTCGTCCATAGCCATGCCGGAGTTGGCGGCCGACAAAAATTTCGAGTTGAAGACCGGATTGGTGGTTCTTATGCAACAAGATCCTTTTCAGGGGAACTCCCATGAAAACCCTCATTACCACATCTAGCTCTTCTTATCAAAATGTGCCACCTTCCAAATGCCGGACGTCTCCGTAGATGCTATCAGACTGTGCCTCTTCCCTTTCACACTCAAGGACAAGTCCTTATATTGGTTGAGGACGCAAGCTGAAGGAATCTTCACCACTTGGGATGAATTTGCGAGTGCCTTCGTCGACAAATTTTACCCGCCCTCCAAGACGGTGAAGATAAGAAGTGCTCTCATGTCCTTCAAGCAAGGACCACAAGAGACTCTCTATGAGGCATAGGAGCGCTTCAAGGACTTGCAACATCAATGCCCCCATCATAGCATTGAGGATTGGGAGCTCGTCCACAGTTTCTACAATGAACTCCAACCGGACACGAAACAAATTATTGATGCTACCGCCAATGGAGCCATTTTGTCAAAGACTCCCGATGAAGCTACGGCCTTGCTTGAGGAGATGGCCTCGAACAACCAATAGTGGGGTGACGAGCGAGGACACTCTTCGTCCTCCTTGAAGTCGTCTAGCATTTATGAGGCCAAGGCCGTCACGGAGCTAGCCAACAAATTTGATTCTCTCCACAAGGTAGTGGAGAGATTGGAGAAGTACATTACGGAGCCTCAAGGAGCCCCTACTACATCCGCACCGACAAATCATATGAGCGATTGGCAAGACCAATCCCAAGCCATGTATGTAGGAGGAGAGCAAGGAGAAGGAGCTTTGGAGCAAATTCAATATGTCGCAAGGAACTCTGGATATTGGGCCAATACGGCCGCTAGAAACCATCCGGGTTTCTCATATGCCAATAATGATGGTGCATTGAACCCCCCGCAACAACAACCTCCTCAAGATCGGGCTCCACCACCACCACAACCGAATTATCAACCAAGGGGGCCACCGTAACAAAACTTCCCACCGAGGCAACAAGTGGGACCTTATAGGCCACCCGGGTACAATCAAGGGTGGAGAAATCCCAACCCTCCACAAGCTCAACAACGTTCAGATTTTGAAGCTAAGGTGGATGAGTTTGTGGCGGAACAAAGAAAGATTAACGCCACTTTGAAGGCGGGACAAGATTCCCTCGCCACCGTCGTCTCTCAAATTGGGGAGCAACTTGATTTGCTCAATAGAAACAACCAACAATTGCCGGCTCAACCCGAGCCGAATCCACGGGGCAACACCGGCCATATCAATGCGGTCGTTGCGGTTACAACAAGAGGAGGGAAGGATACCACTCCCCCCATGACCCAAATCAGGAACCCGTGGTGGAGAATCTACAAGAGAGCGAGCCGACAATTGAAGTTGAAAAAGAGAAGGAGCCGCAAGGAGAAGTGAAATTTAGAATGGAGGAGCTTATTGATGAGCGCCGATTTATGCCACCGGTGCCCTTCCCTCAACGGCTAGCTAGAGCCAAGATGGAGAAACGGCTAGCCAAGTTTCTCGAGTATTTGAGAGGGGTGAGCCTCAATATCCCCTTCCTCGACGCTATAGTGGAAATCCCATCCTACGCCAAGTTCTTAAAGGACTTGATTACGGGAAGGAAGAGGAAGGAGAAGATCATGCTCGTGGAGGAAGGGACTTGGCTCACAAAGAGGGAAAAGGAGCCCGCCAAATTTAAAGATCCAGGGAGTTTCTGGATTCCTTGCACTCTAGGCGGCGTCCCCCTACAAAAAGCATTGGTAGATTTGGGGGCTAGTGTTAGCCTCATGCCTCTCTCCATGTTCCGGAAGTTGAATACCGGCACGAATTTGAAGCCTACCGACATGCGGATTCAACTAGCGGACGGGAGGATTACAAGACCGGTTGGGATCGTGGAGGACATCCCACTCCAAGTTTCGGGGGACATATGTTTGCCATGCGATTTCATGATAATGGACATCAAGGAGGAGGGCGATACATCGCTCATACTTGGACGCCCATTCCTCGCCACCGCCGGTGTCATCGTCGATGTACGGGAGGGGACTCGTACCTTGAACGTCAGCAACATCGAAGTGGAGCTCCATATACCGAAGGCAATGAAGCACATGCCGTATCATGAGGAGCTAGATTACATGGACCTCCTTGATGAGGTCATTGAAGAGGCGATCCCCCACTCCATCGGCGCACCCCACGAAGATAGCTTCAAAGAAGGCCTAGATTTGGCCGAAGAAGAGAAGATGGAGCACTCCCCTGATATCTCCATGGCGATTGACGATGGCGACGCTGATGTCGCAAGAATACGAGAGCTCTGCAAGCTCTCGAAGTTGAGGACTCCGAAGAAAGCTCCACCGATACGACGATCGGTGTCACCGGCAAAGTCGAAGACCAGAACAAGCTCTAGCTTGGGGGAGCCACCCCCCAACATTGCCCATGACGAAGGGGAACTGAGGAAGACCACACACCACCATGATCCAAATCCGAGCGGTCTTCCCAGCAAATTCGACGGGTGCATCTGATATGCACCCAACATCCCGCGCTAAATTGAAAAATTAAAGGGGTCGAGCTCAAGACCTTAAACGAACGCTTGTCGGGAGGCAACCCGACTGTTATCGCATTATTTTTATTTTGGTCTTTATTTTTGTTTTAGACTTTATTAGTGTTTTTGAGTCGTTTGCCCGAAAAATTGTGACAACGGGTCCTATTTTCTTTGACAGGATGAGGAGGAAAGGATATCTATCATATGGAGGATGACCGAGGCGAAGAAGAGCGCTCCAGGAATGTGTTCGAGGCTTAGGAGGAAGAAGAAACCACCTGGAGGAAGAAAAACAGAGAGTAGAGCCAAAATGGAGCCCCGAAGCAGGAAACAGAGCCTTACTCGGCTGAGCACCATAGTCACTCGGCCGAGCAAAGAAAGTCGTCCGCCCGAGTAGCGCACCAACGAGGGAAGTCTGCTGTACCCAACTCTCTGTCTTTTTTTGTGATTTCAGTATAAACTGCCACTCTGTCGAGTATATTTCTTCACTCGATCGAGTGAAACTGATACCCTCCTTGGGCGAAAATTTCCAAGTAGCTTGTGCCACTCGGCCGAATGGACTTCTTCCACTCGGCTGAGGGTGGCAAAGCCACTCGGCCGAGTCATAAGTGGAGGGAGAAAATTTAAAAAACTTTTCCGTTACGATCACTCGGCCGAGTGACATAGTCACTCGACCGAGTCGTAACTTCACTTATATAAGGCGAACGGGCTCGGCGCGACTTTCGAAACGCCCAAATCCCAGTTTCACCCGAGCCCCTTCAGCTCCCGCCCGCTGCGATCAACACCCCCTCACCCGATTCACCTCGCCACCGCCACCGCTCACCGCGCCACCATCGGCGACCGCTCCGGCGACCAACCCCCGCTGCCGGCAACCTCCCTCGCCGCCGGCCGACCGTCGGTAACCCCCATTTCGCGCAAAATCTCATTTTTCCCCCTATTTTTGACGATACATAGACCCATTGAGCCCCTAACTCAAATCGACTTTTTTACTTATCTGTTATACCCCATCTTCCCCATGTATTTTGAATTTTATACGCTGATATCATTGTTTGAAGCGCAGGCTATCTTGGGGGAGCTTAGGGGAGCTTTCGGACGCGCTATTGGCTTCGTGGAGGCGGCGTCTTCGCACCTACCCACTGTTTTGCTCTTGTGGCGTGTTCAGGTACCTTCGTTCCATTTTTTTAGCACGCTGCATTTTTCATTAGTTGGGTGAGCACTCGGGGCACACATGCCGCCCCGTACATGGCCACGCACTCGGGGAGCTTCCACCAAGCGGAAGCGACAGGATGAGCCCGGCCCCTCCCACGCTAGGGAGGACTCCCCTCCACCTTCACCACCTCACCCCACACAACCACTTCCAGCCGACCACATCCATCAGCAGCCACTTCCAGCTGATCCCGTTCACGCACAGCCACCACCGGCTCCGGCCGTCTGGCCGCTGGGCATCACGTTCAGAGACGACGCACAGTGCATCCGATTTGAGCGTATCGCCCAGCGCCCAATAGTACCCTCCAGGTTCGCTCATTTAGCAGACCTCGACCGCCTGGGGGTACTTGAGGGGATGTTCACGTTGTACGACAACATGGGTTGGCGAGATTTTCTGTCTGTGTCGGCGGACACCTACGTCCGTCCGACACTCGAGGTGCTTAGCTCGATCGCCTGGACTGATGAGGGATGCTCCTTTAGACTCATGGATCCAGAGTGTCGGATCACTCTCGATATGCTTAGAGCATTCTTTCAGTGGCCCGCAGTCCCCGCACCCGACCGAGCCTACGCCCCACACACATCCCTCCCCCATCTTTCGATTCCCATGCCTTTTGGGCCAGGATCACGGGTTTACCACAGGCCTTTGACCCTAGTAGGGCCAATGCCTCAGCCATAGTCCACCCTTGCCTCCGTATAGCACAGCACCTTATGGCGACCACCTTTCTAGCGAGGTACGAGCCTGGGACGATGTCGACTCCTGAGCTCTATATGCTCTACGCGATGACTTTCCCCAGAGTTCTGGATAGGGATGGTGTTACGATGGTCCCTGCCGTTGAGATTAACGTCGCTAGCTGGTTTTTGGACCGCATCATCGTATCGGTGGGTGCTCGCTCCCCGATATGTTGCGGCGGCATGATCACCCTGCTAGCCCTGATGACCGGCGAGGACTTTCCGGCCGACCTGCGTCGACATTCGGGCCCCACTTCACTTTCGATAGACGTCATGGCCCGGATGAAGATGCTTCGTCCCCACGGCCAGCGGCACTGGGTATGGTTGCACGGTCCCTTCGGTGCTGACTACATGATCCTCCCGAGCCCCGCTCGGACACACATAGGACCAGCACATGAGGACTGGCTTCCGGCGATGGATCTCCTGATCCCCGCCGCCTACGTGCTTAAGGCCAAGGAGGCTGAGCAGGCACACCCTGCACCTGTTGACCCTGTGATCCCTCAGCCTGAGCCTGCACTTTTTGCCGCTCCCGACACCTCTGTCCACACTTCTACTGGTGTCGGGAGTACACTTGCTGAGCAGTCCTCCACGCCCACCACGTCTACCACTACCCCCACCACTGTTGTGCCCCTGTCGGTTGAGCCACTCACCTCTCTGCTACCCGAGCGTCCACCCACCATACTTGAGAGCGGCGAGTCTTCCTTTGCTTCCGTCGTGGAGACCCTATCCACTTTGATCTCCGCTGGGGTTTCGCCTTTTGTTCCCCACACTTCCTCCCCAGCAGTCGACCCTTCTGTCTCCACCGTAGCTGTCCTATCTGAGAGTGTCGTGATGTCTGTTCCCACGTCTATGTCACTGACCTCTCTTGCCGCCTCGTCACCGATTTTGTCTTCCACTTCCACTGCTGATGCTTCCACCTCACACCAGCATGCGTCCCAGCCTCGCACTGAGGCTGGGCATCCACTAGTGAGCACATCCCCCTTTCCACCCATGCCTGCTGTCCCGATCACCTACACTGCCCGTATCAGACAGCCCCAACCTGCTCAGCCTAGACCTGTCCGTCTCTCCGCTCCACCACCCCCTGACGCCTTAGTTTAAAGCGTTCGTGCTCTTGAGGGGGTGATGAGTGGACTCAGGGATGATTTTAGGGCTCTGTCTTCCACAGTCACCGCCATGCAGCACCACCTCGAGTTACTTCCCGGCATACACTTTTGCCTGACCCAGATTCTCGAGCGACTGCCACGACCACCACCACCCACCCAACAGACTATTACCCAGCCACCACCTCCTCCTCCTCCTCCTCCGCCTCAGGACGGAGATGGCGCAGCACCACCAGCTTAGGCACACCCTTGATGCCATTGATATTTTTTGCTGTTATGCTGCCCATTCTCTGCTTGGTCCTGATGATTTTTGCACACCCCTCCTCCCATCACTATTTTTATCCATATTTTAATCATATCATTCTATATCCTTTTTCGGGAGTGAGGGAGAGTATTTTTGGTGACACACACATATCTGCATCACTCTTATCCTTGCATGCATCACATCCGCATCATATTTTCATTTTGTTATTTTTATTTCTTTTTATCATGCATGCATACCCACCCCCCACCCATTTCACGTCTCTCGGTGTGCCACACTTAGCACATTGAGGACATTGTGCACTTTAGCTTGGGGGAGTGAGTTCTCACGCTTTTTGCTTTTATCACCTTTTATTTTTAGTTTTTTTTCGTGTTTTTCCGCTTTTACACCCATTTTGCATCACTTTTTCATTTTTTTACCATACATCACGTTTCTTTTATTTTCTTTGTGTGCTGCATTGTAAGTAGTTTTTATTTTTCTTTTGTCTTTATTTCTTTCATCTCCTGCTAGAGATGACTTTTCTGTGATGATGATGACGTGGTGTTAGCTTTTCTCTTTATGCATACTATATTTGTCGTGTCATAGCTTTTTATTTCTGATATCATATGCTATGTTCTGCTTTGCATTTAGAAATAATAACCCACTCTCTTTTGCCGTATGAAAATGGATGAAATTCTATTATTAGCTGATGTCTGATGATTCATATGTATGCTATCGTAGAAAACACACCAAGATTCACGCATTGATGCTTATATCTGAAGTACTGCTTTCTTTTCTCATATCACTTCTTATTGCATGATTTGTACGCTTCACTTCAGGTTGATTGAATGTCTGCTAGCATTGATAAATCCGGATTAGTTTACTTTTTGAGATCAAACTGAGTAGATTAGATTACCCTGCTGAAGTTGTCATGCACGTCCTATAGAGTGTACTGAGAGATACATTTATTTCTTTCTCCACATATCTTGAACGTAATTTCTCTATTTTAAATTCATTGGTGAATCTCCCCTTAGCGACTCTATTATTGGCATTCCCCCGTTATTATATCACATGCTCCAAATTCCCCAAAACCCAAAGAAAAAAATACTTGTATATCCTTCTCTTTGATTTGAGATCATTTGTGTATATATGCTATTAAAAAAAGAAGAGAAAAAGAGAAAAAGAAAAGAAAAAGAAAAGAAAAAGGAAAAAGATTTGAGAATAAGAAAAGAAAAGAGAAAAGAAGTTCGAAAACGATCCCATCTCATATCATTTCTCTCTTTCTTCCCTCTTTTGCTTTTATTTTTGTTTTCTTTGACTTTTGGAGCTTCGTAAGAAACAGGGATGTAAATATTGTTTTGTATATGCCACCACGCTTATGGATAAGCTTGGGGGAGAGAATCCGATGATGTGTGAGAGGGTGACTACCTGACGGTGCATGACAACCTAGGCTAAGTAATATTTTATACTCGGTGAGATTGCTAAAGTTTCACGAAATCCAGAAATCTACGCTGAGCATTCATTTCATGAAAACCACATTTTTTCTATTCTTACTGCTATATCGTGTGATATCTCTTATACTCCGTATAAAAAGCATTCAATTGAAAAAAGTGAGATCTATGATATTGTATACCGCTTTAGATGCTTCAGACGATGTTAATCTTAGAATTATTCCATTTTTCATGCTATATTGATATTCTTGGGTTTTCTATTTCAAATGCACCATTATACTATGATATCAAAATAAAAGTCTTTGACACGTGTTTTATATTCGATGCATGCTATATAAGTAAGCAAACCCCACGTCCTGAGAAAAATGATCTAGCGACTTCCCTCTTCGTTTTCTACTTTGTTTTTCATTTTTTTCGTTTTCCATTTCTCCATCGTTTTTTTATCTTTATCCACCGGGTTCTGTAACGACCGGTGTTTGTAATAGCTATTTTATATGAATGATATTGAATTTCCACTCCTTGTATGTTTTCTCGATTGAATCCTCACGTTTTAGCTTTTTAACGCCGAAATTTTAGAGTTAGAACGATCCTAGAAGCCATAGAATCTTTCCCGAAGCTTCGCGCTTCGTTTCAGCACATCTGGTGCATCTTAGTTGGTTCACGAAGGAGAAACAACCGACTAGAATGAGATCTAGTCGGTCGGCAATCCTTCGTGGACCGACTAGTTCAACGTATTAATAATAGCTGAGTTACTGTTTGTCGTTAGTCGGTCTAAGTTCAACCTTCGACCGACTAGTTCTCAAACTAGTCGGTCAAGAATTGTACTCAGACCGACTAATTCTGAGTTCACAGTACAGTAAAAGTTACTGTTTGTCGTTAGTCGGTCTAAGAACGATTTCTGACCGACTAGGTTGCAAACTAGTCGGTCAGCTATTGTTCTTCAACCGACTAATTCTTGTATAATCTTTCTTTTTAGTCGGTTAAGGGTGGCTCTTCAACCGACTAGTTCTAATTCTCATCTTTAGCTTTTGGTTGCCTTTTAGTCGGTCAACGTTGGTCGACCGACCGACTAGTTCTTAAACTAGTCGGTCACCAGTTGTGCTTTGACCGACTAATGTAGTCGACCTGTACCAAAACTTATTCTCGGTTTGCCACTTAATCGGTCTAAGTTAGACGACCGACCGAATAGTTCTTAAACTAGTCGGTCAACCACTCTTCTTTGACCGACTAGTTGACCCCGAAACCCTAGATCTATTTTAGCCGCCGTTTTTATTTCTATTTAATCCGTCGATTCTATCATTCTTCATTCATTCTTCCTGAGCCAAGATCATTCTCAAATCATCCCCAACCTTCACCAAATCATTTCCTTCATCCTCGGAGATTCTTTCTCGTCGTATCTTGCGCCGGATACCGATCTAGGTCGCCCGGATCTCGTTTTTCGGCCGTAGCTTCCCGGGATTGTTCTTCGTCGCCAAAACACGATCTGTTTTGGTGTCTTCCATTCGCTCCTCTACGGTTAGTAATCCTAATCTCGTAATCTCTATTAACCCACACCGTAAATTAGAAACCCTAAATTAAAAATGGATTATTAGACATAGGATTCCAATGCAAAACAATTTAGAACTTCCGTCTAATCTTTATTTTGCCATAAACAGTGAATTCATCTACCGTAGGACATCGTTCTCGTTACTCACGTCGATCAACAATTCGGTACCAGGCAAGTGAAACTTGCCAACACTTCTTTAAGCCATGTTTTTAGGCCAATTCTTGTACTAGCGTGAAAGAGACTAGATCGTGAAATGATAGCGATCTAGGCGCAACTTTGTGATCTAGCTTGACAACGAAGCTAGATCCGACACCTTGCCATATCATTTATGCATTGATATCTGTCATGTTTAAATTCCTTAACTGTACGCATTTGAATTGTTAACTGCCATGCATTGCATCGTACATGTCATCCTAGTTAAAACTTGCATTGTAGCACACGCTACACTACTTGTACAATCCATGTTTTCGTGTTACCGGCTAGGCACCCGTTATGCGGGCATAACCCCACGCCATCCGTGTTTAAAACACTTCCTGGCTCGTGATCCAGAAGCGAGCATTCCGTGTTCGGGGGTAATGCCCTGGCTCGACACACGTGGAGGGGTAGGGATAAACGGTCACTTGAGCGTAAGAGTTGGCCCATACAGCCACTCTAGCCAAAGGGCAGAATCTCTGTGCACGACGTGATTACAATTCCAGTACTTGTCTTTTACTTGTTTACTTGCCACGCTATGTCATTTTTCATTTTATATCCATGTCACACCTTACTTTAGAACTGCTAGGTTGCTTTAATTTTTTATAGTTTCCTTGCACAGGTCTTTTTAGACTTGCTGACATGTGCCCCTTCTCTTTGGGTGACGCATGTTAGTTGTTGAGCCAGAGACAGTTACGGAGGGTGACGAGTTCGTGGAGTTCGTGCCCGAACCTGTGGGTGACGTGGAGTACGAGGACACCGGTGATCAATCTTAGAGACCTCCCGTACTTTTCTTTTGTTAGATGTGGTTGTCGGTGAGTAGCACCGTTTTGTTAGACTCTGTTCGCCATGCTAGGCCTTGTACTTTTGAATCTTTTGTTGCCTGGTGGCATTTCTGGTTGTGGACTTTTGTTGGACTATGAGTTGAATAAATGCTATATTATTCGTCTCTTTTGCTATTATAATTATTGTTGTTCTGAGTCACGTTACAGGGACCTGCTAATTCGTTTTATTTGACGCTTATCGTACTTGCGGCTTTGCAGCTTCAAGTCCGTGCGGACCTTCTCACGCTTCGCCTCCATGTTTTTGGGAAGCGGGGCGTGACAGGTTTCTTTGGTGGCCCATGCAGGTCAAATTTTTCTGTAACTGTGACTTAATCGGAATGACAATAAGAATTATAGCAAGTCCAATAAACAAAATTCAACACCGTGTCATAAGCAAAGAGTCTGATTTGTTTCGTTTTCCTGTGTCAATAGATGGCTGGGAGACGAAATACCCGTGCTGGTGGTGGTGTGCCCCCTCGTGACCAGGAGCCGGACCGAGAGCCCACCACCGGGGAGATGATGAGAATGATGCATCAGATGATACAGGTGCAGCAAGGAATTCTGCAGACTGTCCGTAATGTTTCGCCTGCTCGTGCAGCGCCGGGTGTCCAGGCTGCCCCTCGCTTCGAGCCCGGAGCGAAGAAATTTCGGGAGCTGGGTCCCGCTTACTTCGATGGGACCGAGGGACCCCTGGCTGCAGATGAGTGGACCAGGAACATGGAAGATAATCTGAAGATGTCGAAGGTCGACTCGACTGGATGGGTTGATCTGGCGAAGCGACAGCTGAAGGACAACGCGCGGAACTGGTGGGATGCCGAGGAGGAGTTGCTGGAGGAGCCGATTTCTTGGGCTACCTTCAAGTCCAGATTTGACGAGGAGTATTTTCCTAAGGCCGCCAGGAGGGAGATGGCTCAGCACTTCATTGATTTGAAGCAGGGGAATTTGACGGTGGATCAGTACCACAAGGAATTCACGAGGCTGAGTCGTTTTGCAACGAAGATGGTGCAGGATGCTGAGGAGAGAGCCCAGAGGTTTCTGCAGGGGCTTTCGTTGGATCTGCAGAGCTATGTCACTTCTTCTGATGCGGAGACTTACCAGAAGGTTCTGATTGCGGCGAAGAGGTAGGAGAGGATTGTGAATCAGAAGAGGGGACAGATTTCTGGCACTGGGAGGAGGCCTATGGAGCATGCCAGAGCAGTGGTGAGACCGGGGCACGGGCCCAACCAGCCTGTGCAGTTCAAGAGGCCCGGAGGACCTCCTACTTTGAAGACTTGTAATTTCTGTGGTAAGACTGGGCATATCAAGGATCAGTGCCGGAAGATGCTGGGGCAGTGTCTGGTTTGTGGCGACCCTGCGCATACCATGAAGGATTACCCGAGGTCGAAGCAGCCGTGGAGGGCACCTGTTGCAGCTCAGCCGTTGCAGCAGAGGGCACCTGTTCCTGCTGTTCGTGGAGCGCCTCTCGTTCCACAGAGACAGGCGTTTCAGTAGGCTGTCCAGCCGAAACAGCAGGCATTTCTGATGACTGCTGCTGAGACCGAGACGCTGGATAAGGTTATTGCAGGTAACTTTCTATCTAGCTGTTTCTTTCTTAGTCAGTTTGGTTGTTAGATTTGATTAGTTGTTTGCATATGATTGTTTGCTAGAATAGAATTTGATTGTTAGACTGTCTGTTAGGTGTGATCTTGGTTTGCGCTTTTCCTGCACGAGTTCTCTTTGACTCTGGTGCATCCATGTGCATCATTTCTCGGAGCTTCGTGGAGAGGCATTCCTTGTCGACTTCCTCTCTTCCCCAGAGTTGGAACATCGTCATAGGGAATGGTGTGATTTCGGTGCATCGTGGGTGCAATTCTTGCCCGTTGGTGGTCTTTGGACACGAGCTGTATGCTGACTTTATTGTCCACGACATCATCAACTACGATGCAGTGCTTGGGATGGATTGGCTTGCGAGCTTCTATGCTACGATCGACTGTCGGAGGAAGAAGGTGATGTTCGAGATTCTCAGACATCCAGTGTTTGAGTTCAGCCGTGGTAGCAGTTCGCTTGGTCCGGTCAGGCTTCGGGCCAAGCCGGTGGAGGCTGTGGCTATGCTGATGGAGCAGGGTAGGCCTGCTGTGGTGCGTGAATTTGATGACATCTTTCCCGAGGAGATGTCTGGTCTGCCGCCCGATCGAGCTCTAGAGTTTTCGATTGACCTGATTCCGGGAGCGCAGCCCATTTCAAAGGCACCTTATCGTATGGCTCCGGCGGAATTGGAGGAGCATGCGTCGCACTTGAGGACGGTATTGGAAATTCTGAGGAGGCATCGGTTGTATGCCAAGTATTCGAAGTGCGAGTTCTGGCTGGATAGAATGGCTTTTCTTGGGCATGTGGTGACTGGTGATGGGATTTCGGTGGATCCTGAAAAGATTAGGGCTATCAGAGAATGGCCTGTTCCGCAGTCAGCGTCTGAGATCCGGAGTTTTCTTGGACTTGCAGGTTATTACCGGCGATTCATCAAGGATTTCTCCCGTATTGCCGAGCCGATGACCAGGTTGATGCGGAAGGATGTATCTTTTGATTGGTCCATTGGTTGTGAGGAAGCTTTTGGTGTTCTGAAGGAGCGGTTGACGTCTGCCCCTGTTCTTGTTGTGCCCGACTGGATTGGAGGATTAGAGATATTTTGTGATGCTTTTGGCAAAGGTCTTGGGTGTGTGTTGCATCAGCATGGGCACGTGGTTGCGTATGCTTCTCGTCAGCTTAAGGCTCACGAGAAGAATTACCCGACGCACGATTTGGAGTTGGCTGCTGTCGTGTTTGCGCTGAAGATTTGGAGGCACTTCTTGGTGAGTGAGAAAGTGGAGATTTTCACCGATCACAAAAGCTTGAAGTACATTTTCACGCAGAAGGAGCTCAACATGCGACAGCGTCAGTAATTGGAGCTCATGGCAGACTATGAGATCGAGTTGCAGTATCACCCGGGTAAAGTGAATGTGGTTCCAGATGCGTTGAGTAGGCTTCCGGCGGTGATGTTGTTGACTTCGCAGTGGAGATTGCAGCAGGATTTTTGCGAGTCTGGAGTTGAGGTGGTTCTGCCTGGAGAGATTTATTCGTTGATGTGTATGCAGATACAGTCGACGATCGTGGATCGGATCAAGGCTGGGCAGAGTGGTGACCCGAAGTTGGTAAAGATTTGAGAGATGGTGGAAGCGGGTCTGCGGACTGATTTCGTGATTCACGAGGATGGCTCGCTGAGGTTTGGAGCCAGGTTGTGTGTGCCTGCGGGAGATATCAGAGATGAGCTGTTGGTGGAGGCACACAGTTCGCCGTATTCTGTGCATCCTGGTGGGACCAAGATGTACAAGGATCTTCATTTGAATTTCTGGTGGCATGGGATGAAGAGGAGTGTGGCTCGGAGTGTGGCCAAGTGCTTGGTTTGCCAGCAGGTGAAAGCGGAGCATCAGCGTACGGCGGGGTTGCTACAACCGATTCCGATTCCGGAGTGGAAGTGGCAACACATCACTATGGACTTCGTGACTGGGCTACCTCGGAGTCCGAAGCAGAATGACGCGATTTGGGTGATCATAGACCGATTGACCAAATCCGCGCACTTTATCCCGTTCCGAGTAGGACAGTCCACTGAGGCGCCGGCGAGGAGATATATGGAGGTAAACTCTTTTACTTTCCATTTTCATTCCTTTCCCTAGAATAGTTAGTGATGTAACGTGTTTGTGCAGGAGATCGTTCGACTGCACGGAGTCCCTGTGAGTATCGTGTCGGACAGAGACACGAGATTCACGTCTCAGTTCTGGCAGAGTCTGCAGAGGAGTTTGGGTACGAGTCTGAGTTTCAGCACGGCGTACCATCCGCAGACGGATGGCCAGTCCAAGAGGACGATTCAGATCTTGGAGGACATGCTGGGGGGTGTATGTTGGATTTTAAGGGTTCGTGGGAGGACCATCTACAGCTGGTGGAGTTCTCTTATAACAACAGCTTCCAGGCGAGTATTGGCATGGCACCATTCGCTGCGCTATACTGAAGGAAATATCGATCGCCACTGAGTTGGGATGACGTTGGAGATCGGGAGCTGTTAGGACCTGAGATGACCGTGGAGGATGTGGATGTTGTCAGAAACATTCGGGAGCGGCTGAGGATTTCTCAGGACCGTTTTAAGCATTGGGCTGATGCTAAACGGCGTCCATTGGAGTTTCAGCCTGACGACCCCGTGTTTATGAAGATTTCCCCGAATCGAGGAGTGATTCGCTTTGGGAAGCGCGGGAAGCTGAGCCCGAGATACATTGGACCGTTTGACGTTCTGGAGAGGGTTGGCTAGATAGCCTACCACTTAGCCTTGCCTCCATCTTTGGTTGGAGTTCACGACGTCTTCCATGTGTCGCAGCTTCGTCGTTATGTTAGCGATCCGTCTCACGCTGTGGATTTCTCGGAGATCACCGTTCGCCCTGATCTGACGTATGACTAGCTGCCAGTTCAGATTTTGGACAGGCGTCAGAAGTCACTTCGGAACAAGACCGTAAATCTTGTGAGGGTGATGTGGCGACACGGCTCGCCAGGAGAGTCTACTTGGGAGAGGGAAGATGAGATGCGTGAGCGCTACCCACTTTTGTTCCCTGACACGTGAGTGTTAGGAAATTCCGAGGGCGGAATTTTTCTTAAGGTGGGGAGGATGTAACGACGGGTGTTTGTAATAGCTATTTTATATGAATGATATTGAATTTCCCCTTCTTGTATGTTTTCTCGATTGAATCCTCATGTTTTAGCTTTTTAACGCCGAAATTTTAGAGTTAGAACGATCCTAGAAGCCATAGAATCTTTCCCGAAGCTTTGCGCTTTGTTTCGGAACTTCTGGTGCATCTTAGTTGGTTCACAAAGGAGAACCAACCGACTAGAATGAGATCTAGTCGGTCGGCAATCCTTCATGGACCGACTAGTTCAACGTATTAATAATAGCTGAGTTACTGTTTGTCGTTAGTCGGTCTAAGTTCAACCTTCGACCGACTAGTTCTCAAACTAGTCGGTCAAGAATTGTACTCAGACCGACTAATTCTGAGTTTACTGTACAGTAAAAGTTACTGTTTGTCGTTAGTCGGTCTAAGAACGATTTTCGGCCGACTAGGTTGCAAACTAGTCGGTCAGCTATTGTTCTTCAACCGACTAATTCTTGTATAATCTTTCTTTTTAGTCGGTTAAGGGTGGCTCTTCACCCGACTAGTTCTAATTCTCATCTTTAGCTTTTGGTTGCCTTTTAGTCGGTCAACGTTGGTCGACCGACCGACTAGTTCTTAAACTAGTCGGTCACCAGTTGTGCTTTGACCGACTAATGTAGTCGACCTGTACCAAAACTTATTCTCGGTTTGCCACTTAATCGGTCTAAGTTAGACGACCGACCGAATAGTTCTTAAACTAGTCGGTCAACCACTCTTCTTTGACCGACTAGTTGACCCCGAAACCCTAGATCTATTTTCAGCCGCCGTTTTTATTTCTATTTAATCCGTCGATTCTATCATTCTTCATTCATTCTTCCTGAGCCAAGATCATTCTCAAATCATCCCCAACCTTCACCAAATCATTTCCTTCATCCTCGGAGATTCTTTCTCGTCGTATCTTGCGCCGGATACCGATCTAGGTCGCCCGGATCTCGTTTTTCGGCCGTAGCTTCCTGGGATTGTTCTTCGTTGCCAAAACACGATCTGTTTTGGTGTCTTCCATTCGCTCCTCTACGGTTAGTAATCCTAATCTCGTAATCTCTATTAACCCACACCGTAAATTAGAAACCCTAAATTAAAAATGGATTATTAGACATAGGATTCCAATGCAAAACAATTTAGAACTTCCGTCTAATCTTTATTTTGCCATAAACAGCGAATTCATCTACCGTAGGACATCGTTCTCGTTACTCACGTCGATCAACAATTCGGTACCAGGCAAGTGAAACTTGCCAACACTTCTTTAAGCCATGTTTTTAGGCCAATTCTTGTACTAGCGTGAAAGAGACTAGATCGTGAAATGATAGCGATCTAGGCACAACTTTGTGATCTAGCTTGACAACGAAGCTAGATCCGACACCTTGCCATATCATTTATGCATTGATATCTGTCATGTTTAAATTCCTTAACTGTACGCATTTGAATTGTTAACTGCCATGCATTGCATCGTACATGTCATCCTAGTTAAACTTGCATTGTAGCACACGCTACACTACTTGTACAATCCATGTTTCCGTGTTACCGGCTAGGCACCCGTTATGCGGGCATAACCCTACGCCATCCGTGTTAAAAACACTTTCTGGCTCGTGATCCAGAGCGAGCATTCCGTTTTCGGGGGTAATGCCCTGGCTCGACACACGTGGAGGGGTAGGGATAAATGGTCACTTGAGCGTAAGAGTGGGCCCGTACAGCCACTCTAGGCAAAGGGCGGAATCTCTGTGCACGACGTGATTACAATTCCAGTACTTTTCTTTTACTTGTTTACTTGCCACGCCATGTCATTTGTCATTTTATATACATGTCACACCTTACTTTAGAACTGCTAGGTTGCTTTACTTTTTAATAGTTTCCTTGCACAAGTCTTTTTAGACTTGCTGACATGTGCCCCTTCTCTTTGTGTGATGCATGTTAGTTGCTGAGCCAGAGACAGTTGCAGAGGGTGACGAGTTCGTGGAGTTCGTGCCCGAACCTGTGGGTGACGTGGAGTACGAGGACACCGGTGATCAATCTTAGAGACCTCCCGTACTTTTCTTTTGTTAGCTGTGGTTGTCGGTGAGTAGCACCGTTTTGTTAGACTCTGTTGGCCATGCTAGGCCTTGTACTTTTGACTCTTTTGTTGCCTGGTGGCATTTCTGGTTGTGGACTTTTGTTGGACTATGAGTTGAATAAATGATATATTATTCGTCTCTTTTGCTATTATAATTATTGTTGTTTTGAGTCACGTTACAGGGACCTGCTACTTCGTTTTATTTGACGCTTATCGGACTTGCGGCTTTGCAGCTTCAAGTCCGTGCGGACCTTCTCACGCTTCGTCTCCATGTTTTTGAGAAGCGGGGCGTGACAGGTTCGCTTTTTACTCATCTTCCTCGAGGACGAGTAAGAGGTAAGCTTGGGGGATTTTGATCACTCCGTATTTTACACCTGTTTTCTGCATGATTGCATGCCATTTAGATCGCTCAAATCGTGTTTTTCATGTTTATTCGACAATATTGCGATGCTTTTCACGATTTGTTGTTTTTGTCGTATTTCAGGAGATTAGCAGTGATTTGGAGTGATTCTGAGATACACCCACTCCGGAGTGTCACCGACGACTCTCTTGAGGGGTATTCTGCGATTGGAGAGGAGTGGAAGAAGAAAGAACGTAGTAGGAGCGACGAGGAGGTAAAAATACGAAGAATGGGCATTTCCAGCATGCCACTTGGCCAAGTGAAGGAGTCACTCGGCCGAGCATAGACAGCCCGCTCGGCTGGCCAGATCGGACACGTAACAGAGCTGATATCAGCGTACACTCGGCCGAGCATCGCCATACCACTCGGCCGAGCATCGAGTCATCCCTCGCCCGAGTGGAGCCAAGACGACGGCAACCAAGAATGACCAACTCTCTGGAATCCGTCAGTCAGCCCCAAAGACTGACTCGACCGAGTGACGAACGACCGTCCGCCCGAATGAAGAACGCCCATCGGCCGAGTGAAGAAAAGTCACTCGGCCGAGTGACTCCCGAAGAGACAACCCCCAAGACCCCCAACTCTCTGGAATTTGTCAGGGTCTCTCACTTGGCCGAGTGACATTTGTCACTCGGCCGAGTGAGCCGCGCTGCCTGTAGCATAAACTGCGATTTTGAGGCTGCGCAGGGGCATTTTCGTCCGGATTTTTTGGGCGATTTTGGGGGGTATTTAACCCCAGTTTTTAACCTAGTTTAAGGAGATTTTTCAGAACTTTTGGCAGCCTTTTTAGATTAACTTTTTAGGAATTAAATTTAGCTTTTAGGGATGAGAGAAAAGTGATAATTTGTTGGATGATATTTTGTTCTTCATTGGTTTGTCTCTCTCTCCCTCAAAAACTCCATTTTTATTGATATTTTGCATATTGCTATGAATTCCGTTGATTTTATTTGTGAATTTCTATTGAATTGCATGATGAATTGTGAGTAGTTTTATCGTCTTAGGGCGTAAGGATGAACCCCTACGAACCCTATTTCTAATTTGTGATGAATTGGTGAAATTATTGCTAGAATTGATTAAGGTTAGTTTGGGATTGATTTAATACGAATAGCTAGGGATTCATACCGCTTGGGATTTGCAAGAGATTGGATCCCAACTCGATAGGAAGCCCTAGAAATTCGAATTGGGTTGCAATTGGATTTCTCCGAAATCGGTTTGCAAGAGATTGGACCGAAACTAGGGTTTTCGATTGTAATTCTATACCAATACCCATTTGCAAGAGATTGGACGTGTAGGAACTATCCCAACCTAGGTCGTAGCTCGAGTTTGCACGAGAGTGGGCTCGAGATACGATTGGACGATGATGTTGTTCTTCACGCTAGCTTGCCTAGGTTAGGGTTTGCAAGAGATTGGGCCCTACCCTAGGTTTGCTATAGACCGGCAATAGCGCGAGAGCGTGAGCTTGGTTCTACATTTAGTTGCAACTAGTTCACCCGAATTTCAAGTCTAGCAATTGTGAGACCTACGAATCACAATGATGAGATACGGCAAGTAGCGGGGATTCCCTATCCCTAGGCGTCTTTATTAATTTGTTATTTCTTTTATACGATTGAACGACTGTGACCGCATATTTGCGAACATTTCTCTACCATTCTTATAGCCAGTTTGATTAAAGAGGACACTGTTATTAGGCTTCCCTGTGTTCGATACCCGCTCGCCGCTACACTGTGCGCTTGCGGTAAGACTACAGTGTCGCCGCTCCGGGACGTGTATCCGGGGCGCGATCAGATATACCAACTCCCACTAGTATGCCATTATGAAAAAGTAACTATTTTACATGCATTCATAGCAAGGTGAAAATCAAGTATGGAATGAGCTAAAGGGAACACGTGTATGACATAAAGTAATAAATGCATGACATAAACGAAAGTACAACAACAAAAAAAGAGTGCAACAACATAAGTACAATAAACGCAAGCGACATGAACTACAATAGGTGATGCATATAACAAGGGTATACAACATGGAAGCTACAAGGAAAGAACGTACAAGTAAGCAACATTTAATAATGCTACAAAAGTAACGAAAGTTATTTAATAGTGATTTGGACCCTAAGTAGTGGGTAGACCTTCTTGGGACTGGACCTCACCCCCAGTTGGGGTGAAACAGGCAAACTCCCTGAGACATGCTCTTACTAAAGGAGCCATGTTTTCCCCTTATTTCCCCTTCACATTTTCTCCTATTTCCTCATTTCTGCCACTCCCCGCCACTCGGGCAAGAGCAGGAGGTCCACTAACCACCAATCCAATCCCTCATGTTTTCCCCACAACTTAGTGTCCCCCAATCCCCGTGTCACCCTCATTTAAGAGGACTTAATCATTTATTGGCGTTTCAATTAAAAATTAACGTGTAACAAAAGGAATCACATAGCAACCACCATTTTCACCTCCTCTCATTCCAACACATATAACTTTTCCAACCACAACATTTGCCCCATAGTTTTCATTTTCAAGACATATAATTCCAACACATATAATTTTTACAACCATATTTCTCATAGCCAAATTATGCAAGACAATTCTCTATTTTCATACTTAACTACATGTAGGCATTTTCACAAACACTATGATGGCATCATGACAAATCATTAGTCCAATAGAAATCAACATGAAACTTAAAGCGAGACAACAACTTGATCGTTTGTTGATTTAATTCATAACATGAAAAGAATGGCATATCCATGAATAGAGTTAATCTCTTTAATTGATACAACATGAGCCCAATAGCATGATAACAACTAGATAAATCTTGATAGTATATTGATTTAATTTCATGGCATGAAAAGAATGCATAGTCATAAAGAAAGCTAACCTCTTTAACATACTTGGATGAAATTAGAATAACACAGTATATGGAGGGGGTTTCCTTCTTGATATAAAGCAATCCCATAATGAGATACCATCCATGCTACAACACTACTAATGATGGCATCATGACAAATCATTAGTCCAATAGAAATCAACATGAAACTTAAAGCAAGACAACAACTTGATAGTATGTTGATGGCATCATGCCATCCCACTATGATGGCATCATGACAAATCATTAGTCCAATAGAAATCAACATGAAACTTAAAGCAAGACAACAACTTGATTGTATGTTGATTTAATTCATAACATGAAAAGAATGGCATATCCATGAATAGAGTTAATCTCTTTAATTGATACAACATGAGCCCAATAGCATGATAACAACTAGATAAATCTTGATAGTATATTGATTTAATTTCATGGCATGAAAAGAATGCATAGTCATAAAGAAAGCTAACCTCTTTAACATACTTGGATGAAATTAGAATAACACAGTATATGGAGGGGGTTTCCTTCTTGATATAAAGGAATCCCATAATGAGATACCATCCATGCTACAACACTACTAATTAGCCATATTATGGATGAGACAACAAGCATGGCTTGAATAATACTCTTGCATGCACAAATACTAACTTTTATGGGGCCTATCCCAACTTTAACTGCAGATTGTTACAATTCCAATTAGAACTGGGCTTGGTCTTCTAAATTAAAGTTGTAGGTACACAGCTTATGAGTTCAGATATCAATTTTTATGACGTTCCGATGAATACTCTATTTAATACAGAATTTACGGCAGGGTATACAAGTGCTGGAAAATAAAACAAAAACTGTCCTCACTTGAGTACCAGATTACTCCTAAATGCTGATAGATTCAAAAAAAAACTGAAAAGCTACAAAGTTGTGGGGCTTGAAGTCTTCTTTCCAACGAGACCAAGAACACACCATTTCGTTAAGAATTGAGGGACTGATCGCTGTTTCCGTGAAAGATGTCCAGGTCGAGGAAAAACAGACATGCTGAAATAGATGAATTTTTACCCCTATTTCTAATCCGAATTAGACAAGGTGTTCAACATGAAAGTTGGATTTAAGGGTCCCATTCTTCAGCCATAAAATTTTCAGATCATTCTCAATACTAAATTATGAGATATAAACCAAACAAATAGCATGTAATTCTGTCCCAAATCTCAACGACAACAAGGTAAAGAACTAGTTTCATTAACCAAGCCTTAACTTCTTCATCCAAACACCATCATGTGCATTCAACTTTGATAAATATGTTAGCTTGCATGAAAAAGAGAGCATCTTGCAAGAAATGCAATAAAGATCACAACTTTGAACCAAAGATATCAACTGTCTTCATGAATTAATAAAAGGAGCTTACTTTCTTTATCACAATTACTTAAGCAAAATAGCAACATTCATATGAATTCATAATAAAGACATGAACTTTACCATCACCACATATTAAAGAAGCTAACCTTAACAAAAGCATGCATTTGTGCTACTAAAAATGAGAGCTTTATTATTAAACATGCCATGCACTTAGCATACTAATAGGAGTTTGAAATCCTACCTCTTATAGCTTCCTTTTCTTATCAAAATCCAAGCTTTGGCATCAAGAAAACTTCTTCTCTAAACTCCATTACAAAAGCTCCAATTTGCATGCATAATCTCCTCTTTTTAGCTTCAATCAACTCCTACTTGATAGCACTTAGGATTAGGACTTAAATGGATGGAAGGGATGAGATTTTCCCATGAAAAATTTGAGGTAAAATGTGAGGAGAGAAAGGGAACACGAAAATGATAAGAAAATATGAGAAAAATAAAAGGAAAAAGAAAGAAGTATGAAAGGAAGTGAAGAGTTTCTAGATTTTTCTCTTCTTTCTTTTCTCTTCTTTCTTTTCTCTTCTCTTCTAAATGTTTCTTCCTATCTCTAAGGTCAAAGGGTCAAAGACCCTAGAATTTGCCATGCAAGGTGGAATGACATAAACACCCTCATCACTTACCCCCTCCAACTTCTTGGATATTACCAAATAGCCTTTACTATGCACACCCACATCTTTACTACACACACACACACCTTAACTTAATTACAACAATGACATACCCCAACCCCTTTTCACACTAGTCCTCATACACACCCTCATTCATGCATCCATACATACATAGTGTACACACACATACACTTGCATGCACATACATCCCTACACATATCTCTACATAAAGGTCATTATCATCTCTTTGTACATCCAAGCACACACACTACATACATCCTTGCCATATGTATCAACATACAACCATACATACACATATAGAGCCTCACACACACACACACACACACACACACACACACACACACACACACACTCACATCTACATCCATTCCACACATCACTACAAGTAGTCATACATATTAGTACACTAACATTTATACAACAAGCCACTACTAATATTAAGACCAATAGCAACAACCCAATACCAATACTCATTACACCACAAATACTCACTACATCCCACTACACCACATCCAAATAGGCACATTCAATAGTAATCAAATATTATAAACTGTACACACCACTCCTAATTGCACGTGTGCCATTTCCATGCACACCCACTTTGCTATACACACAACCAACTAATTACAACGATGTCATGTTCATTATGAATAATAATACTACCCCTATTAATAACATATCATCATTAACACTCAAAACATACCATATAAACCAATGTTAATAGATAATGCACTATCATATGCACTACAATACATTTTATCAACCATATATACATCCATGACATCCTCATTCAAGCAACCATATGTATACTGATAACACATTCATATAGGCATGCATCCATCCATATAGGCATATATGTAAGCAACCAATAGATAATTACTATACACACTACATATTTACTATTCAAACTACACATATACACACATTTATATATATACACACACATCCTGAAGCAAAAACATGTACACCCTACCGTACATGGCAACTGGACCATTACAATGTTAGGTAGCACACTCACAAAATTTCAAGTCAAACAAACATCATTTGGGCATCGAATCATCCATCACAAAAAGTTGCAAAAAATTCCAGAATGATTTGATGCACAAATGGTGTTTGTTGGACTTGAAATTTTGTTGGGGGTAGCCTAACATATAGAACTAACATTTGCAAAAAAATTCAAAAAAATACTTTAAAACACCCCAGAAAGGGGGTGTGGCAGGTATGGTTACCTAAGAACGTTCTTAGGTACATTTTCCTCATGTGTGTGTGTGTGTGTGTGTGTGTGTGTGTGTGTGTGTGTGTGAAATGGAGAGTGCTGACAGCGCTGGAAATTTTTCCAGCGCTGTCAGCGATCTGGGCGACATGCAAGGTTTTTTTTATTTTTTTTACAGTAGTTAGATAAACTTGTTACCAAGCTCTCCACAAATTTTCAGGTCGATCCAACACCGTTTGAGCCTCCATTCATCGATTTCAAAAACGTTGCGCAAAACTGTCCAGATTTTGCGCAACGTTTTTGAAATCTATGAACGAGGCTCAAACGGTGTTGAATCGACCTGAAAATTTGTGGGGAGATAGTTAACGAGTTTATCTAACTACTGCAAAAAATTAAAAAAAACTTGCATGTCGCCCAGATCGTTGACAACGCTGAAACAATTTTCAGCGCTATCAGCACCCCTCCATTAACCTCTCTATATATACATACATATGTATGTATGTATGTATGTATGTATGTATGTATGTATGTATATGACGTCCACTAGGTTTTGGCACTATGTATAGTTGGAACGGGGATACCAGGAGGATGATGTTGTATTGTGGCTTGGAGGTCGAACACGGGGGGGGCGTGTGATGTGCTTGAGAACAAATAGGAACCGGATCACCCGATGGGTGAGCTCGCCCTATCGCTGATGGTTGTCACGATATAAAACTACGGAAAGATGTAAGATATAAAAAGTAACCTAGGACTTTGATTTCCGCCCTATCATGAGTCCTCTCTATTACGACCGATGGATAGGAATACGATCGAATTCTAGGGTTTAGTGGTGAGACGTTGCCTCTAATAGAGATACCTAGTGTCACATGGGCCCGATATTCCTGTCGATGCCCAGGATGATACGCTAGGTCTACCTGGGTTCGGGCGGTGGGCATTCCCATGTCCAACACCAACCGACTCCGGGAGCACTAAGCTCGCAACGATTGCTCCCGACATTTCATTATGCCGTTCCCATGCGCTAGGAATCAATGTATACGCTCGGGGTGTGAGCTGTGGTTAGAGGATCAAACTCCCGTTTTTTTCCTTGGCCCGACGGTCAGAGGAGGTCTTTATCCCACCAATGACAATAAAACACCCAGTGTAACCATCTAAATCCATATATCCTATCGAAACCCTAATCCTATGGTCGTTTTAGGGAGAACCCACGAAGGGGCTTCCACCAATGTCTCAGATTAGAAAACTACACACTAATCATTGCAATAGATTCAACAAAACAAATTTCATCCATTAAAATGAAGATCAATCAATAGAATACTAGAGCAAACGATAGTATCTAGTAAACGATAGTATTAACGCAATATTAAAGTATCAAAGCGATCGGAGAACTTACAAAACAAGTTTAATTAAAAGCAGCCAAAAAACCCTAAAAACAGTTAAGAAAACTGGGGATTCGTTTTCTGGGAAACCTAGGGCTATATATACATTTTGGCAAGAAGCCAGGGAATATTCCCACAAGAAGACAAAAATAAACGTCCAACCGATCAGTTGAAACATCAACCGATCGGTTGAGACGGCCGTTTGACTGGGTCTTCAGCTTCTGAGATACTTCACCCGATCACTAAACCGATCGGGGGAAGTCGTTAGGCTCTTGAGCTTGCGAAGAAATGCAACAGGTGACCCGATCGATTGACAAGTCAACCAATCGGGTGGAGTTCGGCTCAGAAAATAGAGAGTACTGTCGCGACCAACCGATCTCTGAACCGATCGGTTGGGATTTGCCTCATTGCTTGCTCCTCGTCGGGTCAGATACGGTGCACGAACCGATCGGGTGGGTCTGTCCACCCGATCAGTTGAGAGTTGATACATGATATACTTTGGCGATTGGCTCTCAGGATCTCGTGTGGCACCTCCCGTTGCTCTGGAGACTCATGATGTGTGCTTGGTATGTCCCCTGTGTAATGCCCTACCAGCTACTGCACAAGTACTAGAGGGGGGGTGAATAGTACTTTAAAATAATAAGGAGTATAATTCCAAATTAAATTGCAAACAACTACCAAATCAATTTGCGGAAGCTTAAATTGAATGACAACAATAAAATTGACAATGCAAACAAACGATGTTAATGGGTTCGGATCCACCCAAGTCTCCCCGACTTGTTCCCGATGATCCTACGTCCCAACCACCCGGATCCCTTCCGGATACTTGAGTTAGAAACCCTAACTCAAGATTTCCACTATGAATATCTTGTGAAAAACCTTCACAAGATCAAATCATACATGCAATATCAAACGTGAATCCCACAACCCGGGATCACAACCTTCTCTCACAACCGAGAGAATCTCAAAGCAATATTCAAGGGTTTAATATGAAATAAACAATCTTACCACAAAATCCTATACCTTGAGTTTTTCTTACCCAAAAGGTGAAATGAAGGATTTGAGGAAGAAGAAGTCACCAAGACCTAGCACCAAGGAAATGACCAGCAATCGGTGCCTAGGAAAGAGTTGGAGACTTGGATCAAGCAATAGCTTGAAGAGCTCACCAAGAACAAGCTTCTCTCTAGATCTAGAAATGAGAGAGAATGGGTTTCTTGTGAGGAAGAGAGCTTTAGATTTGAGGGAGAATAGCTATCTCTTTAGAACTCAATGAATCTCTTAATGGCAGCTCTAACCTAGATGAAAATGACCTAGGTTCGTATTTATGGGGTCCCATAAAAACAAGTTAGGTCATTCTCCAACGGATAGAAATCTGTGAGAATTAGTCGGTCAAAGAACAATCACTGACCGACTAGTTCATCAACTAGTCGGTCAGTCAAACAACGTGGACCGACTAAGAGTAGATCTGAGAAGAGATAGAATTTCAGACCTAGAAATCTAGTCGGTCCAAGAAGACTGTCTGACCGACTAGTTTCACAACTAGTCGGTCAGTCAATGAATGTAGACCGACTAAGAGCAAAAAGAATTAGTCTGAAGACAAAGTGACTTAGTCGGTCCAAGAACAAAAGTTGACCGACTAAATTGTCAACTAGTCGGTCACCAAATGTTCTTAGACCGACTAACGATAAACAGTAGCTCAGGAGAAATTTAGAGTGAACAGTAAGTCACAACTAGTCGGTCAAAGAAGCATCACTGACCGACTAGTTCACAAACTAGTCGGTCGGAGAGTCAACGTAGACCGACTAACTGTAAACAGTAAAGTCCAAGAAATTAAGGAATCAAACTAGTCGGTCCAAGAACAGTTGCCGACCGACTAGATCACCATCTAGTCGGTCAGTACTTGTTCTTGTACCAACTAACATGCACAAACAAGTCCGAATCGAAGCGCGACGCTTCGAGGAAGTTAGAATGAACTTGTGCAAGGATCCTAGAGCTACGAAATGAGCGAAATGAAGATAGAAACGTAAGATATACTCAAGGCTTAACATTCTATATATCGAAGCCAAAAGACTATAAATAAAACCTTAATAAACGGTCTTTGAGAGCTTCGATTGAATATTCATATCTTCCAAAGCGTCGCAATAGCTTCAACGAAGCTTTAGGCATGAATATGAGCTTTGGGAAGTGTTGAGATGTCGCTTTGAATATTCTCGTGAATTTGGCGACGATCTCCAAAACTGCGCTCACAAATTGTTAGTTCATGGATTATTTATGTTTGCTCATCATCAAAACCAAATCCGGGGAGTCCAATATTCAACATTCTCCCCCTTTTTGGTGATGACAAACCAACATAAATAATAATCAAAAATAATAATTCAAATGTAAAATACTTACTCCCCCTGCATTGATGACACGTTAATTCCAAAATGAATATATATGAATTGCATCAATCAGACGAGTAAGATATATAATGAGAATTGATTTTTGAAATATCGGATTTTGAAAATCCTTATATGTATCTTAACTCCCCCTGAATCTAACATTTCAAACTAGATTCTTGGAAAATGTGTTAAATTTTCATTTGCGCTATTTATTATCATTATCTCTCCCCCTTTGGCATTATCCCAAAAATGGGGGGCATACAACGACAACAACTAGGAAATGGAAAATCCAACATCGGGAGTCGTAGACAATGACGATGGAGCTAATTGACACCAAAGGAAAAGCGATTAAATCAAATCAAAGTGTGCCAATTGTCCATTATCACAAAGTGAAAATCAAAATCATCAAAAATACCAAATAATTATTCATTAATTGAATAAAGAAACATACTCTTCAATATTCAATATTCTTGGTTAATTTTGTGCATGGAAAAACAATTCTATATAATTATAGAAATATAATCTATTTAACCAAGTTTTTAATCGTCGAGCGACGAATTCACAATTCAAATGCATTCAACGAATATAAAAAGAATGCACGACGAATAAATGACAAAGTGAATGACGATGAACATATATATATGTAGAGACAACATGAGTACATCCAAAAAGATATCACATCGAATATATGAGGTACATCATATCAAGTGCTACATATCATCAAAAATAGAAACATCATACATCATCGACAGCATCAAAGTATATCAACATACATCAAAACATCATCATAACATAATATCCAACACCGACATCCAGAAATCGCAAAAATACATCAAAACATCTCTCAAACCCCATCCTAACCCAAAATACTCTCACTAAAATAAATATCATCCAAAGCGTAGTGGAGAGTCCTCGAAACACGCGATCACGAGGAGGAGGCTGGATCTGCAGGGTCCGTGGGTCCAGTCGACGGAGTGGACTCAGGCTCTGCAGGGAGTAGAGGTGTCTGAACAGATGGAATCGTCGGGGTAGGAGTGGAGATCTCAGCAACAGGCTCAGCAACGGGAGTCTCAACAGCAGCATGGGTCTCGACAGAAGCAGCAGCAGCAGTGGATGATACATGAGCAGGCTCGGAAACAGTGTCAGCAGCAGGCTCAGAAGGCTGAAGAGCTGAAGCAGATGGCTCTGGAACACCGGAAGTGGTGCCATCTCCAGGAGCAGAAGTAGAAGTACCAGCAGCAGCAGCAGCAGTGGCCTCATCGCCATGGGCAAAAGAAGTGACAAGCTCGTCAATCTCCTCATCGTCCATCTCCTCGGCCTCAGAAACTGAAGGAGGAAGATCGATCCCCATCAGACGAGCCATACGACAGACGACCTCCTCGGTACGAGCCAAACGTGACTCGTGCCGACGAAGAAGGCGTACGACATCGTCCAATGTAGCAGGACGAGAGGGGGCTGCGGCAACAGACGGAGAAGCCTGAGAAGCAGATGCGGTAGACCTCTGCACGTGACGAAGTGCCGCTAGAGATTTCTTCACTGCCGTCGCGTTCAGAGGCGTACCCAAGGGACGCTCATCGTCAGGAGGGAGAGGGACTCGGAAATGACGAAATACGAGAGTCAACAGGCAAGGGTATGGAATGTGCGCAGACTTATTGGTCTTGCGTATACACTCGAAAGAATCCATCTTATCGAGTATCATGCGAGCCCAATTAATCTCGCACCCCAAGAAAAGAGCGTAGATCAATTTCAAGAACGGCTGGGATGGGAGTGAAGAGGATCCATACTTAGGGAGGAGACATGACTTCAAGATTAGGTTAAGAACCCACGCATTCGGCTTGAAAGATTTCGATGGAATTCCAATGAATGCGGAGGGGATAACCTGGAAAATCTCAGAAAGGATAGACTGATCCAAGGAAGAAATGTCATCTACGGAAATGTCCGAAGGAAGGAGACCGGACGATGAACAACCAAGAATCTCCCCCAAGATTTCTGCCGTGATAACTATAGGAGTTCCCAAGACAGTCGTCTCAATGGAGTGGCTGGCATCGTACTGTCCCCGAACGCGATTGGCATAGAACAATTTCACGAGGCGAGGATACGGTTTGGGATTGGCCTTGGGGTCGTATCGGAGATAATCTAGAAGACCACTATAAGAGAGAAGATCAGCAAGGCCGAGAAAATCAGAAAACTGAACGTAATGCTCTAACAACAGTGGACAGTGCTCTATACGGTTGTATGCTGTGAGACACTGAGGGTCATCGCGGCACAACGATATGTCTACACCGCCAACTGGCATAGGAGCTTTACCCTTAGCCTTACTGGTCTTCGGAGGAGGAGTGGGTTCCCTAGTAGGCTCATCCTCAGGGACAAAATCAGAGTCGGAATCGGGAGGAGTAGCCGGAGATTGAAGTATGGGCTTTTTGGTCTTGGATTTGCGAGGTTTAGCAGTGGCAGTCCTAGGCTTCTTAGGAGGAGGCGATGATGGAGAGGCTAGGGTTGACTTGGCACGACGCTTAGGCTTCGGAGGATTCCTAGGGTCGGAAGGTTGTTCTACGGTCATAGGAGAAGCCCCGGAAGAGGCGATAGGAATTCTAGTCTTAGCCATAGCACTACGAGCACAAGCACACGACGATAAGATCAAAAACAACCTAGAGATCACAAGCTAACAAACCCTAAGATTCGAAAAACACAAGCCCTAGGTTAGAAAATGAAACCCTAGGAGCTAGAGCTTGAAATCAAGGAGAGACAACCCTAGAAAAGGAAATCGACACCTAGGAGAGGGGATTTTACCTAGGAGGAGGAGTCGACGGCGGCGGACGGCGGCGATCGACGGAAAAACGGCCGGAAGACGAAGGGTGTCAAGTGGGGGTTTTGGGGTTTTCGGGCTGAGCTGGAGAGAAGACCGACTAATAATGAAATTAGTCGGAAGAGATCGAGTATAAGTCGGTCTGGAGTCAAAAAGACATAACTGCCCTAACACACTTAGTCGGTCACAGTTCAAGCACTGACCGACTAGATTACGATCTAGTCGGTCGGTCAATGAGCTTGAACCGACTAAGTCGAAACAGTAGCTCAGATGAATTTCTAGGGCAAGAATTAGTCGGTCGCAGTATATTCACTGACCGACTAGTTTTCAATCTAGTCGGTCGGAAAGTGTACTGTGACCGACTAACGAAAGAAAATGATAGGAGTTAGATATAGGCTTGATCTAGTCGGTCTGAGTTCATTTGCTGACCGACTAGATGAGCATCTAGTCGGTTGACATGTGAACTTAGACCGACTAGAGGAGTCCAAAAATTGATAGTTGATTTCTCTTCACAAACCACTTGGATGAAACATCATAACTCACTCATTAGTCATCTAAAGTACCCTATAAAACGTCGAAATCTTAAATACGACTTTCAAATACGAATTCGATCATAAATTCAAATATATCACATAAAATTCCCAAAAGTTCAATTAATCTAGCATGAACAAAATATCGTGAAATCGAATAGCATGCAAGATAATTGAATGACATATGAATCCTATATCTCGGATTCACCCATAATCCCCAATTCTCGACGCAACCGCACAAAGGAGTCCTCCTTTAGGGGTTTCGTGAAAATATCGGCGATTTGCTTTTGGGTTTCAACGTACACTAAAATGATGTCTTTTTTAGCAACATGATCATCTAAGAAATGGTGTCGGACATCTATGTGTTTTGATCGGGAATGGTGCACCGGATTCTTTGAAAGACAGATAGCACTTTGGTTATCCACCATGATAGGGCTAGTATCACAATGAATACCAAAATCCTTCAAAGTGTGTCTCATCCAAAGAACCTGGGCACAAGCGGCACCAGCGGCAATATATTCCGCCTCGGTGGTTGAAAGTGATACGGAATTTTGCTTCTTGGAAAACCAAGAGACAAGAGAATTTCCTAGAAAATGGCAAGTGCCACTAGTACTTTTCCTGTCGGATTTGCATCCCGCATAATCGGCATCACTGTATGAGACTAACTCATACGTGCTAGATTTCAGATAAAGTAATCCAAAATCTAAAGTGTAACTTAGATAACGGAAAATTCGCTTTACCGCTACTAAGTGAGACTCCTTAGGTAGAGACTGATAACGAGCACAAATGCATACGGCAAACATAATATCGGGCCTACTTGCGGTAAGATAAAGTAAGCTACCTATCATACCTCGATATAGACGAATGTCTACATCCTTACCACCCGTATCCTTGTCGAGATGCGTAGTCGTGCTCATTGGAGTCTTTTTCCCGGAAGCACTTTCCATTCCAAATCGCTTAAGCAACTCCACCGTATACTTCGTTTGGTGGATGAAGATTGCATCGTTCATTTGGCGAATTTGGAGACCTAAGAAATATTTGAGTTCGCCCATGTGGCTCATCTCAAATTGTTCCTTCATAACATTAGAAAACTCTTCGCAAAGAGTGAAGTTAGTAGCACCGAAAATGATATCATCAACATAAATTTGAACTAATAAAATATCATTATTCGCATGCTTAACAAAAAGTGTAGAATCGGCTTCGCCCATTTTAAAATTCAAATCCAAAAGAAAATTCTTTAGGCGATCATACCAAGCTCGAGGAGCTTGTCTCAAACCATAAAGAGCTTTCTTTAGTTTAAAAACATGATTTGGAAATTTTTCATTTATGAAGCCCGGAGGTTGAGAAACGTAAACTTCCTCAACGACATCTCCGTTTAAAAATGCACTTTTAACATCCATTTGAAATAACTTAAAATTTTTATGGCATGCATAAGACAATAAAAGTCTAATCGATTCTAATCTAGCTACCGGAGCGAAGGATTCTTCGAAATCGATACCTTCCTCTTGGCGATAGCCTTGAGCAACTAACCGAGCTTTGTTCCGGATGACGACTTGATTTTCGTCGGATTTGTTCTTGAAGATCCACTTTGTCCCTATGACGGTGTGGTTCTTCGATGGCAAAGGAACAAGCTCCCATACCTCATTCCTCTCGAATTGAATGAGTTCCTCCTCCATGGCAAGGATCCAATCACTATCTTCGCAAGCTTCAACTATATTCTTTGGCTCTATTGATGAGACAAAGGCACTATTGCCGAAGTGGTGGACTTGCGATCTCGTCTTGACACTATCATGAATATTGCCAATTACTTGCTCATGGGGATGGTCGCGGACGGTTTGAAGCCGCTTGGGAATACCTTGATCACTAGGCACATTCTCAACAACTTCATTAGTCGGGTTAGTCTCAATAGAATCAATTGAATCAATGGACTTAGAATTTTCAAACGAATCACATAAAACATCCATAGAATCATTGTCATTTGAAATTCTCGAAGTAATAAAATTCTCATTAAAAGAGACATGAAGTGATTCCTCGATCGTAGAGGATCTTTTGTTGTATATCCGGTAGGCTTTACTACGTGAGGAATACCCAACAAATATCCCCTCATCCGATCTCGGATCAAACTTGTCCAAATTATCATATGTGTTTTTAATAAAACATTTTGCGCCGAAAACACGAAAATGTTTAACTTGAGGCAATCTACCAAACAACAATTCATAGCAAGTTTGTTTGGTGCCGGGCCTCAAAAGTATTCTATTAAACACATAGCAAGCGGTGTGTACCGCTTCCGCCCAAAATTGATAGCCAAGTTGACTATCTTCGAGCATAGTGCGAGCACACTCCACAAGCGTTCTATTCTTCCTCTCAACAACACCATTTTGAGGAGGTGCGCGAGGGAAAGAAAACGTGTGAGTAATTCCAAGATCATCACAAAAATTTGAGAAAGACTCATTCTCAAATTCACCCCCATGATCACTACGGATAGTGACAATGGTGGTTCCGATGAGATTTTGTACTTTCTTTACAAATATTGTGAAGTTTTCAAAAGCTTCATTTTTATTGCATAAGAAGAATACCCATGTAAATCTTGAATAATCATCAACGATGACTAGTCCATATCTTGCATTTCCTAAGGAAGCAACTCTAGTTGGCCCAAATAAATCTAGATGTAATAGCTCTAGTGGCCGTTTCGTAGAAATGCTTTTCTTAGGTTTAAATGAAGATTTAGGAAGCTTCCCACGTTGACAAGAATCACAAAAACTTTTCTTTTCAAAAACGAGCTTCGGAAAACCTTTAATGCAATTTAATTTCGAAAGCTTATAAAGTGTTCCAAAGTTCACATGTCCAAAGCGTCGATGCCATAAGTGTTGTTCACTTGTGTTGGCAACGAGACATTGTTCATATGACTTAGGAAGATCCAAAATATAAATATCTTTATGGCGTGTGCCGGAAAATAATAATTTATTATTATCATTTGAAATATGACACAATCCTTTCGCAAAACTAACTTTGTAACCTTTGTCACAAAGTTGGCTTATTGAAATAAGATTATGATTTAAACCATCAACTAGATAAACATCGCTAATTAAGGGTTTAGAAGGGTTACCCACTTTACCAACACCGACGATGGTTCCGCTCTCATTGCCTCCGAATACGACGAGATTTCCATTTGCAATGGGAACAATTCCGGAGAGCAATTTAGCGTCACCCGTCATGTGTTTTGAACACCCGCTATCGAGTATCCAATTCCCTTTGGAGCCAAATTTGAATTTGTTGCTCCTTTCCTTTTTCTTTCCCTTGAGTACCTAAAGATAGAGACTTTCATATCATGGTACCCAAGGTCATTGGGTCCTCAAAGGTTAGACATTTGGAAGCCAAGTCCAATTGGACTTTGACTTCCCCACATAATTCCTACTATGTACAACATTCGAAAAATAAGCATTCATATATACTTGTTTTTCATCCATGCTTGTGTCCTTTGGGCTCCAAATAGTGAATATTTTGGGAGCCATCATCCTATTGGGTGCATGCATGTGACGTTGATTTCTACGTGATGCATGTTGTGGATAGGCATACGGGACATGATGGAATGGTGCACGACGAGAATTATTCATATGATGCGGTGGGTGAACATATGCATGTGTGGGAACACGTGCGTGAGGGTGTCTCACATGGTGTGCACGTGCCCGAGAATGTGTTGCATAAAAATCATCATATGTGTGAGATGGTGGAGTAGGACGTGTGTTCCTACGTGGCATGGTATTGGTGTACATATAAGCATGCCCCTTCTTTGGAGGTCCACCCAAAGTGGGTTTCTTTCCAAAAGAGGGCGTGGACGAGGTGGAAGCACCATTGGTAGATGAACTACCAATAGAGTGTTTGCTACCACTCGTAGAGTCACCGGAAGTTGGCCTAACAAAAGTAGTGGCCGCTTTGGATGGACATCCCATCGTGTACCCCAAACCAATGTGGTGATTGGCCGGAAGTAAGTCACTTAGGATTTTATCCAAATGGTCCTTATCTTTGTTGAATCTAGTGATTCGGCCTAATGTGTTCTCATATTTCTCTTTGAGAGAACGCATAGAAGTATCCAAATTGGACACTTGCGATGTGAGCACAAAAACACGAGATTTAAGATTCTCGTTCTCAATACTCAAAGTCGAGTTTTGAGAAGTTAAATCCGCTATCCTATGTTCTTCCGGATCATCTATGCTAACATGTTCAAGTTTAGATTTGAGATTAACAATCTCATTTCTTAACTCTTCAACAACGGTGTCGTTGTTGGTGATGATAGTCTTAGGCGAGGTTTGAATGCTAGCTAGGTCATCTTTTACTTTAGTATATCGATTTACTAATTTTGTATATTTAGACCATAAGTGAGAGTTAGCATCCCTAAGATCATCCATCGTTACCTCATCGCCTTCGTCGTCGCTATCATCGGAAGAGGAGGATCCTTGATCGTGCTCCTCTCTCGCCATGAAACACATGTGCGCTTGCTCCACTTTCTCATCATCCGACTCTCCGCTTGAGGAATCCTCGGAGTCGGTGAATGTAGTTCCGACAAGTCCCTTTTTGTACCCCTTTTTGTACTTCTTTGACTTGTCGAACTTCGGCGCCTTCCACTTCTCCTTTTGCTTGTTTTGAGGACAATCCGCTTTGATGTGTCCCGGCTTATTGCATTTAAAACACAAAGGTGGAGATGCGTTAGTAGAAGTAAACTTAGATTTTTGTTTGAAGTTACCCTTTCGGAAGAAGCGATTGAACTTCTTTGCCATGAGTGCAATGGATTCCATGTCCATTTCTTCTTCCGAGTCCTCATCATCGGTAGAGGTGGATGAAGACGCCTTGAATGCAATCGCCTTTTTCTTAGGCGCATCTAGGTTCAAATAGGACTTCATCTTTTCTTGTAACTTCACCTTGCTATCTTTGCGTACCTCGTATGACATCAAAGTACCCATTAGGTACTTTCCGTTGTATCCAAAAAAAAGTACCCATTAGTTGAACAACGGTATATTTATTCATGTCATTACCTTCCTCGATGGCGAAGGTACGTTTTTCCCAAGAAGAGGGAAGTCCTTCAATAATCTTTGAGCACTTCTCCTTTTGAGTGTAGGACTTGCCGAGGGCCTCTAACTCGTTTATTATGTCAACGAAGCGAGCGTAATATTCTTTCATCTTCTCGCCCTGTTGCATATGAAACATTTCGTAATCTTTGTTTACGACTACGAGTTTAGAGTCTCTTACCCGACTCGTCCCTTCATGAAGAATGAGGAGGGAGTTCCAAATTTGATATGCACTCTTACATGTGCATATCTTATTGAAATCCTCGGGCTCCAATGCACATTGCAATGCATTCATTGCCTTGGCATTGCTTACCTCCGCGGCGACCTCCGCGGTAGTCCATTTCACAAAGTCTTCTTCTTTGGGTTCGATGTATTCCTTCATTGTGGTCCTCTATAAGGATGCACTCCGGAGGAAAGTCTCCATCCGGCACTTCCAGTACCCGTAGTTGGTACCGTTGAAGAATGGAGGCCTCGTAGAGGAATGTCCTTCCATTACCGATGACGCTCCTTCACGGTTCCTGAAGGTGTCATAGTTGGAAGGTGGAGGCACGGTCTTGTTGTCGTTGGCAGACATAGCTGAGTATCTGGCTTTGATACCAAATGTAATGCCCTACCAGCTACTGCACAAGTACTAGAGGGGGGGTGAATAGTACTTTAAAATAATAAGGAGTATAATTCCAAATTAAATTGCAAACAACTACCAAATCAATTTGCGGAAGCTTAAATTGAATGACAACAATAAAATTGACAATGCAAACAAACGATGTTAATGGGTTCGGATCCACCCAAGTCTCCACGACTTGTTCCCGGTGATCCTACGTCCCAACCACCCGGATCCCTTCCGGATACTTGAGTTAGAAACCCTAACTCAAGATTTCCACTATGAATATCTTGTGAAAAACCTTCACAAGATCAAATCATACATGCAATAGCAAACGTGAATCCCACAACCCGGGATCACAACCTTCTCTCACAACCGAGAGAATCTCAAAGCAATATTAAAGAGTTTAATATGAAATAAACAATCTTACCACAAAATCCTATACCTTGAGTTTTTCTTACCCAAAAGGTGAAATGAAGGATTTGAGGAAGAAGAAGTCACCAAGACCTAGCACCAAGGAAATGACCAGCAATCGGTGCCTAGGAAATAGTTGGAGACTTGGATCAAGCAATAGCTTGAAGAGCTCACCAAGAACAAGCTTCTCTCTAGATCTAGAAATGAGAGAGAATGGGTTTCTTGTGAGGAAGAGAGCTTTAGATTTGAGGGAGAATAGCTATCTCTTTAGAACTCAATGAATCTCTTAATGGCAGCTCTAACCTAGATGAAAATGACCTAGGTTCGTATTTATCGGGTCCCATAAAAACAAGTTAGGTCATTCTCCAACGGATAGAAATCTGTGAGAATTAGTCTGTCAAAGAACAATCACTGACTGACTAGTTCATCAACTAGTCGGTCAGTCAAACAACGTGGACCGACTAAGAGTAGATCTGAGAAGAGATAGAATTTCAGACCTAGAAATCTAGTCGGTTCAAGAAGACTGTCTGACCGACTAGTTTCACAACTAGTCGGTCAGTCAATGAACGTAGACCGACTAAGAGCAAAAAGAATTAGTCTGAAGACAAAGTGACTTAGTCGGTCCAAGAACAAAAGTTGACCGACTAAATTGTCAACTAGTCGGTCACCAAACGTTCTTAGACCGACTAACGATAAACAGTAGCTCAGGAGAAATTTAGAGTGAACAGTAAGTCACAACTAGTCGGTCAAAGAAGCATCACTGACCGACTAGTTCCCAAACTAGTCGGTCGGAGAGTCAACGTAGACCGACTAACTATAAACAGTAAAGTCCAAGAAATTAAGGAATCAAACTAGTCGGTCCAAGAACAGTTGCCGACCGACTAGATCACCATCTAGTCGGTCAGTACTTGTTCTTGTACCAACTAACATGCACAAACAAGTCCGAATCGAAGCGCGACGCTTCGAGGAAGTTAGAATGAACTTGTGCAAGGATCCTAGAGCTACGAAATGAGCGAAATGAAGATAGAAACGTAAGATATACTCAAGGCTTAACATTCTATATATCGAAGCCAAAAGACTATAAATAAAACCTTAATAAACGGTCTTTGAGAGCTTCGATTGAATATTCATATCTTCAAAAGCGTCGCAATAGCTTCAACGAAGCTTTAGGCATGAATATGAGCTTTGGGAAGTGTTGAGATGTCGCTTTGAATATTCTCGTGAATTTGGCGACGATCTCCAAAACTGCGCTCACAAATTGTTAGTTCATGGATTATTTATGTTTGCTCATCATCAAAACCAAATCCGGGGAGTCCAATATTCAACACCCTGCACTGGCAATCTCCTGCAATAGCACACAAACACAAAGAAAGTGAAAAGGAACTAAAAATCACAAAAGAATATATATGAAACAACGAAAAACAATGGAAAACAACGAAAAATCACGGAGAAGACGTGCGTGAATATATAAAATATAAACGCACGTCAAAATCCCCCAAGCTGAACCCTTCCTCATCCTCGAGGAAGACGAGTGAGAGAAGGAGCTCGGAGGGAAAAATAGAAAGGAAGAAACAGAAAAAGAAAAGAAAATCCTAGATCACTTGTCAAAGCCAACGAAATCAAACACGCCACACTAAGCAAGCATTCGATAAGCACATCACTAAACCCGGGAACATGAGTCCATACAAGTGTCGTGGGTACACGCGGTGAAGTGCGAGTGAGTGAGGTCGTGAGCTAGCAGACGGTGTAACTATCTAAGTTGTGTAATAAAGCCCCATATAATCATACCCAAGGAATGACCCAAATATCGATTCAAATCAAATTAGCAGTGAATAATAGCTCAAGCATGCATGAGAATAGAGTAGGAATAGAAGCATATCATATATCTGGGGCTCTACTGCTAGGAACTAGGTAATCACCACACAACTGTCAAGATGATCACTAGAAAATTCATATACCAAGTGTGTTTAAAAACGAAGGGGGTTGAGTAGGTGTGGAGTAGAGCACTTGGTGCAAATTCTCGCCTTCCCTTTATTTATGGCGGTAGGAGTAATATTCACATCATGAATTTTTTTGGGTTTTGGGTATTTGTTTATTTTTTGGATTTTGCTATACATATTTTTTCTTTTCTCCCTTTTTTTCTTTTTGAATTTTTCTTCTCTCTTATTTTTTGAAGTGTGATAATGAAAAAGTGTGCACTCCCCCAAATAGGAGAACGATGCATGACGAGGGGATATGCACCAAGTAAAACAAAAAAGAATACGAATTCTAAACACTTGGCAAAAGAAAAATTCGCAGATCAGAACATAAGCAAATGGGTTAGCCTAGTCCAATTGGTAGAGTACCGACACAAGCGATTTGAAGCGTAATATATATAGATTATTCATGCATAAAGAAGCAGACAGTGGAGGCAAATACCACATATTCGAAATTGAAGCTTGATATTCTAAGGGTCATCCAAGGATAGGCATATAAAACAAAATCACAATGTAGAAGCACACCAACTAACTAGTCACACCACACAACTCACACAAAAGCAAAGTGAACCCACTGAGCATAAAACACAATAGGACTTGGCTTCCTAGGGTTAGTGAAAGTGATTATTGTAGCTAAGCTAAGTGTGTGTATTGTTTCGTGTCAGATCATTATGTGGGGTCATCTCTAGGAGAGGGAGAATAAAAAAGAAGGAAAGAAAAATAAAAATACGACGAAAACGACTCAAAAACGAGGAGAAGACAAGACTGACGCACAAAGTGCGACTCCAACAAGCTGAACATTGCATTACCCTCAATGCAATAGGAGTAAGAGCGGGAGGGCAACGATAGATGGGAGGGAAGTACGCACCGAAAACAAAATGGGAAAAACATGAAAAACACACGAAAGGAGACATAGAGAAATAAAGAAATAATATCGAAACCAACTATACAAAAACACATACATACGAACACACAAAACAAACACACGACAAACAAATGACTCGACAACAATCACACAAAAAAATTGATTTTCCCCAAGCTGATCATAACAATGCTAGAAAGAAGATATGATCAAGATGATGCAGAACAAATGGCTAGGAGAAAAATCAAGAAAAAAGGAAAATCAAAGTGCAGGAGCGGTGGGGTCCTCGTCCTCCTCGAAAGAGAGTGGAGGGGTGTGGGAAGGAGAGGTGACAGATGTGCGGAGAAGTGGGGAAGGAGGTGGAGATGGTGGATGAATGGGCTCGGTAGGGATGTGGACGATGTGTGGGGTATCGGTGGTGACGGGGGATGGATGGGATACATCGACCAATGAGATGGGTGTGGGTAATGATCTCGCACGCAAAGCGGGCTTCTTGCGATGCGAGTAGGCGATGGTGATAGAGGTGAAGGGTGGTGGTAGTGTAGGATCAACAGTAGTGGTGGGAGGGGAAGAAGTGGCGGGAGGAGGGGATGATCGCCTAGGGGGTGATGGAGGAGGTGATGTGGGTGGAGTAGGTGGTAGAGGATGCGCCAGCACGCAGAGCAGCCAGCTCAGACTCAAGAGCGAGGCGAGCAGAGGTGGCCTGGCGGATAGTAAAAGTGGTACCAGCGGTAGTGGTTGTGCCGGCACCTGAGGCTAGGCCAAAGAGGGCCGTAGTAAGTGCCTCAGAAGAAACAGGGATATCACCCGGGGTGGTGACACTAGGTCCAGCCCTGGGGTCTCCTCTGAACGTAGGGATGTCCTGCTCGCCCAAGTGGACGACAGGGCAAGGTGGTCGAGGTGCGTCAGGGAGAGGAAAATGTAGATGTAACCCCCTACAAACTCAGGATCAGGAGGAAACGACCAATCTGCCTTACGGTGAATAGACATGTGGCCAGGATTTGGCAGAATGGTATATGGTGCAAGGGGTGGCCATAGTAAAAAGCAAACCGATCGTTGCCTCGCGACCGGATCATATGGGTGTGCCTTAGGACATCAAGATCGAGATTTGTAGATCCAGGGGCACGCGGCAAATCGGGGGGATCACGATGTTGAAGGGAGGGTCTAAGGAGATGAGAGTAATGAGGCCGCCGCAGCAATATTTACCCTTGTTTGTGCGGCTAATATCAATGAGCTTTTGAATTAGCCAAGCAGCAGCGTTTATGCGTACGCGCGGGGCCTCGAAGGTAATCCCGGCAACACTGGGAATGAAGGGGAAAGTCATTGCCCAAAGGATGAAAAGATCGGGGATGGTCAAGGTACCGGACTCATCCCGCAGAAAGAAAGCGCTAGAGATTATACGGTGGGCGAGACGGAAGACCGGGTGGATGATGGAGGAGGCCTTGGCCTTGCCTCTAGGAAAATGATCGTGGAGAGTGAGGTGTCCCTAAAAGTGGTCGACATCGAAGTCGTCATGCAATTCGTAGGGGAGGCTGCTGCCTTCTAGATTAGGGAAACCGAAAATATTGTTGATGGTGGTCAAGGGGGCACGGAAGTTTCGGTTTCAAAGGTGAAAATCGATAATTGACCCCTCCTCAGTTTTTGTCATGCCCTATTTTGCACTATACGTGTATTATACTGAACACACATGGTATTTCTATCTACGATGCATACGCGGGCATGAAATAAGCGTAGATGTCGATGTATATGACGTAGAGCAAGGAAGATTGGGCCGTAATACGTGGCTAAGGGTAGAAAATGCGAAATGTGAATGCGAGAAAAGTGCGAAAGACGTCGTGAGTGCAAAACAACAGGAATGTGTTAGACGTGTGTGTGAAGCATGTATGCATGCATGGATGTGTGTGGATGTGGGTAGGAAGGGCCATGCAAGTGTGAAAGTGGTTAGGGGTCAATGGCAACCCCGTAAAATTTTGGAAAGGTTAGGGGCAAAACGGTCATTTGGACTAAAGCTGCTGTGCGTACATCCTAAAGTGGTCGGTACCTAAAGTAATGGCAACCTTGTAAATACTTGGAAGGTGAAGGTGTATTTTAGTCATTGCCTCATGGAATATTCCCTTGGAATATTCCATTCATGCATGAGAAGGAACTACCCGTATAATTAATCCTCTTTTCTACACTCTTCTTTCTAATTCTAATTCTTTCTTCTCTTTTCTCCTTTCTCCCCTCCACCCCCCTACCCATGGCCGGCCACCATGCCCTCTTTTCCCCTTATTCTTCAACTCAAACCCCCTAATTTCTAGTCTCAAATAGAAGGGGTTCAAGCTTACTTCAAGAGAGAAGAAGGTGGAGAAGAAAGAAGAGGAAAATTAAGCTTTTGATGTAGGAACTCTCTTGGTTTGGAATTCCATCAAATAATTATTGCTATTGTGTTTTTATAGCATGTTTTATCCAATATGTGATGAGGATAGTCAATTTTTACATGCTATGGTTTAAATTCACAATTTCCCTTAGAAATTCTTAGCAAAGTCATCTCCTTTTGAAATTCAGAAATCTTGATGTCTGATTTTGCCTTGATTGTGGTTACTGTAGCTCGAATTAGGGTTCGAAAAAAATATGAGATTGTAGAAATTGAAGTTCTACCATAAAATCATATAAATTTTGATATATGTTCAATTCAGAAATTAGGAGAAATAATTCCATCTTTACAACTTGTCTGTTTGATCTTTAGTTTTGACACACATCAGAAAAATTGCTCTAACTACTTGCACACACAATGGAATTTGATAATCTTGGTCTCGTTGGAAACGTAACAAGTTTATCTATAATTTCATCGATATTTCGAAATTCTTGCTAAAACAGGCTCAAACAGCAATCTTTACGGGCCCTGAAATCTGTCTGAAAAACAGATTTGACATACTTCATTAAATAATTCACCATAAATCATCTACTTAATATTTTTGCATGAAATTTTATCTGTGAATCCAGGACTAGTATATCTATAAATTTCATTTGGGACATTTTGTCAAATTCACAATAAACATTGATGATATATGCCATGTATTGTCAACTTCTGCAAATTCCATCAAGTTGAGCCATTTCTATAGGATGTTTATTTATGTATTGATGTCAATTGTGCGTTAATTCTCCATATTTAATGTTATTATGGAAAAGAAAGTTGATTTATGTGTTAATCTAATATAGTTTCCGATGTGATTGTGAGGTGGCGCATGATGCACGCCACGTGTTTGTAGAAATGCCTCAATAAATGTCTAGTTAAAGAAACTTGATAATGAGTTTGTATACACATGTATCATGATCCATGTTATAAATTGATAATGTTGGGGACATGGATGGCATGGATATATTACTATACGTGAATGTGTGTGATGTGATGGAGGGCATGTCACGTGAGTGCATGACCCAGATTGCTATGTGATGAGGCGATTGACTGAGGGCGTGACACTTAGGTGCATGACCCGTGTTGATGAAGGAAGTTACTGAACATGTAGCATGCCACCATATTTTCTATAATAGAACTTGTAATGCTTAATTGATATTTGAGAAAGTCTCAATCCCCTCCAAAGGGGGGTGAGTTAGGAAAACCCGGGTTTAGGTGGGATTTGAGTAAATTGTGGATATGAGGCCTGGACTGTGAAGTTGGGAGATGATTATGTGATGTGTGGAGTTTATACCACTCACCTTTACCGGGAGTGGAGGGGATTTTTTGTACCCACTCGCCTTTACCAGGAGTGGAGGGGTAAGGAGGTGGAGAGCCTCACTCCTGCCAGGGACGGGGGAGCTGAGAGGCCCGGTGTACATTACATGTGTCCACTGCGTCGTGTGCTATATATATTCACCCCAAATTTGTGGTGAAGTCCAGGTCCTGGTATTACACAGTTTACCCAAGTTCCAATTAATTCAATTATAAAATAATAAAATAAGAATTTTCTCGTTACTTCTTTTGCTGGCAGTACTTCCCTTTTTCCTTTACTTGCTTCACTGGTGACACTGTGTTATGCTTCTGACACTTATGATCCAATTTTAAATTGTGATTGCATGAATATTTGTATCGTTATTTTTGCTAACCCCTTTCTTGCAGCAGCTCGACATTGGACCGCAGGTATGATCCCTTACTTAGCTATTTATTTTTCATTTAGACACTTAGTTTGCATGTCTTATTTCTCTCGTCTTGTGTTATGGATTAATAAACTTAAAACGGAGTTCCAAATCCAAGTTGTTCCTACTGGAGCATGCATTGACGTGCTCCTCTCTATTTTTCAGGTAGCAGAGGTAGCGTGGTTGGAGGTGACTTGGAGTTGGGTTTCAGGGGTAGCACTTGGTGTGAGATGTAGTTTGCGTTGTGACATTGGTTGTTCTTGGAGGTGGAGAGTGGCTGTGTATATGTATTGATACATTTGGACTATGTGTATAAATGAAACATGTTTTATACAAAATGTTGTCGTTGTTTCATGAGGCTATTGATATTATAACAGAGTTTCACTTGTATTCCAGCATGTGCGCAGTGGCCTGCATATTCAGTTTCTCATTTCTCTCTCTTTTTCCTCTCACATCACCCTCTTTCTTCAGGATACTTGGAAAAAAATTTAAAATATCGGGTATTCTGGGGAACGAGGCGTGTCAGTTTTTGGTGGCCCATGCAGGTCACCGCACTACGATGTGTGTAAGGATAGTACATGTAATGCTTCAATATTTGATTGGGATAGATTACCCCTAAGGTGGGTAGTGACCTTAGTGACCTTAAAGATTAAGTGGCCCACCCTTGCACCTCTAGCTTTTGGGAGTACTGGGATGAACTTTCTGCAGTATATTATACCATACATGTATATTATAGGTATACACGTGTATATGTAACTGGGTAAAGCAGCGTGTATAAGTGCATTGTTGTGCTTAGAGATTTGAACTATACATGTTGCGGTATACTTGTATATTTGAATGGCATGAAGGTTACATGTATCCTGAATGCTTGTAGTGGTATATGGATATGCGTGGGGTGTATACACTAAATACTTGAGTGTATATATATATTTCGCCTCCATAAAAGTACATGATACGGATATGTGAGGTAGGTCTATGGTATACTTGTGTGACTCTGAGATATGGGTGATATATACATGCTTATTCGTGGATGTATACAGGTGGGTACATATAAGCTAGTGTGGATATGTACCTTGTAGATTTATGAGTAGGGATATATACATATGTGTTATAAGTGTATGTATGCAGTTTACTATCTATTAAATTATAGTTGTGTTTCATGTGGGGAATGCACCGATGTATGTACATCTATCCTTGTATGGATAGAGTAGTGGAATGTCCATGTTGTATAGGACATATGGGAGAAAGTGTATATGTGTGGGTATATGTGAGCCTGTATGGGTAGAGTGTGTAGATATATATGTGGGAAGTTAGTGAATATATATCGCTAGTGTTGCATTACTAGGGTATAAATTCCTAGTGTATTAAAAGGTGTAAATAACTGAGAATATATGTATGTGCTGCCTATGTGCCTATAGGAATTGGTATATTGTTTTGCTTGAGTATATGGTCGTGGATTGTATTATTGCGTGAAGATAGGTAATGTGATATGGCCATATATTATATAGATAAGTAATTGGCTTACGTGTAGTATGAGTAATGCCCCAGAATGTATGTAGATGTATCCTAAGGTGGGTAGGGGTGTTTTAGACCCGTCCACCTATGTTGAGGCCCTTAGCTCTATACCGTGCCTATTATCAGATAGGGATATAAGTGTGACATGTATCATCTGTAGATGTGATGGATATAAGGATTTGAGACCACAGAGTGCAGGTATACATGGAAAGATTGTGGGTTTGCATGGTTAAGTGGAGTTATGGTATATATATGTGTGTGTATGCGTGCCACGTCGAATGACATCTATTGGACTATTTGGATATATATATGTAGTGTATGTATTCTTCTCTATATAGTGGCATGAAGGGGGGAATGTGTAATGGTATATGAGATATGTTGTAGCAAGCGTGGTGTGATTGTGTATATGTGTCATTGAACGTGTATTGGTGCATATCTTATAAGTGACTATATGTGTATGTATGTGAATGATCCCTATTTTGATATACATGTATCAGTATATGGGTGTGTATGTATAGTGGATGTGGCCATCTATCGAATGTGTATGAATATTGAAATACACTTATTTTTTTGTCTACTAGTATGTTAGTAAAAGTGCAGACATATTGGATGTTATGTATATAGTGGTATGGGTAGCTACCGACTACTTGCGAATATAGTTGAGTTGCTTGACTGTATAGGTGTAAAAGCAGGATATGTATTGTGTGTGTGTGTGTGCCCATGCATGGTAATGTATGTGCATGATGCATAGATCCTAATAGGTATATATATATATATATATATATATATATATATATATATATATATACACACACACACATACATACATACCTACCTACTATTAGAATAAGAATCTGGTGTGTATGAGCGAACGTGTATATGGCTATGTGTAGGCCTAGAGATATATATAGGGTGTTGATGTGAATACATCTGTGGGTATATAAGGAGTGTGTATATAATTAGATGTGGAGTATCTATGTGAAGTATTATTTGTTATCTATATGTGAATATGTATCATACTTGTGTGAATGTGAAGTGTAGGGATGTGTTCATGTAGGTGTAATGTGCAGTATGAGTATGTGAAATGGTGCATATATTGGATGAATGAACATAAATATGTATATATATACTTATATATATCTTGTTTGTTTACTTGCTGATCTATCCTATATGGTTATCTACCTATGTATATCTAGGTGTGTTTTGGATAAGTGTATTCATGTTTGTATATGTGTGTATATAGGTCCGTACCAGAGTATGTGTGTATGTATATACATATGCAATGTGGATGTAAATGTGATAGATAGGGAATATATATATCTGTGTGTGTAGTATGTTTGATAAATGTAAATGAATGAAACTGTTGATATGTGTGTAATTGGTTGCACGTTTATATGTATACGTGTGTGTGTGTATGGAGTGTGGATGTACATTTATATTTATTTGAATATTATGGTAGATGTGCGTAGGATGTGCAAAGGTAATTATATTATATATATATATTTTTTGACAAGTAAGTGTTAATCTTTATTAATAAACAAATGTACAAGCTAGCCCTGCCCAGGGGGTAAACAGATGGAGGGGGGAGAGGGCACAGGCGCCGTCACCCTCTACCAACATATCTACACCACCGAACAAACCCAGCAGAATACAAACTATCGCATTACAGTTTATCCAAAAATCCCCAGTTAGAGAAGGGGGTTATAGCATCAGGATGATCACGATCAATATCCCGAAGAGTTACTCGGATGTCAGATGCTATTTCTTCAAATAATTCTGTCCGCCTCACTATCTTGCCTTCGAAAATCCTCCTGTTACGCTGCTTCCAGATGTGCCAAATCATGGCGCCTAACGCCACTTTTGCAAGAACCCCCAAACAGTCCGCATTGTTGTATTTCCTCAAAAACAAGTCACCCAGCCCAGAGAGGGTAGATGGGACTAAACCTGTATGCCCAAGTTTTAGAAGGCTTCGAGAGAGGATATACTTTGAATATTCACATTCGAAGAATAAGTGATGTGAGCTTTCCTGTGCATTGGAGTCACACAGTACACAGCTCGTGCTAGGTAGGTTCCTCCATTTAGATAGAATATCCAGGGTAGGAAACTTACTGTGGAATGCTCTAAGAAGAGCAATACTCATTTTGGGCGGGATGAACTGGTGCCATACAATTTTGCTGTAAGGAAACTGCGGGCCAGGTGTTCTCACGCCCTCCCATGCCTCGCGATGACTGAACTCCCTCCCATTCGCCCATTGCCAGGAGTCGCAACCGGTAGTCAAAGTAATATGCTGAAGCAGTGGCCGCAAGATCTCAATGCCCGGTGAGAGCTTCCAGCCGTTATCCCAGTATTCGCTAACAAGCTTGTTCCTTGATCCAACTGGCGGAGTTTGTATATGATATAGAGGGCCCTGAGAATGCCAATTTTCATACCAAAAGGAAGTTGAGGAACCATCCCTGACAACACGCTTGATTATCTTCTGAGAAGTTACCCGGTGTTTTAAAAGAAATTTCCAAGTACCCGATAAAGCTGGGGAAGATTTTGCACAGTAGAATCCTGCCGATGCTTCCCTATATCTTCCTCTCATGAATCTGGCCCAAATCCCATTAGTTGCTAGTAGTCTCCATGTCAAACGGACAGAAGAGGCGACATTTAGATCATCAAGCAAACGTAACCCAACTCCTCCTTCTTTCTTTGGCCGACAAAGGTCAACCCAGGCCCATGAGTAGACATTCCCCCAAATGAATTTGCGACAAGCTCTAGTTATGGCGCTGATAACAGAATACTGAATGCAATAAGCTTGCATCCAGAAAGCCACTATCCCGAATATCACTGTACGCACTAGCTCAATTCTACCGGAAATAGACAGGAGAGAGGAGGACCAACCCAACAGTCTCTTTTTGCATTTATCAATCAGTCTTGCAAACAGCGGTGCCTTGGGGTACTTGCAAGATAGTGGCAGCCCTAAATAGGTGGTGAAAGAGGTAACCATCTTAATACCCAGCCCGTCCGCTAGCACTATTGGATTCCTAACGCTTTTGCTGAAAATAACAGAGCTTTTCCCCCAATTGATATGCAGACCAGTGAATTGATGAAAAATTAAGAGTAGGTCCTTGATGCCTTTGAAAGAGGGGGGATTGGCTCTGCAGAACAGTAAAAGATCGTCAGCAAATAATAGGTGTGAAATCAAACCTGATCTTTTCATGGGATGAATAGCCCGGGTGACTTCAGCTCTCGCCATGAGAAGAGAGAATCCTTCCATAACAATGACAAATAGGTAAGGGGAGAGGGGGTCCCCCTGCCTCAGCCCTCTATTAGACATGAAGAACCCCTCTGGCGACCCATTTATCAAGATCGAAAAAGATGGAGTAGTGATGCACTCGGCAATCCAGTGGATAAATCTTCCCCCAAAACCCATCTGACTTAGCATGAATAAGATGAAATCTCTATTTACACTGTCAAAAGCTTTACAGATGTCGAGTTTGATGCAAGCTCTGGCGCCCATCGGGTTGCTAAAGTCCCTGATCTGCTCATGTGCAATAAGGGTGCAGTCAACAAGCAATCTATTTTTTAAAAATGCTGCCTGGTTAGGGGATATTAGCTCACTAATGGCCATCTTCAGTCTGCTGCATAGGACCTTGCTGATGATTTTGTAGATTACATTACAACAAGCGATAAGCCTGTAATCCCCCAGACATGTTGCCGTAGAGCTCTTGGGAACTAGGGTCAAAAAAGTATGGTTCACCTGCCTGAGCAATCTACCAGATGTGAAGAAGCTGGAGACCGCAGCAGTAACATCATTCCCAACAGTACCCCATTCGTGTTGAAAAAACTGGGCGTTAAACCCATCAGGCCCTGGGGCTTTATCCTTCCCAATACCGAATAGAGCTGCTTTGATTTCATCCGCTGAAACACGTCGATCCATCCACAAGGAAGCTTCAGTAGTGAGTTTCCGCTTTGGGGGAAGGCATGGGAACTCCTTTGTATAATCATTCTGCTTATAGAGGTTCATGAAGAAGTCCAGCGCCTCCTTCTTGAGGGAATCTGAACTGATTCTATTATTCCCATCAGGACTAATGAAGTGGGCAAGATTATTATGGGAGTGGCGGGCCTTCATAGCCATATAGAAGAACCTTGAGTTCCTGTCTCCAAGAGAAAGCCAAGAATGTCTACTTTTTTTTCCTGAGATCAGATTCTTCTACATCCAACGCATTGGCAAGGTTGTGCACAGCGATTTTCTCCTGAGTCTGGAGGTCCTCATCCGTAGCAATTAATGGATTATTCTGCAAGGATTCAAGCACTGCTTTGCACAGGTTTACATCTAGCTTGGCATTGCTTCTTGCCGCCCATGACTTTAATTCCAACTTCAGATGTTTCAACTTGTCAACTAACCTCTTCATGGGGAACCCATAAGGATTGAATGTCCAGGAGCTAAGCACAACATCTTTGTATCCTGGAAATAGTTCCCATGAGTTAAAGAATCGGAAGGGTTTGGGAAGAGCCGTTACCTTGGGATGTAGGTAGACGTCCATCGCAGAGTGATCACTAGTCCCAGCTCCCCTATATTCGCAATAGGAATTTGGCAGCAAGCGGGTCCATTCGGCGTTGCATAATGAGCGATCCAAGCGAGCAGAAATGCGTGAGCTTCCAGTCCGACGATTGTTCCAGCTGAAGGTGTTCCTAATACTCTTTAGCTCAATAAGATTGCATACACCAATTGCATTATTGAACGCATCAGTGCCAATTGGGTCAATCAATCTTCCCCCTATCTTCTCCTTAGAGCTGCGAACACAGTTGAAATCTCCCCCAATGAGCCAAGGAATGGAACCAAACAAAATAGAGTCAGCTGCCATGGCATCCCAAAGTGGCTGACGAGATGTGGCCGTATTAAAAGCATAAACTGCGGTGACCCCCATCACCAAACCGCCACCATTGGCCAGATTAACAGATAGATGCTGCGGCGAGGAGCTGATAGGAGTACAACTCCAAGACAGTTTGTTATAGCAAAGCAGGATCCTCCCCCCCTTACATTGGTCCATATTGTGTACAATCTCCCAGTCTTTCCCCAGGCTACTGATGATCCCTACAACTTTCCCAGCATCAATTTTGGTTTCAAGCAAACACAAGATCATAGGCTTATACTTACGGACTCTCAGCTTCAGCTCTGCCCGACGCACATGATTATTTAGTCCCCTAGTATTCCAAAAATAGACACTCATTGGGATGATTGAGCGGTAATTGGACATCCTGCAAGATGCGAGCTACGCCTGGCGGAAGGGTGGGATTGTTTTTGACTTCCCTTGCCCTGCATCATCGATTTCTTTAGGTTGGATTGCTCGACTTCCCAATCCAAGTTTGGACAGGTCCATTCCTCTGGGGCTGCCAAATCCTCATCCTCAGACAGGTTTCTCGGAGATACACTAGAAGGCTCAGTGAAGACCTCCGGCGACCTATGTTGTGCACCTGGGTTGTCAGCAACCAAGGGAACACTGTCCTGTGCCATAGCCCCCTCCTCTACAGCATGGGTTGAGGAGACCCCACTGCACTCACCCACCACTTCCAGAATAGATCCTGCGACCAATCCGATACAAGCTGCCGGAGGTACAGCGTCAGTCACAGCTAAGTTCTTGCCATGGACATCATTACGCACGGGGGAAATTTTGTTGATATCCGCATTGTTTTCCCTAGTCACCACCACGGTTGCATCTGCAGGCACACGGGGGACATCAGTTTTGTCAAGTTGGAAAGCAGGATCCTCATCCAGACCCGGCAATTGATCGCCCACGCCCGCATCAGCTTTTCCTCTAGATACGATCTCCTCAGCCTCAATTATAGCTTCAGGCATCCCTTGCTTTCTATTATTATTAGTGTTTTGGATCGAAGGGAGTTCGGTGACCGCCTTAATGGAACACTGTGCAGTGGTATGACCAAAACAGGAGCAAGAGGTGCACAGGGGGGGTCACCCTCATATTTGATATTCACTGTGAGAGTGGCCCCATCGTCCAGTTCAATCATAACTGAACGGGCAAGGGGTTTGTCAGCCTGGACTTCAACCAAGCATCTAGCATACGTGATGCGCTCCAAATTTGCCGTCGCCCTGTCAAGGCAGATGGGAGTTCCAACTCCACTAGAGACAATATTAAGAATATCAAGTGACCACATATGGAGCGGGAGATCGTGGATTTGGATCCAAACAGGTACCGCCGTCAGAAAATCACGATCATGCTTTAATGTAGGGCTCCAGCGCTGAAGGACGACCAGTCTTCCATCAAACAACCAAGGCCCTCCATGAAGGATAGAGTCGCAATCTTCTGCCTTTTCGAATCTAAAGTAGAAATCCCCATTTTCTTTGCTGAAGATTTGTAGTCCTCCCTTAAGCTTCCAAAGACGTTCTGTCCAGGCTTTTATCTGACCGTAATAGGGGATATCTCCGAGAATGTACCCAACGAGTGAGTTCTTCCAACGAGCTGCTCCTGCTTCAAGGAGGGGGCTTGAGACATGAACTTTAGCTATTCCATCATCTCCAATGAGAGGATGCACATGGGTCATAACAAGAGGATCCGCAAACTTACGCCTCGAAGAGCATATGTCAACCCAAGAGAGCTTCCCTCCTGATGGGCTGATACGAATTGGGATGCCCGGTCTCACAGGCATTTTCGCAGTAACTTGGTGAGCAACAATAGTTGGTGTACTAACCTTAAGGTGGGGCTTGCTCGTATCAGAACGTCGCGACGGGTGCTGTACCCCATAGCGTAGGTCGCCCCTGCCCCCGTAATTGCCACTGGCCCTGTGGCGAGTATCAAAACCTCGCGCCTGTTGACGCCGGTTGAAGGAGGGAATATCCCTGGCCGCTCTCCTCTTCGCGTGGCTGACTATCTTCCAACCCTCCTCGGCATTAGAGACCGTATTACCTTTAGAAGTAAGGGAGGAGATCGGGTTTTTTGCTCCGCCGTTGGAGTCTTGCAGATCACCCTCAGGCTGGGCACCGTGAACTTCGGATGACTCCATTTATATTATATATATATATATATATATATATATATATATATAATATGGCGGGGGACGTATGATGCCTATGCACTCTTGCGTGAATTGCGTGTGGTATATGTGCCTATCTGTGTGAGGCAGTCGGTGCATCGCTATGAATGTGAGATTATATGTATATTTATCTATAATTGTGGTTGTGGACCTAGGTGACTTGATCGTGTATGTGATGATGCATGCACGTCTATGTATGTTGGATGTGGCTAATTATCGTGTGTATGTAGATGTTTATGTCCATATAATTATGGATGAACTTATATGACTAAGTATAGAGAGTATAGGGATCTGGTGTACATATGATGTGACACCATGATGGTGACCCTATTTGTCAAGTTATGTATGTAGATTGATGTGTATACTCGTATGTCTGTGCATGCATATAGACATATATGTATGTATGTATGTGTGTGTGTGTGTGTGTGTGTGTGTGTGTGTGTGTGTGTGTGTGTGTGTGTGTGTGTGTGTGTGTGTGTGTGTGTGTATGTTGACTAGGATCCATTCGGATGGATCAAACATGCGGATCCATCCAAGTGGAATTTAAAGCTAGACAATGTAAATAGAAAATCCGATCATTGGATGTCATCTAACATGTCTAAACTAGCTCCAAACAAAATTTCAACTAATTTGGACATGGTTTGCCCATGCATCAAGTGGTTGCAAAATCGATGTTTTTGAATAGTTATAAAATCGGCTAATTTTGCAACCACTTGATGCATGGTCAAAACATGTCCAAATTAGTTGAAATTTTGTTTGGAGCTAGTTTACACATGTTAGATGATATCCAACGGTCGGATTTTCTATTTACGTTGTCTAGCTTTAAATTCCACTTGGATGGATCCGCATGTGTTATCCATCCGAATGGATCCTAGTCAACATATATATATATATATATATATATATATATATATATATATATATATATATATATATATATATATATATATATATGCAAAAAAAGAGGGATGTTATCATGGGTTTTTGGATAAGAGAATTTGGATAAGAGATATTGGTTATGTGTATTGTTGTATATGGATATGTGTATTGTTGTATAAGAGATTTTGGTTAAGAGATAATGGATAAGAGATATTGGATAAGAGAATTTGGTTTTGGTTATGTGTAATTGGGTGTGATGTTTATATAGATTGTATATAGGGCATGAGAAATTGAGTTATGAGATATTGGAGGGTTTCTCTCAAATCACATCACAATTTTTTGATCACATCAGAAAATGGAGGGAAAAAATTTCTCTCAAAACGCCTCGCCTTCCCCCCAAAACGCAAATGACGCATCGCCTTCCCCCCACATCGCAACTGGCCTCTCATCACGTCTCTCATCACTTCCGCCGTCCTCACCTCTCATCTTCATCTCGCAGGTAATCTCAGCTTCTTCTTCCCAATTTCTTGATCTCGCAGGTCCTCATCTCTCATCTTCACTTCTTTTTATTTGGTTGGGTTTACTTTTGATCTTCGCAGTAATCTCCCATGTTCCCGCAGTAATCTCATCTTCACTTCTTCACTTCTTTTTATTTGGGTGCACGGATTATTACAGGTCATCGCCTTCCCCCCACATCGCAACTGCCCCCAAACCTCGAATAATCTCGCAGGTACTCTCCCTTTCAAACAATCTTGCCAATTCTTGCCCTTTCAAATCTCGCAGCCAGGTGATTTTTGCCCTTTCAAACAATTTTAGCTCATTTTTAAAGCTCATATTTTTTAATTTTTGATGTTTGCAGAGCCAAGCTGAGATTTTTGCCCTTTCAAATCTCGCAGCCAGGTAATTTTTTGTCATTTTAGCTCATTTTTGGTTAAAAGGCATTGAAATTGCTGGGTCTTATTTTTTGTCTACAATGATGTATTGGGAGAAATCCTTACGAATAAGTGACTGCCATTTTTGTTCTTCACGAATCCAGCTTTCTCTCTGATCTCAGCCAAAATAAAAAACTGATTATGTGCAAATTCTCAATTCTTCATGTGCAGTTTGGTCTACTCACAGTAAGAAGAAGAAAGCAGAAGATACAAAGGTACGGGTTCTTCTCCATAAGCTTCTCTGTTGATTCTTGCCAAAGATCTGAAGGTTTATTCTTGCTTTTGTAATTCTGTTTAATAGTACTGCATCATTCTGTCTAGATCTAAATGTTGTTTCATTAATATGTTTCGCAATAAACGTTCATTTTGTTGCAGTTCTAAATGCTTGCTGTAGTGGTGCCTTCTCCCTTGCTATGATTATTTATGAAAACATTTTAATTTTGTTTTGGATTTTTTCCATTATATTGTAAGAAAAAAACACTGAAAAGTCATTTACTCACATCCACATAAGCAACGAATGATTGTTGTTTAAAAATTTTCAGCCCCACAAAAAAACAGTCGCACATTGTTTTTAACTCTCATTTGATCATGGAGCTCCATTCTAGGTGGGGCATCCCCAAGCAAGTTTTGATTATGGTCTTCTTGCAGTCAGCTTGCAAGAAGAAACCTAAGCAAGTTCTGGTTGGGGCGACTAACATAAGACTTTGATTATTTTAACTTGCTTGGGTTTGAAACCCAAGACTTTGATTATTTAACCACGGCTCTTTTGATCCTTTTCGAGACAGATGTCATCACAGAAGGATTAATCAATGGCAACGACAGATGTTTGTCGATGCTGAGGTGAGAGAGTTGGTAGAGATGGCTTACTCAAGAGCCAAGCAAATCATTACCACACACATCGATCCTTCATAAACTTGCCCAGCTTCTCATTGAAAAGGAAACAGTAAACTGAGAATAATTCATTGTACAGTCAATTTCTTTGTAAAATCATTTTATATTCTTTATATTCATTTTAAATTTTATTGAGCTTTTCCTTCTTTTTGATCGCCCGAATATTTAGGGCCGGGGGGTTTTCTTGCCAACAACGTCGAATGTACTGGACGTGTTTGTAAACTGATTCTTTGTACAAATGATAGCATCACAATTTTATATTCTTTGTATGTTACATATCAACTGAATTCATATCAATTTGCATATCAATTTGCATATCCTTGATGAAATCCATATCAACTGAATGCATTCATAATTTCAACTGAAATCCATATCCTTGTTGTCATATTTTCAGTTGATATGCAACATATCCTTGCTGAAATCCATATCAACTGAATGCATATCAACTGAAATTATGCATATCAGCTGAAAATTTGTTCCAATGAACAAACTCTTCATGTTGGGTCATTCTGGAATAAACCTAGCAATGCTTAAGGGCATGAACTTGGCGGTGAGAGCTCCTGGGAATCGGTAATCTCCTCTCAAAATGAAGCAAGACGGGCTTCTTCAGACGATTACATCAATTTGAGAAAGGGAAGGAACAAGGTACTTGCTCAAAACATGACCAACTTTTATATATTCATCACCAGTCCAGAATATTGATCAAGGATAAATGAATCTGTGAACCTACAGAACTTTGATATCTCCTTCATTAGATTGTGATTGCAGTTTGTTTTCTACCCTCTAAAAATCATAAATAGAATAAATAACGAATTGAGGAAGCTTTTGTTTTGTTTTGATGCAAAATTCAGTATTGAAGTTTTTTTTGCAGTTATATGCTTTAATTATAATATTTTGATAAAGTAAAGGTCTGATTCTTAAGATATGTTTTTGATAGCTTATATTGTGTGTCATCATGTCGGTTCATTTTTAGTTGCTAAATATGCAAAGTCATACTTTTGATTCTTTTGATTCTGTTGTTTCAGTATTCAATGGGGTAAATGATTTGTTCAAACAAATTTTGTTTGATGTATCTTTGAGGAAGGCACTGAAGATGTGCTGGGGTGTCCAAAATATTAATGATCTTTGAGGAGCCCTCATCTCAATTACACTTTATTTTCCTCACAGCCTCACAGCCTCACACTTTAGCATTTGAATCCTGATACAAAATATTAATGAGCTGCCATTGAATCCATTTTACTTCCAGATAGTTATATTTAAATTTGCCTAATTAGCACACAAAAAATTAAGAAATTTTGGTATTTGGAGAAGTACATGTCTGGAGCATGGTTGAAGCTCTGTTGGGTAAGCCTAATCAGCACAAAAAAATGAAGAAATATCAACCTGTATTTTGCCATTTGGAGAAGTACCTGTAGAAATTGTCATAAATCCAGTGTTTAGCAATTTGTTTCATTGAATCCAGAAATTGTCATGTATTTCAATATGAGCCAACATTATAACCTGTGGCCATTTGGAGAAGTACATGTAGAACTATCAACCTCTTCTTATCACTGTTTTTTGTGTATATGTTTTCTTTTCTAAAGTGTTCATGGATATGTTTTGTTAAGGTTTAAGGCTTTGATAGATGCCCTGTTTTGGTTGGGGTGGGTATTGGTGGTTTTCATTTTCTTTAATATTTTGGTTGAATTTACTTGATACTTTTCTGACCTTTTCTTTATTTTCATTGGTTTATTTTATTGATTATGAATATGAATCTTTGAATTTGATTTGCTCATTCTCGCTTCTATGCAGATCGATCAATAGCCCGATGTTGCCTTCTTGATTGCTCTCCCGTTCGTAGCCCTTTGGTTCTTGAATCGAATCGATTTTCTGTTGATCTTCTTCGCTGGTACATTCTGGTGTTCTTAATCTTTTCCCCTCTGCATTTTCTCTTTCACTTCTATTATTGTAATCGGATGCAAGATTCTTGATTGAAATCAAGCAATCTAATGGTTATTTTCATGTTTTTAGTTGGATTAGATCCATATTATATGTTTTTTGATGGGAGGTATATTAATTAGTGATGTAAGTTCTTTAAAGGAATATATTCAGGTATTTTCCTTGATTAGGAGGTTGATGAATTTTAACAAAACTCCTTTTTAAAATAAATTTGGATTCACTTCTAATCTGATTGGTTATTTGCTGATTAGTTTTGATTGGATTTGCATCCTGTTTAAGGCAGATGGCGTCTAAAGGTGAGGTCTTTTTTCTTTCTGTTTGTTAGAATTCTAATTGGTGAAATAAAGATGGGGTTTTGATAGTGTTAATTTTGTAGTAGATTCCTCTTTTGCGAATACGCTGATGCTAAAGATCGTAATCACATTATTCTATGTTTGTGACTCTTCTTGACCTTGGATTACAGATGTGTTTGGATCTTCTAGAATGCAAGTAATTTGGTGAGGATGAACGTTCTATTGCATGTAATGTTAGTTTTAAGTTGAAAAAGAGAAATAATGGCAATGCAAGATATCAAAATTAAGATATCAACAATCAGGATTCTTCAATGTCTGCTACAGTCCTCTACATCAATGGAACAAATATGACAAGTCTTTAAAATTCAGAATACAAATGCATGAATGTAGAGATACTAAAATTTTATGTGTGCCTGATTTGATGATATATATTGCAATATGGTTTTTTGAGGCCACAATGGTTTATGAAATAATATTCTGGTTACAAATTGTTACGCCTATTTGACCGAGACCCATAAAGCACGAGCCCAAGAGCCCGACTACTGGTCCAAGGCCCATCTGCGTCCTCAAAGCCCATTCGACAAAGGCCCTACAAGGGACCTTCTCGAACGTCGATCCGACCCGGCCCCAATAACCCGTGGGTCGCTCGCCCACTCCTGCGAAAACCACTCCCCCGGACGCGCGACCACTAAATAGCGATAATGGGGAGGTGCTGGCATGGCGGAGAGAGCGGCGGCGAGGGGGGACTGATGGGGCACGATCAATGGCGGGCGTGGGACGTGGGCCGGAGGCAATCAAGCGGGAGCTCTATAAAAGGGCCAGGAAGACGACGAAGAAAGGGACCGCATTTCAGGTAACAAAACCTAAGGTACTCCATCAACGACCTCGTTCCCCCAATTCATCTCCTTCCTCCCCCGCTCGCGCCGAGAGACGCCGTTACGATCTCCTCACGAGTCGGACCGTCTCCGCCGGGCCTCCTTTCTCAGATCTCTATCTGACTTAGGCATCGAAGGGGATTTGGCCGGAACCAAGGTCCGGCCCCCTGACGAGCGTTCTCGTCTGCGCAGGTGGACAACAGATCAACGGGCCGAGGCTACCCCTCGCCCCTCTCCGACCACTCGATCAACCGGACAGTGAGGCTTCCCCTCACCGTCAGCCTGCCGTGGCCGAGCACGTCCTACCGAGGCCGAGCGTCCTAATCGGGTCCGAGACTCTCCCTCGCCACCCGTCGGCCGAGCATCTACCCGGTCGACTGAGGCTACCCCTCGTCCCCCTACCAGCCGAGGCCGAGCACACCTGTCCGAGGCCGAGCGTCTCAACCAGGGCCGAGGCTACCCCTCGCCCCTTCTGCACCGATTCGAAGCCCCCGAGGGACCCAAAGCGGGCCCCTTGACCACGTTGACCGGGCTCTCCACGGTCAACGCTTTGTAGTGAGAAAACACTCTGAAACATCCGGCGCCGTCTGTGGGAACGAAAATCATCCCACGAAGTAGAAAACCACACCAACAATGTCACGAGCCAGCAATGGAAGGAAGCGCATGCCCCCCATCCCGAAGGAGGGGAATGGCGTGTCAAACGACAACCCCGAGGACGTACCCGCCGGCGACCACCCTGCCCTCTCAACCGAGAAGGCCGACGGCTCAGAACTGGCCACGCAAGGACAGCTCTGCGCCCTGGCTCAGGAGACCAACGCAAGCCTCCAGACGTTGGTCGCGACGGTGCAGCAGCTCGTTGGCCCTGCGCCGCCCAACGGAGGCACGTTGGACGATAGCCATCGATGGACAGGGAGTCCCCCGCACTTGCGATCTGCCGTGGTTGATGACCACGGGGCCCAGAAACCGAACACGGAGCGTCGGTACACGCTGTCCAGCTCTCGTCAGGCGAGGTCACGTGCCTCCTCGCCCTATCGTGAAAGGAGCCGAAGAGAGACCGAAGGGACGAACGGCGAATCGATGACGGCATCGTCTCGTCGATCACGGTCGTCCCGTCGCAGGAGAAGCGAACGACACCACTCAAGAGACCGATCACGGCGGAGCAGGAGCTCCCGCAGGAGGAGTCGGGAGCGTCGGGTCAGCCCGACCCCCAGCGTGGCGAAGGCTGCGGAGCCAGCCCCGCCGGCGCCAGTGCTACCTCCACCCCCGATCGAGCCGGAAGCAGGCGAATACCGCATCCCCGGAGGCATCCACGGGGACCGGTGTCCCTTATCACGGAGAATAACCAACGCCCGGGTCCCCTCTCGATTCAGGATCCCGGTGCTGGGAAAATATGACGGGATAGGAGACCCGGCACACCACGTGATGGACTACGAGGGGGACATGGCCTTCCAGGGAGCCGACGATGACCTGGTTTACCGGGGCTTCTATTCTACTCTCAGGGGAGCGGCGAGGATCTGGTACCACAGCCTGCCCGGCCGCTCCATCGACAGCTTCGAGCAACTCGCCCAATTGTTCTGCAAACAGTTCATGGCGGGGAGGCTGATCAAACCTGGTGCTGAACATCTGTTCAACATAGTGCAAGGCCCGGCCGAGCCACTCCGACAGTTCATGCGCCGCTTCAATGCGGAAAGGCTAAACGTGAACAACCCACCCGACCTGGTGGTCCAGACGGCTCTTAAGAAAGGGCTTCGCCACAGGGGCCTCAAGAAGTCCCTACACAACGACCCCCCAAAGGACCTCCCTGGAATCATGGCAAGGGCCGAACGCTTCATGCTGACCGAGGAGGCCTTGGCCGAGGATGCAGGAAAAACCGCTCGAGGGACCAAGCGTGGCGACGGCGGACGAGCTAGCCCCGAAGGGTACCGGACCGAGAAGAGGCAGAGGAACAGGCAGCGGGGAGAAAGCACGAGGGACACCACCCCAGACGCCATTCTCGCCCAAGTACAGAAGGAAGAGCGAGCTGATCGCCCCCCACCGAAGGCTAAAAGAGGCGGGAAGAACAGGGAGAAGTACTGTAAGTACCATAAGGACGATGGTCATGACACGGAAGATTGCTGGCATTTGAAGAAGGACATCGAGAAGCTGATGAGCCGAGGGCACGCCAGGAATCAGGCCGACGAGCCGGCCCACGGAGAAGGGACCTCCACGCAGCCAGACAAGGGGAAGAAGATCAACACCATCCAAGGCCCCCTCCGCATCATAGAGTGAGCAGGCAACGACTCTCCCCCCGGTGGCAGCCTAGTATGAGGGAGTTATCTAGTTTTACATCCCTCTGTCTAGCTTCATTTCCTTTTTTCCATTTCCTCCAAATGTACCGGTCCGACAGGACTCTTGAGAGTACAAACGCACTCCTTTTGTTGTCTTTATTTAAAATCCCGACGGAGTTGACATGTCACCAACAACGCAAAAGGCCGAGGACCACCGCCTCACTAGATGAGGAAGAGGAGCTTTGCACTCGCCGACCGTCTTCGGCACTCATGAGTCCGGGGTCAATTCCAGCAGGCATGAACGCCGACCGGTCCTAAGCCGAGGAGCTTGGCCCTCGCTGAACCGACTCCATCGCTCATAAGTCTGGGGGCAATACCCCCAGCAGACGCGGACGCCGACCGGTCCTAAGCCGAGGAGCTTTGCCCTCGCCGACCGACTCCCGTGCTCATAAGTCCGGGGGCAATTCCAGCAGGCACGAACGCCGACCGGTCCTAAGCTGAGGAGCTTGGCCCTCGCCGACCGACTCCATCGCTCATAAGTCTGGGAACAATTCCCCCAGCAGACGCGGACGCCGACCGGTCCTAAGCCGAGGAGCTTTGCCCTCGCCGACCGACTCAGTGCTCGTAAGTCTGGGGGCAATTCCCCCAGCAGACACGGACGCCGGCCAGTCCTAAGCCGAGGAGCTCTGCCCTCGCTGACCGACCCATGCGCCCATAAGTCAGGGGAGAGTCCCCAACGCCAGTTTCGTCCATTCACAAGCCAAGAACAAGGCGACAACGCAAAGTACACAAGAAATCCAAGTAAGTCTATTTCGTTTATAATAGTTAACCAGAGTACAAAAATGCGTCTTATTTACAGGGGATCAGGGCAAAGGGAACACCCTACAAACAATCTATTCACGACGAATGACAGAGTTCATCACCAACAGAAGCTAGATCTACACCGACAAAGCAAAATTGGTTGACAAAAGACCCAAAGTAGGTAACCCAAGCTAACGGCCATGCAACCAGCAATTATTGGCCGCGGGGCTGAAGGAGATAGCGGGGGCCAGGGATCCATTTCAAGTAGACTGGCCCAAAGCGAAGCGGATGCTTAAAAATTTGAGGATAAAGCTGGGAGAGGCAGCTCAGTGAGCCCGAGCTCGAGAGGACACATCATCGGGCACTTCGCCGTGCTCGGAGCGAGGGGACTCGACTGGCGGAGGGGCTTGCCGGACACGCTCCGCACATTCCCGGAAGGAAGACTGGACGACTTCGACGATCCGGGGGGCGATGATGTCTACATACTTCCCGAAGGCCTCCCTGAGGACCTCGAAGATCTTCTTCCCCAGGGTCTCGACGACGCCCTTCTCCACCTCCTCCGCAAGCCGCATTACCTGGCGCCGGTCCGACAGTTCCCTCTGAAGCTCCTCCCTCTCCAGGCGGAACGACTCCGCCGCTTCCTCAGCTGACTGATGAGCATCCCCCAGCTTTCCCTCGAGGTCACCCACTTGTCCCTCCAACGCAGCCACACGGAGGGTGAGGCGCCGAGACTCCATTTGGGCCTCCATCATGGCCACCTCGGCCGCCCCGGCCAACTCCTGAGCCTTCATGGTGGCCTCCTCCAGCTTCCTCAAAAGGATGGCTCGCCGCTGCAGTTCCACGGCAAGCGTCGACCCCTGGAAAACGGGACATAAGCTAAGAAGGGTGTGAAGGGAAAGAAAGGACTGCGAGAGGGCCGAACCTGTTGAAGGGTCCAAACCAAAGAATCCGACACCTTGTCGGCGGGAATCTTCTCGAGGGTGCTGCGGTCCCTGGGGAAGACGGTGCTCTCGGCCACCTGCTGGGCCAGGGCTCGGTCGACGAACACCGAACTCCCGGGGGCAACATCGAGGGAAGCCATATGGCCCGCCAATAACGCCCCGATTCCCGGGGACGGAGGCGGGGACGCTGCGATGGGGGTGGACGGCAGAGTCACCTGAAGACCCCCGATGGTGTCGGCAGGAGGCACAGAACTGGCCGGGCTGGGGGACTCCGCACCCTCCTTCCTCTTCTTCCCTCCGTGAGGCTCCACAAGCGCCGGAGGAGAGCGCTTCCGCCTTGCCCCATCCCCACTCTCCAGGACGGGAGGGGACGATCCGAGGGCAGGGGGGACTACGCCGGACCCGCCATCAGCCCCTGCCACTCGGGCTGGTGGGGCGGATCCGGATTTTACTACGCCCTCGGGGAGGAGATCGCCAGAAGAGGAGGTAGGAGGCACGGCCGCTACCTTACCCCCTGAGGGCTCGGCTCGGCGCGCATCCTCCTCAACCACCTTGCCCACGGAGGGCTCGGCTCGGCGCACCTCCTCCTCAATAGTCCGTCGAGGCGCCCTTCCGGATGTACTGCCTCGACTCCGAGCAGCTCCACGACGGATCAGCTCATCAACGTCACGAACAAACTCGCGGCCTGCCATCCCTGCAAAGGAAACCGAAATCAGGATGAGTCACGGGGCAGTCCGAGGAAGAAAAAGCGACCTACCCGGGGACCACAAGATGGCCTTCAGGAGTAGGTCATCCAACAAAGAGCAGATGTTCTTCGATTCCAAAGGAAGAGCCGACAGCGTCGCGGTGGCTGTCTGGTCAACGTTGGAAAGGGCTAACGGTGAGCAAGGCTGGACGGACGCGCCCCAGCTTGTCAGGATCTGGGCATCACCCAAAAAGACCACAAAGACATAATCCGAGCTCCAATCCCCCGACCAGCGGGGAAGCCCTATCAGACATTCCCTCCTTGAACGGGCCCGGAGGTGCAGCCATGACCCCGGCCCGACCGCCTGGATCTGATAAAAGTGGAAAAGAAGGGGGAGAGACGGCTCTAGACCGCGGATGCAACAGAGCGTTACGAAGCCCGTCAGTACCGCGATCGAACACGGGGTGAACTGACACAAGGACACCATGAGATGTTCCATGACCTGGATGAGAAAAGGATGGAGCGGGAAGCGAAGACCCAGGCGAAACATCTCGACGTAGGCGCCGACCTCATTACTCCTCGGAAGGCAAATCCGATCGTCGACAAATGGAACTCGAACCTCGTATGGGAAGCAGAGATATCTTTCCCGGATCTCCGCGGCCACCGAAGGAGGAGTCCTCGACTGAGTACGGAGGACGACCGGGGGCACATTAAGCCGCACGGCAGCCGACGCAACATCGTCACGGGCGTAGTCTGGAAAAAGTTTCCCCTTCCCCTTATCTGGAAGAGAACGACTCCCGGCGGGGAAACCTGACTCCCCTAGCCGGGGTTCACCCCGCCCGGACTCCGAAGGGCCCCTCGCCCTCCGACCAGAACCGCCTATCCTAAGAGCAGCCATGAGCAAGAGAGGAATTACCTATTTTCTACTAGTTCGGAGAAGGCAGAGAAGCGAAGGCGACAGGAACTCCGAGTTGCTGAAGGCTTTGAATACCGGGAGGAGCAAGGGAGAAGTGGAAATCAACACAACTAGGGATCTTATATGCCAGGGGAGAATTCGAAGCGCCTGACAAGAACACGTGGCGAGGCTCGAAGAGTCGGCGGCGTTCCGAGATTGGCGCCAGTCGAAGTCCAATCGATCCGCCTCATCATGACCTGCATTTATGGCCTCGCCTCGATTGAAGCGCCGCTCGGAATCCCAGGAAACACAACGGGCGATCTGAGAGAGCCGAGGCTGATCGACCCCACCAATGGCGGCTCACGAACCCTTCGGCTTCTCGAACTTAAGGCGACTCCGCGAGCGGCAGGGATAAGCTTGCCGCTACACGTGGCAGCATCTGAGGGCCGACGGCGCTTCGGGACCCGCGCCTTAAAAATATCGAACGGGCCAACTCATGATGACGACTAATAAATGAGTCGGCATCGACTGACGAGCTCGTCAAAATCGGCAGAGGTCACATCGGCCGAGCCGAACCGGCCGAGGCCGATCAACCCGACCGATGGGGGCAATTGTTACGCCTATTTGACCGAGACCTATAAAGCACGAGCCCAAGAGCCCGACTACTGGTCCAAGGCCCATCTGCATCCTCAAAGCCCATTCGACAAAGGCCCTACAAGGGACCTTCTCGAACGTCGATCCGACCCGGCCCCAATAACCAGTGGGTCGCTCGCCCACTCCTGCGAAAACCACTCCCCCGGACGCGCGACCACTAAATAGCGATAATGGGGAGGTGCTGGCATGGCGGAGAGAGCGGCGGCGAGGGGGGACTGATGGGGCACGATCAATGGCGGGCGTGGGACGTCGGCCGGAGGCAATCAAGCGGGAGCTCTATAAAAGGGCCAGGAAGACGACGAAGAAAGGGACCGCATTTCAGGTAACAAAACCTAAGGTACTCCATCAACGACCTCGTTCCCCCAATTCATCTCCTTCCTCCCCCGCTCGCGCCGAGAGACGTCGTTACGATCTCCTCACGAGTCGGACCGTCTCCGCCGGGCCTCCTTTCTCAGATCTCTATCTGACTTAGGCATCGAAGGGGATTTGGCCGGAACCAAGGTCCGGCCCCCTGACGAGCGTTCTCGTCTGCGCAGGTGGACAACAGATCAACGGGCCGAGGCTACCCCTCGCCCCTCTCCGACCACTCGATCAACCGGACAGTGAGGCTTCCCCTCACCGTCAGCCTGCCGTGGCCGAGCATGTCCTACCGAGGCCGAGCGTCCTAATCGGGTCCGAGACTCTCCCTCGCCACCCGTCGGCCGAGCATCTACCCGGGCGACTGAGGCTACCCCTCGTCCCCCTACCAGCCGAGGCCGAGCACACCTGTCCGAGGCCGAGCGTCTCAACCAGGGCCGCGGCTACCCCTCGCCCCTTCTGCACCGATTCGAAGCCCCCGAGGGACCCAAAGCGGGCCCCTTGACCACGTTGACCGGGCTCTCCACGGTCAATGCTTTGTAGTGAGAAAACACTCTGAAACACAAATATTTCAGGTTATACGAATGAGCATTTATCAGAATGATCATGCTTTTTCATTAAATAGGGAACAAATTATCTGAATACATATATGAGTCAAGTAGAATTATTGAGTGTCATTTATACACTTTTAGAATCATTATCTCCAATACATGCTATTACATATTACTTATGTGAGTCAGTATTAATTTTAGGATAGGGTATTGAAGAATTCAGCAATAACATCAAGTATCTGATAAACAAGTATCAGATATGTATATATAGATGGACACTGAATAGGATAAGGCCCTTTAAAAGCACAACAAATCTATAATTCATGCTGCTTTTGATCCCAAAAGCACGTGCTTTTGGAGATTTTTAATGCTTTGGTTAATCTTTAATCCGCTTTGTTTAATTTATTGATGCAAATGATATCCTAATTCAATGAAGCCTATACCTTAGTCAAGTTATCATTTGATATCTCATTCGTAGGCTGTTACTTCTGTTTTTCATCATAATCATGTTATATCGCAGTTGTTTGAATTGCATAGGAGTCGCCTCGCATGCAAATTTGATGGATGGTTTGCAATAGCATATATAAATTATTTATCATTCACTATTATTATGTAACATTCTCTGATTCTTTCTGAAATTTGTGTTTATCAGATTCATTTGGAACATAGCTGTGATAGTGGTTTGTTTTTTCCATTATGCTTCATCCCTTATTTTCAACAGCTAAAAGATTATAAGAAACAAGTAACATGTTAGGTGTTGTGTGCTGTCTTTTACACTAAATAGAAACTTTTGGTTTTAGATTTAATATTGAAATTACTAAAGCAAGAAATATGGTTATAAAAAGTGATTCTATATTAGTCAATTTTTATGTTAGATTTATGACGTCTCCGTGTAATTTTGAAGCAATATTTAGTTTAAGGACAAGGTATGGCAATCTTGGTATTCGATTGTGTTTCCAGTTTGCTATTGGCTTCGGGTTAGAATTATCGGATTGTTGGTTAGACCAAACAAAATAAAGAAATAACCACTCAATTCCATTAACAAATATTTCTAATTGCTTAGATTTCAGTTCTTCAAAAAATTTGCTATGAATGATGATTCTTGGGAATGTTGCATGAAATAAGTAAGAATTTAATCACAATATTTCTGCTTATTATTATTATTTCCTAATTTCCCCTATAATACACTATCAAACTTACTTTTGGTGTTTCAACCTTTGAAACTCTTCCCAATTCCTCTTTGGTGTCAGCTAATTTGGGTTATATAGCTAACTTCAGATGGATCAAAATGGAATGCTTCAAATTTGATACATTTCAACCTTATTTAAAACACTATTTGGATTTGATTACTCTTTAATGATCTTTTTCATATACAATATTCTGTTACATCATGCAGTCTTCTCTGTTCAGTGGAATGTCATATGTGAAATATAACGAACATTTGATGCCTAGCAAGAAGTACATCTAAGAGTTCATGTACTTATGAGGGCTGAATTTTCTTCTTTTATTTGTTGATCGTTATCCTATCATTTCTTTTTTACAGTGTTAATGCCAATTCTTTTTTACAGTGTACTTATGAGGGCTGCAGTACTCGATGAAGAGGTAAATTTATTTGATCCAATTTGTGTGTTTGATCCAATCTCATTTGTTACTGATGACAACTCTCTCAATTGCTACAAGTGGAGAGGTAAATTTATGAAAAGTGAGGGGTTTAGATTAATGGGTATTTTTCTAACTTGGATTTGGAGACTTTTTCCTAATTTGTGCATGTTGGTTGCTTCTTCTTCTGGAAACATTTTTCTAATTTTGGGCATGTATCAAGTTCAGGAAAACATCTGCATGCATGCCATTATTTTTTTTGTAAGCAAGTTTAAGGAAAATTTAAATTTACAATGGTATTGCCATCCTACTGTATACAAATGTATGCTTGCTTTTTGAATTCATCTTTTAGCAATTATATTCTTTCTCCCTGGCATTCTAGCTTGCAAGTTGCAATCATAATTTGTTACTTCATTTATTTCAGCTCTAATGATATTCTTGATAATGTGTCTTTTTCACAATTTGTATTGGTATGATTCTATGATATTCCTGTTGTTTTCATGCATGTAGTCCAACACCTTTCTTCCGTATGTAGGTGTTCTATTCTTCTGAATGCCTTATTGTGGCCAAGACACATGAAAATGTTATATGCATTGTCACTATTTCTAACCCTCGCACTCTTTTTATGGTCTAACTAAACAGCATTTGCATGCTGAAAGCCCTCTTCCCATTTGAGTCCATGTTTATTGAGTCCAAGTATATTGGATTTGGGAATTATCCTGCAGTGAAAGTACTAATATCACATCCAGGTGGATAACAAATATTATTGTGTGGGTCCTGATGATGGCTTTGGACTAAGCTGATCTATTGTTAACTTTTTACTTCAGTTGTTGTCTGTCATGGTACATTCATATCTTTGGCAAAGCCAAATCTTTTCAGACAATGGTTTAATGATGCAAATGTCTATTTTTTGTGTAAGTATCCTGGCATTCTAGCTTGCAAATTGAAACTTGCATTTTGAAATCATCATTTATGTATTATTTTTTTGCAAGCTTCTTTAAATCCCAGGAGTATTGTTAGTTCAGATACGGGATAATCCTGTGCATTTAAGGATCTTTGCACCTCTACCAACAGTGCATTTTTGCATCTAATTATCCTCTAGATCACATCCCACAAAGCTTGCGCACATGTGCTTGCTATCCTCACTGCCCCTAAAGATATCCAACATAACAACGGTCTTCAGATTCCAGGATTTGACGCAAAGCTGGAAAGGTTTACGCATGAGCTAATATCCTCCGTGCTTTGTTGTGTGGAAGATTGTCACATAATTGATTCTGCTTGCTATTAAAAAAATTGAAGCCTTGAACTTTCCATAATTTATGATCCCATTTGGTTGCCAATATGCCCTTTTGTTCCATTCTGACAGCCAACAAGGTGGAATTCCTCCCACTTACACTCCATATTTATTGGTTCATGTATTCTATTTATCAGCTGGAAGAAAAAATGGGAGCATGTCCTGCTGCTGATGAGGGAGCATGCCCTGCTGAATGCTGCTGATGAGGGAGCATGTCCTACTGAATGCTCAGATGTCCTTTGCAAGCACATGAAAGCTTTTATTGGTGATGCCAAAGGTCTTTAAGGAAGATCACTTGAGCTGGCTTCTTTAGGGTTTCCTGATTTATATTGGCTTTTGTTCAAAGTTCTATCAAATTGAACATTTTGATGTACCTCAAGAGGCATGTGAAAGAGGAATTAGATGAGTAGATTTCTATTACACGACTCTTTTTAGCGTTGCACTTTTTTGTAAATGTATGATACAAGAATAATGCAGATACGATGTTAATAATGCAGATACGATGTTCAATGGCTTTGGACCTCGACTTAAGTTGCAATGTTATTGAAAGCATGCTAAGCTATGGGTACCAATACGTCATGTGTAGATGCAAGCTGTGAAAGAAACACTACATGTAGCCGCATTACTTACTAATATCCAGTGTCATGAATGACTTGAGTTATTGCTAATGACAAAGCCATAATATGCGATGGGAGGGATGGCTTGAAGGTCGAGCGGGTGAGCGTAGAGAAGCGGATCGAGTTGAGTTTTGTTTTGCTTTTTGGTTTAAATTGTGAAGTGGATTACTAAACAAAAATTGTATGTGTTTAAATGTTAATTTTTTCCTTTAAAGTATTTGAAATTGTAATGCATTGGATCAATGTTGAGATAATGCTAAGTTTGGTTTTGTTTTGTAATGATTCATTTTTGCGTAGTTGTGAGCTGTATATTTCATATACTTTTCCTAAAGTTTGTAATATGGACTGTAAATGATGCTTTATTTAATGGTATGTCTTTTTAAAAATTAAATCTAATTAAGAAAAAAAGAAATTCTCCCTACTCTTTCCTACAAGGGGCTAACACACATCATAATATTGGAGCGGATCATTTACCACGTATGAGTATCGTGCATTTTTTGAATGTTTTATTTTTGCTTCAATATGTTATCATGCATCTATTAAGGCATGTCTTGAGTGAATTATAGACTGATCTGGCGGAGTTTGTACATGCATATTGTATATAAGTTTCCATGTACTTCAGACAGCACATCGAACATTAGTTGGAAATTTCACAGAACATTAGTTGGAAATTTCACAGAACATTAATGGATTGTGTAAGGTAAAGTTGCAAATGATTATCCTTTGAAAAACTTTTAACAAGCTATGGAGCAATGTGAATATTCGATCGCCTTTTGTTTTTTAGTGCATTTGTAGGAAGTGAAATACCAAATCAGTACAATATCTTATGTGTTGTTGTAAAAATTATTAGTTGATTGCCATAACAAGAAATTCAAAAAGAAAAAAACTATCCTACCTCAATACAGTTCCATAGCTCTCAAGTGACAGCTAATAGTAAACCACATTTTTAGAGGGTTGTAGGGACATAGAAAATCAAGTACACACGACAAACTGAAAAGATTTATGCAGAGATCATCAAGTTCAAAGACACAAAACATTACATAATAAAAAGAAAAGTAATTTTGATAAAATATGTGACGAATTCTGAAAAAGAACCTCTTCTTTTTTTTTGTAAGTGTAGTTGAAGTGTGATGAGAAGCTTACAAATCCAGGCCAAATGTCATGGTTGTTGAATTAAGCCGCAAACAGGATAGTATACAAACAATGTTCTTCAAGTCTATATGTATAGTTATGTTACACAATTAATTATTATTTTCAAAACAGAAAATTTGTCTAAACAATGTAGGGAAGAGGAACTAAATTTGTCTAAAATTTTTGGTGGGAACTAAATACTAGGGGCTAAAAATTTTGTGTGGAACTGAATAAACAACGAGGGGAACAAAATTTTCTGGGAAAACTAAATTTTGAGCGGAACTAAAATTTTAAAATTTTTGAGAATACTAAATTCTTTGAGGAGAACTTAATTTTGTGGGAATTAAGATTTTGAGGAGGGGCCTAATAATTACTGCGCTTTAATTATTGTTCGTTTAAAATTAGGGTTCCAAGATTTTGAGGGGCGAAATTTTATATGAACCGTGCCCTTGGGGCACGGGTATATACTAGTGTGTGTGTGTGTGTATATATATATATATAAATTCCATCAACCGTTATTCGTAGTATAAATTCGGCGTGTAGGAAATTTATTTGGGGGAAGTTACATCTTTGGGCTTGGAAGGATCTCTGTGTTCCTAAAAAGGAGGGCGGGGTTGGCTTGAGATCACTTCATGATTTAAACAAGGCCTCTGGAGTTCGCTTAATTTGGCGTTTCCTTGCTCCAAATGGGTTATGGGCTAAGCAAATGCGGAAAATCCATGGGGAAACCACTGGCTTTTATTCGGCCAAGTCTAGACCCAATCAATCCGGTTCGTGGAAATTTCTTTTGAAGTATAGGCAGTTTTCTCATAAGCTGATTAAGCGTACAGTTAATGATGGTACCTCGACGTCTTTTTGGTACGACAACTGGCTCCCAATTGGGCCACTCTATCTACTATATAGTCCCATTCCTGGAACAGAAAATGCACTGGTTTCGGATTTTTGGATTCAGGGGAATTGGTCTTCCAGGCCGGAAATTGCACACTTATTGCCTATTCTATCGCCTGTGAAGCTAAATGCTCAACCTGACACTTGGAGTTGGCTGGCTGGGCTGAAATGTACCATGAGGGGCGCCTGGGAGGGGGTACGAATGCCTGGCACTCCTTTTTCTTATTACAAGTTGATTTGGTATTCCCAACATGTCCCTAAAATGGCTATTAATTTGCTACGTGCTTTTCGAAATAAGTTGCCTACCAAAGATCTGGTTCTTAAGTGGGGGATAATTGTTGATGGGAGTTGCGCCCTATGCAACTCTAATGCTGAGGAGAGTATCAAACATCTTTTTTTTTGACTGCAGCTATAGCAGATATATTCTTACGAGGGGACTTCTCAAATTGGGTTATTCAGGGGTTGTGCCTAATTCTCTTGAGGAGGTGGGGAATCTGATACTAGCCCGGTACAATAATTCGGATAGTGTGGGTATTCTTGCCAAGTCCATGCTTGCTACCATGGTTTGGCACATTTGGAGGCAGCGCAATTCGAGAATATTTGATGGAAAGGAAGTTGGGAAAGTTGAGCTTTTTGAAGATATTGCATCAGATGTGCGTACCATTCTTCGAAATGTTGATAGAGACTGTCCTGGAACGGATAATCCATTTTCTAACTGGGGGTTTCTTGACTGCGGATAATCTTTGGTTCTTTCATGTTTTGAGCTTTTTTGGGCTGGATACTATCCATTGTGAAGTAGGGAGTTGCGGGTGACGGCGCTTGTGCCATATCCCCTCTCTTCTTGCTTTCCCCTGGATGTAATCAGGCTTATACATTTGTATATTGTCAGTTATTAATAAAATTCACTTTACCTGTCAATATATATATATATATATATTTATATATTTATATCCCTATATATATATATATATATATATATATATATATATATATATAAAACTAAGTAGAACAATAGTCGTTATACTTAAAGATATTGGGATATATATATATATATATATATATATATATATATATATATATATATATATATATATATATATATATATGAGGGCATGACTTGTATGAATGCCTTATGTATCGTGATATGGATATGATGTGATGTCGTATACACATAGATATGAGTAGTGAACTAAATATGTATAATGATACGTATAGAGATCTATTTATGGTGTGTGTGTGTCATATCTGTTAGTGTGTATATATGTGCTTATATATTTATGTGAAGGATGCCTATGTACTAATATATATGTGTAGTGAATGCATATAGTGAAGTGGATGTGCTACTAAATGAATAGAAGGATGTATCCGTGATATGTATGTGATGCGGATATGTATGGGTGATAATGAAATGTATAATGTATATAGGTATGGTGTAGGTGTGTATTCTTGTTTATACTTCGTGGGTCATAAGACCATCATACCCACCTGACCTCGAGCAGGGTTCACATCCTAGGAAGTTCGAGGATGAACTTTATTTTAGGGTGGGTAGGATGGCATGCCCTATTTTGCACTATACGTGTATTCTACTGAACACACGTGGTATTTCTATCTACGATGCATACGCGGGCATGAAATAAGCGTAGATGTCGATGTATGTGACGTAAAGCAAGGGGGATTGGACCGTAATACATGGCTAAGGGTAGAGAATGCGAAATGTGAATGCGGGAAAAGTGCGAAAGACATCATGAGTGCAAAACAACAGGAATGTGTTAGACGTGTGTGTGAAGCATATATGCATGCATGGATGTGCGTGGATGTGGGTAGGAAGGGCCATGCAAGTGTGAAAGTGGTTAGGGGTCAATGGCAACCCCGTAAAATTTTGGAAAGGTTAGGGGCAAAACGGTCATTTGGACTAAAGCTGTTGTGCGTACATCCTAAAGTGCTCGGTACCTAAAGTAATGACAACCTTGTAAATACTTGGAAGGTGAAGGGGTATTTTAGTCATTGCCTCATGGAATATTCCCTTGGAATATTCCATTCTTGCATGAGAAGGAACTACCCGTATAATTAATCCTCTTTTCTACACTCTTCTTTCTAATTCTAATTCTTTCTTCTCTTTTCTCCTTTCTCCCCTCCACCCCCCTACCCATGGCCGGCCACCATGCCCTCTTTCCCCCTCATTCTTCAACTCAAACCCCCTAATTTCTAGTCTCAAATAGAAGGGGTTCAAGCTTACTTCAAGAGAGAAGAAGGTGGAGAAGAAAGAAGAGGAAAATTAAGCTTTTGAGGTAGGAACTCTCTTGGTTTGGAATTCCATCAAATTAATTTTTTCTATTGTGTTTTTATAGCATGTTTTATCCAATATGTGATGAGGATAGTCAATTTTTACATGCTATGGTTTAAATTCACAATTTCCATTTGAAATTCTTAGCAAAGTCATCTCCTTTTGAAATTCAGAAATCTTGATGTCTGATTTTGCCTTGAGCGTAGTTACTATAGCTCGAATTAGGGTTCGAAGAAAATATGAGCTTGTAGATCTTGAAGTTCTACCCCAAAATCATATAAATTTTGATATATGTTCAATTCAAAAATTAGGAGAAATAATTCCATCTTTACAACATGTCTGTTTGATCTTTAGTTTTGACACACTTCAGAAATATTGCTCTAACTACCTGCACACGCAATGGAATTTGATGATCTTGGTCTCGTTGGAAACGTAACAAGTTTATCTATAATTTCACCAGTATTCTTATATTTCGAAATTCTAGCTAAAACAAGCTCACAAACAGCAATCTTTACAGGCCCTGAAATCTGTCTGAAAAATAGATTTGACACACTTCACTAAATAATTCACCATAAATCACCTACTTAATATTTTTGCCTGAAATTTTATCTGTAATCCAGGATTAGTATATCTATAAATTTCATTTGGGGCATTTTATCAAATTCTCAATAAAAATTGATGACATATGCCATGTATTGTCAACTTCTGTAAATTCCAGCAAGTTGAGCCATTTCTATAGGATGTTTATTTATGGATTGATGTCAATTTTGCTTTAATTCTCCATCTTTGATGTTATTATGGAAAAGGAAGTTGATTGATGTGTTAATCTAATATAGTTTCTGATGTGGTTGTGAGGTGGCGCATGATGCACGCCACATGTTTGTAGAAATGCCTCAATGAATGTCTAGTTAAAGAAACTTGATAATGAATTTTTATACACATGTATCAAGATCCATGTTATAAATTGATAATGTGGGGGGCATGGATGGCATGGCTACATTACTATACATGAATGTGTGTGATGTGATGGAGGGCATGTCACATGAGTGCATGACCCAGATTGCTATGTGATGAGGCGATTGACTGAGGGCATGACACTTAGGTGCATGACCCGTGTTGATGAAGGAAGTTACTGAACATGTAGCATGCCACCATATTTTCTATAATAGAACTTGTAATGCTTAATTGATATTTGAGAAAGTCTCAATCCCCTCCAAAGGGGGTGAGTTAGGAAAACCCGGGTTTAGGTGGGATTTGAGTAAATTGTGGATATGAGGCCTGGACTGTGAAGTTAAGAGATGATTATGTGATGTGTGGAGTTTATACCCACTCGCCTTTACCGGGAGTGGAGGGGATTTTTTTATACCCACTTGCCTTTACCGGGAGTGTAGGGGTAAGGAGGTGGAGAGCCTCACTCCTGCCAGGGACGGGGGAGCTGAGAGGCCCGACGTACAGTGCCCGTGTCCACTGCGGCGTGTGCTATATTCACCCCAAATTTGGGGTGAAGTCCAGGTCCTGGTATTACACAGTTTACCCAAGTTCCAATTAATTCAATTATAAAATAATAAAATAAGAATTTGCGTGTTACTCCTTTTGCTGGTAGTACTTCCCTTTTCCTTTACTTGCTTCACCGGTGACATTGTGTTATGCTTATGACACTTGTGATTCCATTTTAAATTGTGATTGCATGAATATTTGTATCGTTATTCGTGCTAACCCCTTTCTTGCAACATCTCGACATTGGACCGCAGGTATGATCCCTTACTTAGCTATTTATTTTTCATTAAGACACTTAGTTTGCATGCCTTATTTCTCTTGCCTTTTCTTGTGGATTAATAAACTTAAAACAGAGTTCCAAATCCAAGTTGGTTCCTACTGGGGCACGCATTAACGTGCTCCTCTCTATTTTTCAGGTAGCAGAGGTAGTGTGGTTGGAGGTGACTTGGAGTTGGGTTTCAGGGGTAGCACTTGGTGTGAGATGTAGTTTGTGTTGTGACATTGGTTGTTCTTGGAGGTGGAGAGTGGCTGTGTATATGTATTGATACATTTGGACTACGTGTATAAATGAAACATGTTTTATACAAAATGTTGTCGTTGTTTCATGAGGCTATTGATATTATAACGGAGTTTCACTTGTATTATCCCAGTATGTGCGCAGTGGCCTGCATATTCAATTTCTCCTTTCTCTCTCTTTTTCCTCTCACACCACCCTCTTTCTTCAGGATACTTGGAAAAAAAATTTAAATATCGGGTATTCTGGGGAACGGGGCGTGTCAGTTTTGAGAGTAGAGAGAAATTCTAAAGTGATAGAGGGGTAAGATGGGGCATGGGAGTGGAGGAAACTAAGCCAACCAAGGTTTGCGAATATGGATTCGACTTCGAAGAAAACTCCGAGGTCAAGCAGGGTTTGATCGTGAGCAAACTTGGTGGCTAAGTGAGATCTTTGGCTGAGTCGAAAATAGAAGTATTTGTGTGTCTGACTCATGAAACGAACTTCCTGCGACCCCATCAGTGGATCCACCACAGGTATGATAGGTTGGGGTGGTGGTTGGGTAGGCGGAGGAGGAGGAGCACGTACACGTGTAGAATGTGTGGATTTGTGTCTCTTGCGAGACGGCTCCTTTTCCACCATGATGCGCTTACCCTTGTCCTTATCTTTTACCATGATTGTGTGGCGATTTAGTGTGATATGCAAGATTATATGAGTGTGCACACAACCAATGACAAAGGAGCAAAATAATAATACTTAGGCAATGTAAAAAATCAAGCTAAGGAGCGAGTGTACCCAGTAATGAAGCGAGTCCAAGCTCCCAAAAGATCCAACGCTGTATAATGGAGGGATTTGGAGAACCGTCGCTCGCTAATCCAACAAGAACTGAAATTTCGAAATTTTGGGGGCTAGGGCTAGGGTTTGGGCGATTTGTGGATCGAACGTGGTTGACGGAGGGTTCGGAAGGTCGGAGAGTGGTGGAGGAAGTGGGGAAAGGTGATTGGGAGTAGTGGGAGTGAAGGAGGAGATCGTGCTGGAAGGAGGAGAAACGATCGTTCGAACGCAAGTTCTTAAAGTCGGGTGGAATGAAGTCAGTTGGGGGGTATTTATAGGGGTTGGACGAACCGATCGGGTGAAAGTTCACCGGATCGGTTGGGTCATTTTCGAAAAATCAATATTGGATAGTGATCGGCCTCGGTATACACCCGGAGAACGATTGTAGTTTTACCGCAAGCGCACGGTCAAGTGGCGAGCGGGTATCGAACACAGGGAGGTGGTGTTGGTTCCAATCTATCCTAGGTTGGTTTGATTACGAATGTATTATTGGTGGAGATGGTTATTGAATGATGTAATGGCAATGGTGATGGATGTCGGTGTCGGAGATAGAGAAATCGGTCAAATATCAATTCAAATAAAATACACTAAAAGTGTCTAGGGCTAGGGAATCCCCACTACGGACCGTCATTCGTCATTGTGAATAGTGAATCTCAATATTACTAGACTTGCGTTGAGGTGAACTAGTCGTAACTGAATAGAGAACCAAGCTCACGCTCTCGCGCTATTGCCGGTCTATAGCGAACCTAGGATAGGGCCCAATCTCTTGTAAACCCTAGCCTAAGCCACTAGCATTAGGATCGACATCATTGTCCAATCGCTTCTCGAGCCCACTCTCGTGCAAACTCGAGTCACGATCTAGGTTGTGATAGTTCGTATTCGTCCAATCTCTTGCAAACGAATATTGGTATAGATTTACAATTAAAAATCCTAGCTTTGGTCCAATCTCTTGCAAACCAAATCTAGAGAAATCCAATTGTAAATCTAAATCGAATATCTAGGCCTTCCCATCAGAATCCAATCTCTTGCAAATACCAAATCGATGGAAATCTCTAGCTATCCGTAATAAATCAATCACAACCTAACCTCCTAGCAATTCTAGCAATTTAAAAATTCATTCATCACAAATATGAAATTAGATCCGTAGGGTTCATCCCCAAACCCTAGAACAACAAATCTACTCTAGCATAGCAATAAGGATATGAGAATCAATAGAAATCATTGCTTGCATACAAAAAGATAGAAAAACAAAGATTCAAATAAAAAGAAGAAAATACTTAGCTTGATGAAGATCTTCAATCCAAAATACAAGCTTTTAGATCCAAGAGGGGACCTAGGGCATGGCCTAACCTCTAAAATAATCCTAAGAAAAAACATTTGAGAACTAAGAAAACATAATGGGGATCTTCTCTAATGGTGACTACAAAACCCTTATATATCCCCCCAAAACCCTAGCAAGAAAAACCCTAGAAACCCCCTCAAATTCGTGCCCAAAACAGCCCAAACCGTAACTTAAAATCTGGGCCCGCCGCCGACTCGGCCGAGTGGAAAATGTGACTCGGCCGAGTGGAAATTCCTGCACTCAGTGTCAACTTGCAGAAATTCTCCAGATTTCATCTGACCTCCGATTGGAGCGTTCTTGGCGGCGTAGGAACCGTCATGAAGTCTACTATCCATAAAAAATATGAGAAAAATACTTTGATTGCTGGAATGATAGCATATTTCAAAAGAGTGGGAGGCTATCTGAAAATCTGGGCGCTGCGTGTCCTCGGCATCACTCGGCCGAGTGGACTTCTCTACTCGGTCGAGTGGGCTTCTCTACTTGGCCGAGTGACAGACCCTGTAAAATTCCAGTAAGTCGGGGGTCTTGGGGGGTCTGTCTTCGGAGGTGGCTCGGCCAAGTGGCTTTACTCACTCGGCCGAGTGGCGTTCGGTACTCGGCCGAGTCGGAACCGTCAAAAGCATGTACATTTCCAGTAAGTCGGCCTCTTTTGATGGTGGATTTCCCATGCCACTCGGGCGATGCGATCTTCATACTCGGCCGAGTGGGATATCGTCCCTCGGCCAAGTACACGCCGAATTCCTTCTGTTGGAGCGTGTCCGGTCGGGTCAGCCGAGCGGTCTTCTTGCTCGGCCGAGTGAGTGCTTAACTCGGCCGAGTGATATGCTACAAAGGCACATTCTTCATCTTTTCGCTTCCTCGTCGCTCCTACGAGGTTCCTTCTTCTTCCACCCGTCTCCCATCGCCGAATAGCCCTCAAAAGAGCCTTGGGTGACGCTCCGGAGTGGGTGCAAGTCCCTTAAGCTCATTTTTGCTCCCGATCGCTCCATATTTCCTGAAATCCGAAAAAAACAAGAAATAGTGAAAAGTAACGCAATATCGTCGAATACTCGTGAAAATCGCAATATGAGCAACCGAAATGGCATGCAAATATGCTGAAAAAAGGTGTAAAATATGGACCGATCAGATAGCAGCTACAGGTGAACCGATCGGGTGAGATTTCACCCAATCGGTTGACCGCTCCCCAAAATACCCGAGACTTCTGCCATCGTCACCCGGTCAGTGACCCGATCATCGCTTCTGTCAACCGATCGGTTGACCGTCCCCAAAAATTCCCCAGGCTTCTGTCATCATCACCCGATCTATGACCCGATCGTCGCTTTAGTCAACCGATCGGTTTGCTCGTGTGTTGAAGTTGGGCACTTACTGATACTGACCACCCGATCGGTAGATGCATGAACCGATCGGGTGAGGGAAATTCCTGCACAAATACAAAAAATCATCTAAGTATCCCAACGTAAATCCCCATAGTAGTATTTATTCACAAAAATTAGAAAACTAATCCTATAAAAACCGACAAAAGTTCAGAACATGGGTTGCCTCCCATAAAGCGCTGTTGTTTATAGTCGTTTGCTCGACTCCCGATATATGATATTCATGGGGGTTTGTATGGGTGACGCCCAATGATCGGTGTCCTCTCAATCGTTGGGGTAGGGGCTCTTGTTGTTGATAGCGGTGAAAGGTGAATGGTTTCGACAACTCTCCCGTTGGTGATGTCCGGGGGCTTTTCCCTCATGTTGGCGTCAATCGCCACTCTTCTCAGAACTCGGACTTCATCAGCTGTGAGCTCCAAAGGCTCTTTTCCTTTGCTCTTTATCAGAGCAACCTTTCCAAATTCGGGGGGAGTCAATCGGGAGACACATACTTCTTCAGTCGTCATTTTCCAACCCATTGTGCTCATCGAGCCCATTCAAGCCTTCAGGGGGGGGTCCTTGAAAGAACCTTCCATGATCTGTTTGAACAATTCTCTCTTCCTTTACCTTCAGCAGATTGCATCTGGGTTCCTCCGGTGGAAGCTTCATCGACAATGCCAAGTCGAATTCTACTTTTTGATCTCCCACGTTCAGGGACAGTTTTCCTTTCTTGACGTCTATGAGTACGCATGCGGTTGCCATAAAGGGTCTCCCGAGAATAATCGGAGTGTGATTATCCTCAGGCATGTCCATAACTACGAAATCGACTGGCACATGCACACCACTGACATTGACCGGTAAGTCGTCAACTACTACCACCGGGTACTTTACTGATCTGTCTGCCAGCTGCAGAGCCATTCCCGTGGGTTCAAGCTCACCCATATTTATCCTCTTGTAAAGCGATAGGGGCGTCAGACTTACGCTTGCACCCAAGTCGACAAGCGCTCGATCGATTGATACCTCCCCTATTGAGCATGGGATAGAAAAACTCCCGGGGTCTTTGAGCTTTGGCGGATTGGCTCATTGAATTAGAGCGCTGCATTCCGCCGTGAGGACAACTTTCTCTTTTCTCGTCCCCTTCATAACTAGGTCGTTCAAAAATTTTGCATACGAGGGGATGGTCTCGATTGCTTCCAGAAAGGGGATCTGCAGACTCAAGTCCTTCACCATTTCGAATAACTTGCCATACTTTTCAACGATTTTTGCTTTGGCAAGCATATGTAGGAATGGTACTGTAGGCTTGAATACCCTTGAGTTGTCGCCCTCATTTTTCTTCTTCTCTTCAGAAACTCCCTCTGGAGTCACGGGGTTTGACGTCGGAGCTCCATTGTCATTTACTTCCAGATTTGGTCTCTCATTGACCAATGGGGCTTCAGGTTCTTTCACGGCCTCCCGCGCCGAAATCTGTATACCACTCATCAAGACTATTGCGGAGACATTTTCTTGACCGTGCATCAAGGATAGTGTTTGGTTAGGTCCGCTTAGGTTCACCTCTGGCTACCCCGGTAGCTGCCCTTGTGCCTTCTGAAGGTTGGCCACTTGTAACCCCAGCTGGGTCACTTGATCGGCCAAAGACTTCTGCCCAATCTACAGATGTAGGTTGATCTTCTCCTGATTTGTTATATATTGAGTAAGGAGGTTCTCGATAGGAGAGACTACCCGTTGTTGATTGTATTGTTGTTGCTGGGGCGGGGGCTGCTTATTTCTAGGAGGGTACTGCTGATATATCTGCTACTGATGTGAAGGGGGCTGATATAGCTGCTGCTAAGGTTGCTAGGGCTGCTGGTAGGTGTCACGCCCCGCTTCCCTAAAATGGAGGCGAGACGTGAAAAGGTCCGCACGAGAGTGGAGCTGTGAAGCCCCAAACCCGATAAGCGTCAATAAAACATAAGCAGGTCCCTGTAACCACAAACAGAACAACAATAATAACACAAGGAGAGACAGAAATAAAATCTCAAATCTCAGAATTTGTCCAACATGAAAATTAAGTTCAACATCCAGAAAAGCCACCAGGCTGAAAGAAAGAGTCTAAAGGCCCAGAACAAGGCCAACAAAAGGGACAACAAAACAAAGTATAGGTGCCACACACCGACAACTAAACAGCAGTCTAAAAAAAGGGGGAAGCTCAACGAAGACACTAGGACTGGTCCCCATTGTCCACGTACTCCTCGCCAAACACAGGCTCGGGCTCGGCGTCAGCAAACACCTCGTCCTCAACAATTAACTCAGGCTCAGGATCTAACATGTGTCACCCAAAAGAGTAAAGGGGCACATGTCAGCAAGTCTAAAAGACTTGGGCAAGGAAACTGAAAGGAAGGCAAACTAACAACCTAGCAGTTATAGTATGCATGACATGGCAGTTATGGTATGAGTGCACAAGTAAGACATGGTGAAACAATAAGTACAAGAGAACTGTTTATCAGGGCATGTCAAGAGTAGCCAAGCTACTAACAATCTCAATCTTTTCACTAGCCACGTTTCACGTTGTTTGTAGATGTTTACGCCTTACAGCTGAATGGTTTGACATTCACACTGATTGGCCGCTTAACACCACCCCAGAACCCAGAGTTTACGCCTTACCACTGAAGTTGCGGATCGGGTAGACTCCCAGTTGATTGGCCGCTTAACTCTTACCCCATCCCACATGTAAACGAGCCAGGGTCCCTGTACACGAGCTCAGTAAATGAGCCAGGGTTGCCCCGCAGAAGAGCTCGTTTCCTGGATCACAGACCAGGAGTGTATTTCACTTGGCATAGGGGTGCACCTAGCCTCAATCATTTCACAAGGTGTAGCGGAGCTACGCAATCACGGGAACACTTAAAGAATGCAATGGCATGACAATTAATTCGCGTACCGTTAATGGAATTTAAACATGACATGATAGTTATGCAACATGATAAATGTCGGATCTAGCTTCGTTGTCAAGCTAGTTCCTAAATTTGCGCCTAGGCGAGTATCATTTCATCGCCTAGTCTCTTTTTCGCCGACAACAAACAAATGACCTAAGACATGGCCCAAAACCCTAAGTGGCAAGTTTCACTTGCCTAGCACTGAGGATGACGATTAACGAGGCCGTCACACAAATGCTAACTACGGCGATGAGATCGCTGCCATGGCCAAACAACATTAGAACAACATCCAACCTAGTTTATTAGGGTTTCACAAAAACACAAAGGGTTATGAAAACATTAAGAGATCGATTTATTACCGTATCGGAAGCGGAAGAACGATGCCGAGCAAGCACGACAACGGAAGAAACGATCAGGGGAACCTAGGGTTTAGATCTGGAATGGATGGGGAAAATCTGGAGAAATGGGGTTTTGGGGATTTTTGGGGGGTTGGAGATGGCCTAGGGCATGGTGGTAGACCAAAATGGAGAGGGAAACTCCAAGGGAGGAAGGAATGGATTGGGGAAATGTTGGAGAGTGATTTGGGGAAGAAGGAGGCTCAGGAGAATGAAAGAGGGATGAAAGAAATCGTGGGTGGGGTTTAAATAGGGAGTGCTGGCGGCTGCCCAGAAATTGGGGTTTCGACACTGATTAGTCGGTCAAAGAGCAACCACTGACCGACTAGTTTGGGAACTAGTCGGTCGGTTGACCAACGTAGACCGACTAAGTCCAAACAGTAACTCCTGTACAAAAATAGGATTTAGATTTAGTCGGTCAAAGAACAACTACTGACCGACTAGTTTCTCATCTAGTCGGTCGATGAATGTTCTTAGACCGACTAAGAATGAATAGTACTTGGTATCAAAAATGATCATAGAGCTAGTCGGTTAAAGAACGATTGTTGACCGACTAGTTTGCAACCTAGTCGATCGACCAATGTTCTTAGACCGACTAACGATAAACAGTAACTCCTGAGTAATTTACAAAGCCCACTAGTCGGTCCATGAAGGTTTGCCAACCGACTAAATCGTCATCTAGTCGGTCGGTTCCCCTTCTTACACCGGCTAACGTGCACAGAAAGTTCTGAAATGGAGCGCGAAGCTCTGGGATCGATTCCTAAGACTCCTAGGCTTGATCTAACAATAAGATATGACCGATATGAAGCCCGTCACGAATGACTTACTCCAAAATCGACGATTCTAAGGAAGAAGCTAGAAAATCACGACAAAACGAATGAAAGTGAAAGCTACGGGGACGAAAACCAACATAAGGAGAAAACCCATTCAAAACATATACATAATATAGATAATCCAAAATACATGAAAACCGGTCGTTACTGTAGGGTTCCCTGTAGCTGAAGTTTGGGTGGTTCTGGTTGTTAGGAGAATATGCGGGATTGGAACTTGTCCTCAGTGGATAGGATGCATTACCCGTGGGGTTATAAAAGAGGGCACTCGCTTGATCCACCGGTGCCGAGATATCTCCACCATCAAAGTCTCCCAAGACTTCAATTTCTACCGCTGCTACATGATGAGTGTTGGCGCCATCGGCCCCTACCATGAATGCTAAGATCTGGGGGGAAAGAAAATCAAATTTGCTAGACAGTTTGTCAACTTCCTCTACCCGGTGCATTCCTCCAGATTTTGGCCTGGCGCGTTCATAGCTCCACCTTTCATTGTTCGATGCCATATTTTCCAGAATATTTCCGGCATCTACTTCATTCCTTGCCCTGAAGGATCCTCCCGCTGCGGCATCCATGGACGACTTCAGGTTGTCCCTCAGCCAATTGTAGAACAAGTTGATAATCTGTCAGCGGAGGAGCTCATGGTGAGGGCATTTTCTTTGCATTTCCTAAAACCTCATCCAAGCTTCATGTAATGATTCATGGCTAGCCTGGGAGAAGGAGGAGATTTCGCTCCTTAGCTTCATTGTCTTCCTCGGAGGAAAGAACTTGTTCAGGAATGCATTTGAAAGCTTCTCCTGGGTTGTAAATGTATTGGGGTCCTTCCCATTCAGCCATTGCCTTGCATTGTCCCGCAGAGAGAATGTAAATGTAAATGCATTCGACAGCCTGCTCGGCCGGCCAGATCAGACACGCAACAGATTGAGTATCAGTGTGCACTCGCCGAGCATCGCTAGCCCACTCGACCGAGCACAGAGACACCACTCGCCCGAGTGGCATTAGAACGACGGCAGAAGAAAACACGAACTTACTATAATCCGTCAGTCAGCACCGAATTCCGACTCGGTCGAGTGAAGAAATCCCGTCGGCCGAGTGAAGAAAGTCACTCGGCCGAGTGACTCCCGAGGAGTTGACCCCCAAAAGTCCTTACTGGAATCCGTCAGGGTCCGTCACTCGGCCGAGTGACATTTGTCACTCGGCCGAGTGAGCCGCGCTGCCTGTAGCGTAAAGTGCGATTTTCAAGCTGTGCAGGGGAAATTTTGTCACAGTTTTTTGGGCGATTTTGGGGGGTATTTAACCCCAGTTTTTAACCTAGTTTAGGAGAGCTTTTTCATACTTTTGGCAGCCTTTTTAGAATACTTTTTAGGAGATTAGATTTGGCTCTTTGGAGAGAGATAAAAGTGTTAATTTGTTGGATGCTATTGGAACTTCATTGGTTTGTCTCTCTTTCTATCAAAAATCTCATTTTTATTGATATATTGTCTATTGCAATGAATTCTATTGTTTTTATTATTGAATTTCTAATTATTTGCATTATGAATTGTGAGTAGTTTTATCGTCTTAGGGCGTAGGGATAAACCCTACGAACCCTATTTCTAATTTGTGATGAATTGGTGAAATTCTTGCTAGAATTGATTAGGGTTAGTTTGGGATTGATTTAATACGAATAGCTAGGGATTCATACCGATTGGGATTTGCAAAAGATTGGATCCCAACTCGATAGAAAGCCCTAGAAATTCGAATTGGGTTACAATTGGGTTTCTCTGGAATCGGTTTGCAAGAGATTGGACCGAAACTAGGGTTTTCGATTGTAATTCTATACCAATACCGGTTTGCAAGAGATTGAACGGGTAGGAACTATCCCAACCTAGGTCGTAGCTCGAGTTTGCACGAGAGTGGGCTCGAGATACGATTGAACGATGATGTTGTTCTTCACGCTAGCTTGCCTAGGTTAGGGTTTGCAAGAGATTGGACCCTACCCTAGGTTTGCTATAGACCGGAAATAGCGTGAGAGCGTGAGCTTGGTTCTACATTTAGTTGCAACTAGTTCACCTGAATTTCAAGTCTAGCAATTGTGAAACCTACGAATCACAATGATGAGATACGGTTTGTAGTGGGGATTCCCTATCCCTAGGCGTTTTATTAATTTGGTATTTTCTTTATACAATTGAATGACTGTGACCGCTTTATTGCGAATATTTCTCGTCTGTTCTTATAGCCAGGTAAATTGAAGAAGACACTGTCATTTGCCCTCCTTGTGTTTGATACCCGCTCACCGCTATATCGTGCGCTTGCGGTAAGACTAGCGAGTCTCGTCCCGTGTGTGTATCCGGGACGCGATCAAGTTTTTGGCGCCGTTGCCGGAGAGGCGATAGTGTTTAATTCTACCTACCTAGCTATTTTTCTTTTTGTTTTATTATTTGTATTTTTATTTTACCCTTCCTTTGTGCTAACTATTTCTTTGAAACTCTGTTTTTTCTTGCATGTACACGAGATCCACAGCGGACCCCGAAGAAATACTATACGATCTGGAGATCGAACGTACATTGAGGAGGATCAGAGCAGAGAGGAGACTCGATACGGAAGGGAATTTTATGACCCATCCTGAGACAGCCGAAGAATTGGCGGCGCGAATGGCGAGGATTATTTCCATTAGAGATAGGCTTTGGCCTAAGACTTCCTCCACGACCTCGTCCATAGCTATGCCGGAGTTGGCGGCCGACAAAAATTTCGAGTTGAAGACTGGATTGGTAGTTCTGATGCAGCAAGACCATTTTCAAGGGAATTCCCATGAAAACCCTCATTACCACATCCAGCACTTTTTATCAAAATGTGCCACCTTCCAAATGCCGGGCGTCTCCATAGATGCTATCAGACTGCGCCTCTTCCCCTTCACACTCAAGGACAAGGCCTTATATTGGTTGAGGACGCAGGCTGAAGGAATCTTCACCACTTGGGATGAATTGACGAGTGCCTTCGTCGACAAATTTTACCCGCCCTCCAAGACGGTGAAGATAAGAAGTGCTCTCATGTCCTTCAAGCAAGGACCTAAGGAGACTCTCTATGAGGCGTGGGAGCGCTTCAAGAACTTGCAGCATCAATGCCCCCATCACAGCATAGAGGATTGGGAGCTTGTCCACAGTTTCTACAATGGACTCCAACCGGGCACAAAACAGATTATTGATGCTACCACCAACGGAGCCATTTTGTCACAGACCACCGATGAAGCTACGGCCTAGCTACAGGAGATGGCCTCCAACAACCAACAGTGGGACAACGAGCGAGGACATTCTTCGTCCTCCTTGAAGCCCATGAGTATTTATGAGGCCAAGGCCGTGGCGGAGCTTGCTAGCAAATTTGACTCTTTCCACAAGGTAGTGGAGAGATTGGAGAAATACATTACCGAGCCGCATGGAGCTCCTTCTACATCTGCACCGACAAACCATATGAATGATTGGTAAGACCAATCCCAAGCCATGTATGTAGGAGGAGAGCATGGAGAAGGAGCTTTGGAGAAAATTCTGTATGTTGCGGGGAATTCCGGATATTGGGCCAACCCGGCCCCTAGAAACCATCCGGGTTTTTCATATGCTAATAGTGATGGTGCCTTGAACCCCCCGCCAAAACAACCTCCTCAAGCTCGGGCTCCACCACCACAACCGAATTATCAACCAAGGGGGCCACCGCAACAAAACTTCCCACCTTGGCAACAAGTGGGACCTTATAAGCCACCCGGGTATAATCAAGGTTGGTGAAATCCCAACCCTCCGCAAGCTCAACCACGTTCAAATTTTGAAGCTAAGGTGGAGGAGTTTATGGTGGAGCAGAGAAAGATTAACTCCACGTTGAAGGCGGGACAAGATTCTCTTACCACCGTCATCGCTCAAATTGGGGAGCAACTTGCGTTGCTCAATAGAAACAACCAACAATTACCGGCTCAACCCGAGCCAAATCCACGGGGCAACACCGGCCATATCAACACTGTTATTACGGTTACGACAAGGGGTGGGAAGGATACCACTCCCGTCATGACTCAAGTCAAAGAACCCGTGATGGAGATTCTAGAAGAGAGCGAGCCGGCAATTGAGGTGGAAAAAGAGAAGGAGCCGCAAGAAGAAGCAAAATCTAGAGTGGAGGAACCTATTGATGAGCGCCGATTCATCCCACCGGTGCCTTTCCCTCAACGGCTAGCTAGAGCCAAGATCGAGAAGAGGCTAGCCAAGTTCCTCGAATACTTGAGAGGGGTGAGCCTCAATATCCATTTCCTTGATGCCATAGTGGAAATCCCATCCTACGCGAAGTTCTTAAAGGACTTGATTACGGGAAGAAAAAGGAAAGAGAAGATCATGCTCGCGGAACAAGGAACTTGGTTCACTAGGAAGGAAAAGGAGCCCGCCAAATTTAAAGATCCCGGGAGTTTCTGGATTCCTTGCACACTAGGAGGCATCCCCTTACAAAAAGCATTGGTTGATTTGGGCGCTAGTGTGAGCCTCATGCCTCTCACCATGTTCCGGAAGTTGAACACCGGCATCGATTTAAAGCCGACCGACATGAGGATTCAACTCGCAGATGGTCGGATCACTAGGCCGGTTGGGATCGCGGAGAACATACCACTCCTAGTTCCGGGAGGCATATGCTTGCCCTGTGATTTTGTGATCATGGATATCAAGGAGGAGGGTGACATATCACTCATACTTGGACGCCCATTCCTCGCCCCCGCCGATGTAATCATCGACGTGCGGAAGGGACTCTTACCTTGAACGTCGGCAACATTGAAGTAGAGCTCCATATACCAAAGGCTATGAAGCACATGTCGTATTATGAGGAGCTAGATTATGTGGACCTCTTGGACGAGGTCATTGAAGAGGCTATCCCCTACTCCATAGGAGCACTCCATGATGACGGCTTTGAAGAAACCCAAGATTTGAGCGAAGAAGAGACATTGGAGGACTCTCCCAATAGCTCCACGACGAATGATGATGGCGACGCGGATGTCGCGAGAATACGAGAGCTTTGCAAGCTCTCGACATTGAAGAATCTGAAGAAAGCTCCACCGATTCGAAGATCGGTGTCACCAACGAAGTCAAAGACCGGAACAAGCTCAAGCTTGGGGGAGCCATCCTCTAACATTGCCCATGATGAAGGGACACTGAGAAAGGCCACGCACCACTACGATCCAAATCCGAGCTGTCTTCCCGGCAAATTCGACGGATGCATCTCATACGCACCCAACATCCCTACGTTAATTTGAAAATCCAAAGGGGTCAAGCTCAAGACCATAAACGAGCTCTTGTCGAGAGGCAACCCGATGGTTTTTACATTATTTTTATTTTGGTTTTTATTTTTTTTAGACTTTGCTAGTGTTTTGAGTCAATTGCCTATAAAAATCTTGACAACGGGTCTTAATTCTTATGACAGGAGAGGAGAAAAGGAGACCTCTCATATGGAGGATGACCGAGGCAAAGAAGAGCATTCCAGGAATGCGCTCGAGGCTTAGGAAGAGGAAGAAACCAACTGGAGGAAGAAAAACAGAGAGTAGAGTGAAAACGTAGCCCCGAAGCAGAAAACAGCATGCCACTCGGCTGAGTATCATATGCCACTCGACCGAGCAAAGGACCCCACTCGGCCAGGTGGGGCACCAACCAGGGAAGTCTGCGGAACCAACTCTCTATCTATTTTGTGAATTTCAGTATTAACTGCCACTCGGCTGAGTACAATTATTCACTCAGCCGAGTGAAACGGATACCCTCCTAGGTCAAGAATTGCCGAGTAGCTTGTGCCACTCGGCCGAGTGGAGATTCTCCATTCGGCCGAGTGTGGCAAAGCCACTCGGCCGAGTCGTAAGGGGCGGGGAGAAATTTAAAAATTTTTCGTTCACGTCACTCGGCCGAGTGACATATTCACTCGGCTGAGTCGTAACATCCTCTATATAATCGGCAGCGGGCTCGGCGCGATTTTCAAAGCGCTTTATTCCCAAATTCTCGCCCGAGGCAGCGCCGATTCACATCCCCTCGCCTGCAGCCTCAGTTCCCTCGCCCGATTCGACTCGCCGCCAGCTCAAACCAACCGACCATCACCGGCAACGACTCCCCACCGCTCGCCGACCTCCAGCGACCAACCCTCGCCGCCGGCCAATCGTCGTTCTCCCCTATTTTGCCCCAAACTCCTTTTTCTCCCCATTTTTCTTGATCTGTACGCCCATTGAGCCCCATACTCAAATCAACTTATGTATCTATCTATTATACCCCCATCTCCCCTATGTATTTTGAATATTATCCGCTGATATCATTGTTTGATTTGCAGGCTACCTTGGGGGAGCTTTGGGGAGCTTCTGGATGCGCTTTTGGCTTCGTGGAGGTGGCGCTCTTCGCACGCACTTGCTGATTTGCTCTCGCGGCGTGTTCAGGTACATTCGTTCCATTCTTTTTAACACGCCGCATATTATTCTTGTTGGGTGAGCACTCGCGGCACACATGCCGCCCTGCACTAGGCCACGCACACGGGGATCCGCCCCCAAGCGGAGGCGGACCGATGACCCCAGTCCCTCTCATGCTAGGGAGGACTCCCCTCCACCTAGTCCACCTCTACCCACACAGCCGCTTCCCGTCGATCCCATTCACGCACAGCCACCACCGGCTCCCGCCGTCGGGCCGCTGGGGATCACGTTCAGAAACGACGCACAGCGCGTCCGATTTGAGCGTATCGCCCAGCGCTCGATAGTGCCCTCTAAGTTTGCACACTTAGCAGACCTTGACCGCCTATGGGTACTAGAGGGGCTCCTCACGTTGTACGACAACGTGGGATGACGTGATTTTTTGTCGGTGTCGGCGGATACTTACATCCATCTGACACTAGAGGTCCTGAGCTCTATTGACCGGACCGCTGGGGGATGCACATTCCGATTGATGGATCGAGAGTGCGAGGTCACTCTCGACATGCTTCGTGCATTCTTCCAGTGGCCCGCTGTCCCTGTCCCCGACCGAGCCTACGCACCCACGCACATCCCACCCCCATCGTTCGACACTTCCACATTCTGGACACGGATCACTGGATCTCCTCTTGGCTTTGACCCTAGTAGGGCCAAGGCCTCAGCCATCCTGCACCCCTGCCTCTGCATTGCACAGCGCCTCATGGCGACCACTTTCTTAGCGAGGTACGAGCCTGAGACGATGTCTACACCTGGGCTCTACTTGCTCTACGCGATGACTCGCCCTAGAGTTCTGGATAGGGGTAGCGATGACCTGGTCCCCGCCGTCGATATCGATATTGCTAGCTGGTTTTTAGACCGCATCATCATTTCGGGGGGGCGATCGCTCACCTATTTGCTGTGGCGGTCTGATTACGCTTCTAGCACTTATGACCGGCGTGGACCTTCCGGACGACCTGCGTCGAGCCCCGGGCCCCACTACTCTCTCGATAGAGGTTATGGCCCGAATGAAGATGCTTCATCCCCACGACCAGCAGCACACGGGGACTGGCTTCCGGCGATGGATCTCCTGATCCCCGTCGCCTACGTGCTTGAGGCCGAGGGAGCTGAGGAGGCATCACCTGCACCCGTCGACCCCGTGATACCTCAGCCCGAGCCTGCACTGTCTGCACCTCCTGGCACCTCTGTCCACACTTCTGTCGGTTTCGGGAGTACCCTTGCTGAGTCATCCTCCATGTCCACCACGTCCACCACCACCACCACTGCTGTGCCTATCTCGGTTGAGCCTATTTCCTCACTTCTTCCCGAGCGTCCACCCACCATACTAGAGAGCGGCGAGTCTTCCTTCGCTGCCGTCGTGGAGACCCTATCCAGTTTGATCTCCGCTGGGGTGTCACCTTTTGAGACGTACACTTCCTCCCCAGTGGTCGACCCTTCTGTCTCCACCGCAGTTGTCCTTTCCGAGAGTGTCGTGAAGTCTGTCCCCGTTTCTGTGTCACAGACCTCTCTTGCTGCCTCGTCGCCGATTTTGTCTTCCACCACTGCTGCTGCTGCCTCCTCGTCCCAGCCTGCGTCCCAGCCTCACGCTGAGGCTGGACACCCACTAGTGAGCACAGCACCTTTTCCGCACATACCTACTGGCACGATTATTTACATAGCCCGTGTCAGACAGCCCCGTCCTTCACAGCCTAAACATGTGCGTCCCTCTGCACCACCTCTCCCCGACACTCTACTTCAGAGCCTTCGTGCTCTTTGAGGGGGCTGTTAGTGGACTCCGAGGAGACTTTAGGGCTCTCTCTGCCACGGTCAGTTCCGTGCAGTCCCGCATCGCCATGCTTCCCGATATTCAGACATGCCTGAATCAGATCCTGGCCCGACCGCCTCCACTACACCCACCTACCCAGCAGACAGCTCCACCTCCACTACCACCTCTGCCACAGGACGGAGATGGTGCAGCACCACCAGCTTAGGCACACCATTGATGCCATTGATATTTTTTGTCGATTATGCTGCCCATTTTTTACTGGTCCTGGAGTTTTAGTTTTTTGCCCCCACCTCCTCCCTTCACTATTTTGGTCCCTGTTCTGATCACATCATTTTATATCTTTTTTGGGAGAGAGGGAGTGTATTTTTGGTGACACATATCTGCATCACTCTGATCTTTGCATGCATCACATCCGCATCATATTTTCTGTTTATTTTCCTTTTTATCATGCATGCATCCTCACCCACCCCACCCATTTCACGTCTCTCGGTGTGCCACACTTTGCACATTGAGGACACTATGCACTTTAGCTTGGGGGAGTGAGTTCTCACACCTTTTTGCTTTTATCGACTTTATTTTAAGTTTTTTTTCACGTTTTTTCCGCTTTTGCACCCATTTTTCATCACTTTTCCATTTTTTTACCATGCATAACGTTTTTCTTATTTTCTTTGTGTGCTGCATTGTAAATAGTTCTGTTTTCTTTTATCTTTATTTCTTTCATCTTTTGCTAGAGATGATTTTTCTGTGAGGACGATGACGTGGTGTTAGCTTTTCTCAATATGCATGCTAATTTTGTCATGTCGTGGCTTTTGTTTTTGATATCATATGCTATGTTCTGCTTTGCATTTAGAAATAGTAACCCACTCTTTTTCCGTACGAAAATGGATGAAATTCTATTATTAGCTGATGTCTGATGATTCATATGTATGCTATCGTAGAAAACACACCAAGCTTCACGCATTGATTGCTTATATCTGGAGTACTGCTTTCCTTTCTTATATCACTTCTTATTGCATGATTTGTACGCTTCACTTCAGGTTGATTGGATGTTTGCTAGCATTGATATATCTAGACTAGTTTGCTTTTTGAGATTAAACTGAGTAGATTAAATTACCCTGCTGAAGTTGTCATGCACGTCCTATAGAGTGAACCGAGAGATACAATTATTTCTTTCTCCACATATCTTGAACATTATTTCTCTATTTTAAATTCATTGGTGAATCTCCCTTTAGCAATTCTATTATTGGCATCTCCCCCGTTATTATATCCCATGCTCCAAATTCTCCAAAACCAAAAGGAAAAAAATATACTTGTATATCATTCTCTTTTGATTTGGGATCATTTGTGTATATATGTTATGAAGAAAAAAAGAGAAAAAAAACAGAGAAAAAATCGAGAAAAAAGGGGGAAAAGAGAAAAGAAGTTCATAACGATCTCATCTCATACTCTTTCTCTCATTCTTCCCTCTTTTTATTTTTATTTTTATTCTTTTTTTGGAGCTTCAAAAGAAATGGGGAAAGTTCATATTGATTTGTGAATGCCACCACGCTTATGGATAAGCTTGGGGGAGAGAATCCAATGAAGTGTGAGAGAGTGACTACTTGACGGTGCATGACAACCTAGGCTAAGTAATATTTTGTACTCGGTGAGATTGCTAAAAGTTTCACGAAATCCAGAAATCTGCGCTTAGCATTCATATCATGAAAACCACACTTTTCCATTCTTACTACTCTATTGTGTGATATCTCTTATACTCCTTATAGAAAGCATTCAATTGAAAAGTGTGTGATCTACGATTTTGTATACCGCTTTAGATGCTTCAGACGATGTTAATTCTAGAATTATTCCATTTTTCATGCTATATTGATATTCTTGGGCTTTCTATTTCAAATGCACCATTATACTATGATATCGAGATAAAAGTCTTTGACATGTGTTTTATATTCGATGCGTGCTATATGAGTAAGCAAAACCCACGTCCTGAGAAAAATGATCTAGCAACTTCCTTCTTCGTTTTCTATTTTGTTTTTCATTTTTCATTTTCCGTTCTTTCTTCGTTTCCATTATTTTTATCCACCGAGTTCGCTTTTTACTCATCTTCCTCGAGGATGAGTAAGAGGTAAGCTTGGGGATATTGATCACTCCATATTTTACACCTTTTTTCTGCATGTTTGCATGCCATTTTGATCACTCGTATCGCGTTTTTCACGATTATTCGACAATATTGCGATGTTTTTCACGATTTCTTGTTTTTGTCGTATTTCAGGAGATTTGGAGCGATTGGGAGTGATTCTGAGATGCACCCACTCCGGAGTGTCACCCGTGACTCTTTTGAGGGGAATTCTGCGATTGGAGAGGAGTGAAAGAAGAAAGAACGTCGTAGGAGCGACGAGGAATCAAAAATACGAGGGTTGTGCATTTTCAGCATGCCACTCAGCCGAGTGAAGGAGTCACTCGGCCGAGCATCGACAGCTCGCTCGACCGGCCAGATCGGACACGCAACTGATTGAGTATCAGCGTGCACTCGGCCGAGCATCGCCAGCCCACTCGACCGAGCACGGAGACACCACTCGCCCGAGTGACATCAGAACAACGGCAGAAGAAAACACGAACTTACTGTAATCCATCAGTCAGCCCCGAGTTCCGACTCGATCGAGTGAAGAAATCCCGTCGGCCGAGTGAAGAAAGTCACTCAGCCGAGTGACTCCCGAGGAGACGACCCCCAAAAGTCCAGACTTACTGGAATCCGTCAGGGTCCGCCACTCGGTCGAGTGACATTTGTCACTCGGCCGAGTGAGCCGCGCTGCCTGTAGCGTAAAGTGCGAATTTCAAGCTGCGCAGGGGCAATTTTGTCACAGTTTTTTGGGCGATTTTGGGGGGTATTTAACCCCAGTTTTTTACCTAGTTTAGGAGAGCTTTTTCATACTTTTGGCAACCTTTTTAGAATACTTTTTAGGAGATTATATTTGGTTCTTTGGAGAGAGATAAAAGTGTTAATTTGTTGGATACTATTGGAATTTCATTGGTTTGTCTCTCTTTCTATCAAAAATCTCATTTTTATTGATATATTGTCTATTGCAATGAATTCTATTGTTTTTATTATTGAATTTCTAATTATTTGCATTATGAATTGTGAGTAGTTTTATCGTCTTAGGGCGTAGGGATAAACCCTACGAACCCTATTTCTAATTTGTGATGAATTGGTGAAATTCTTACTAGAATTGATTAGGGTTAGTTTGGGATTGATTTAATACGAATAGCTAGGGATTCATACCGATTGGGATTTGCAAGAGATTGGATCCCAACTCGATAGGAAGCCCTAGAAATTCGAATTGGGTTACAATTGGGTTTCTCTGGAATCGGTTTGCAAGAGATTGGACCGAAACTAGGGTTTTCGATTGCAATTTTATACCAATACCCGTTTGCAAGAGATTGGACGGGTAGGAACTATCCCAACCTAGGTCGTAGCTCGAGTTTGCACGAGAGTGGGCTCAAGATACGATTGAAAGATGATGTTGTTCTTCACGCTAGCTTGCCTAGGTTAGGGTTTGCAAGAGATTGGACCCTACCCTAGGTTTGCTATAGACCGGCAATAGCGCGAGAGCGTGAGCTTGGTTCTACATTTAGTTGCAACTAATTCACCTGAATTTCAAGTCTAGCAATTGTGAAACCTATGAATCACAATGACGAGATACGGTTTGTAGTGGGGATTCCCTATCCCTAGGCGTTTTATTAATTTGATATTTTCTTTATACAATTGAACGACTGTGACCGCTTTATTGTGAATATTTCTCGTCTGTTCTTATAGCCAGGTGAATTGAAGAAGACACTGTCATTTGCCCTCCTCGTGTTCGATACCCGCTCACCGCTATACCATGCGCTTGCGGTAAGACTAGCGAGTCTTGTCCTGGGTGTGTATCCGGGGCGCGATCAAGTTTTTGGTGCCATTGCCGTAGAGGCGATAGTGTTTGATTCTACCTACCTAGCTATTTTTCTTTTTCTTTTATTATTTGTATTTTTATTTTACCCTTCCTTTGTGCTAACTATTTCTTTGAAACTCTGTTTTTCCTTGCATGTACACGAGATCCACAGCGGACCCTGAAGAAATAATATACGATCCGGAGATCGAACGTACATTGAGGAGGATCAGAGCGGAGAGGAGACTCGATACGGAAGGGAATTTTATGATCCATCCTGAGACAGCCGAAGAATTGGCGGCGCGAATGGCGAGGATCATTTCCATTAGAGATAGGCTTTGGCCTAAGACTTCCTCCACGACCGCGTCCCCAGCTATGCTGGAGTTAGCGGCCGACAAAAATTTCGAGTTGAAGACTGGATTGGTAGTTCTGATGCAGCAAGACCCTTTTCATGGGAATTCCCATGAAAACCCTCATTACCACATACAGCTCTTTTTATCAAAATGTGCCACCTTCCAAATACCGGGCGTCTCCATAGATGCTATCAGACTGCGCCTCTTCCCCTTCACACTTAAGGACAAGGCCTTATATTGGTTGAGGACGCAGGCTGAAGGAATCTTCACCACTTGGGATGAATTGGCGAGTGCCTTCGTCGACAAATTTTACCCGCCCTCCAAGACGGTGAAGATAAGAAGTGCTCTCATGTCCTTCAAGTAAGGACTTCAGGAGACTCTCTATGAGGCGTGTGAGTGCTTCAAGGACTTGCATCATCAATGCCCCCATCACAGCATAGAGGATTGGGAGCTTGTCCACAGTTTCTACAATGGACTCCAACCGGGCACAAAACAAATTATTGATGCTACCGCCAACAGAGCCATTTTGTCAAAGACCCCCGATGAAGCTACGGCCTTGCTATAGGAGATGGCCTCCAACAACCAATAGTGGGGTGACGAGCGAGGACATTCTTCGTCCTCCTTGAAGCCCACGAGTATTTATGAGGCCAAGGCCGTGGCGAAGCTTGCTAACAAATTTGACTCTCTCCACAAGGTAGTGGAGAGATTGGAGAAATACATTACCAAGCCGCATTGAGCTCCTTCTACATCCACATCGACAAACCATATGAGTGATTGGCAAGACCAATCCCAAGCCATGTATGTAGGAGGAGAGCATGGAGAAGGAGCTTTGGAGCAAATTCTGTATGTTGCGGAGAATTCTGGATATTGGGCCAACCTGGCCGCTAGAAACCATCCTGGTTTTTCATATACTAATAGTGATGGTGCCTTGAACCCCTCGCCACAACAACCTCCTCAAGCTCGGGCTCCACCACCACAACCGAATTATCAACCAAGTGGGACACCGCAACAAAACTTCCCACCTAGGCAACAAGTGGGACCTTATTGGCCACCCGGGTATAATCAAGGTTGGAGAAATCCCAATCCTCCGCAATCTCAACCACGTTCTGATTTTGAAGTTAAGGTGGAGGAGTTTATGGTGGAGCAGAGAAAGATTAACGCCACGTTGAAGGCAGGACAAGATTCTCTTACCACCGTCGTCGCTCAAATTGGGGAGCAACTTGCGTTGCTCAATAGAAACAACCAACAATTACCGGCTCAACCCGAGCCAAATCCACAGGGCAACACCGGCCATATCAACGCGGTTGTTGCGGTTACGACAAGGGGTGGGAAGGATACCACTCCCGTCATGACTCAAGTCAAGGAACCCGTGATGGAGATTCTAGAAGAGAGCGAGACGGCAATTGAGGTGGAAAAAGAGAAGGAGCCGCAAGAAGGAGCAAAATCTAGAGTGGAGGAACCTATTGAAGAGCACCGATTCATGCCACCGGTGCCTTTCCCTCAACGGCTAGCTAGAGCCAAGATCGAGAAGAGGCTAGCCAAGTTCCTCGAATACTTGAGAGGGGTGAGCCTCAATATCCATTTCCTTGATGCCATAGTGGAAATCCCATCCTACGCGAAGTTCTTAAAGGACTTGATTACGGGAAGGAAAAGGAAAGAGAAGATCATGCTTGCGGAACAAGGAACTTGGTTCACTGGGAAGGAAAAGGAGCCCGCCAAATTTAAAGATCCCGGGAGTTTCTGGATTCCTTGCACACTAGGAGGCGTCCCCTTACAAAAAGCATTGGTTGATATGGGCGCTAGTGTGAGCCTCATGCCTCTCACCATGTTCCGGAAGTTGAACACCGGCATCGATTTAAAGCCGACCGACATGAGGATTCAACTCGCATATGGTCGGATCACTAGGCCGGTTGGGATCGCGGAGAACATACCACTCCTAGTTCCGGGAGGCATATGCTTGCCCTGTGATTTTGTGATCATGGATATCATGGAGGAGGGTGACACATCGCTCATACTTGGACGCCCATTCCTCGCCACCGCCGGTGTAATCATCGACGTGCGGGAAGGGACACTTACCTTGAACGTCGACAACATTGAAGTAGAGCTCCATATACCAAAGGCCATGAAGCACATGTCGTATTATGAGGAGCAAGATTATGTGGACCTCTTGAACGAGGTCATTGAAGAGGATATCCCCCACTCCATAGGAGCACTCCATGATGACGGCTTTGAAGAAACCCAAGATTTGAGCAAAGAAGAGACATTGGAGGACTCTCCCAATAGCTCCACGGCGAATGATGATGGCGACGTTGATGTCGCGAGAATACGAGAGCTTTGCAAGCTCTCGACATTGAAGAATCCGAAGAAAGCTCCACCGATTCGAAGATCGGTGTCACCGACGAAGTCAAAGACCGGAACAAGCTCAAGCTTGGGGGAGCCATCCCCCAACATTGCCCATGATGAAGGAACACTGAGGAAGGCCACGCACCAGCACGATCCAAATCCGAGCGGTCTTCCCGACAAATTCGATGGGTGCATCTCATACGCACCTAACATCCCTACGTTAATTTGAAAATCCAATGGGGTCGAGCTCAAGACCTTAAACGAGCGCTTGTCGGGAGGCAACCCGATGGTTTTTGCATTATTTTTATTTTTGTTTTTGTTTTTGTTTTAGGCTTTGCTAGTGTTTTGAGTCAATTGCCTATAAAAATCTTGACAACGGGTCTTAATTCTTATGACAGGAGAGGAGAAAAGGAGATCTCTCATATGGAGGATGACCGAGGCAAAAAAGAGCACTCCAGGAATGCGCTCGAGGCTTAGAAAGAGGAAGAAACCAACTGGAGGAAGAAAAACAGAGAGTAGAGCGAAAACGGAGCCCCGAAGCAGAAAACAGCATGCCACTCGGCCGAGTATCATATGCCACTCGACCGAGCAAAGGACCCCACTCGGCCGGGTGGGGCACCAACCAAGGAAGTCCGCGGAACCAACTCTCTGTCTATTTTGTGAATTTCAGTATTAACTACCACTCAGCTGAGTACAATTATTCACTCGGCCGAGTGAAACGGATACCCTCCTAGGGCGAGAATTGCCGAGTAGCTTGTGCCACTCGGCCGAGTGGAGATTCTCCATTCGGCCGAGTGTGGCAAAGCCACTCGGCCGAGTCATAAGTGACAGGGAGAAATTTAAAAATTCTTTCGTTCACGTCACTCGGCCGAGTGACATATTCACTCGGCCTAGTTGTAACATCCCATATATAATCGGCAGCGGGCTCGGCACGATTTTCAAAGCGCTTTATTCCCAAATTCTCGCCCGAGGCAGCACCGATTCACATCCCCTCGCCTGCAGCCTCAGTTCCCTCGCCCGATTCGACTTGTCGTCGGCTCAAACCTACCGACCATCGCCGGCGATGACTCCCCACCGCTCGCCACCGGCCAACCGTCGTTCTCCCCTATTTTGCCCCAAACTCCTTTTTCTCCCCATTTTTCTTGATCCGTACACCCATTGAGCCCCATACTCAAATCAACTTCTTTATCTATCTATTATACCTCATCTCCCCCATGTATTTTGAATATTATCCACTGATATCATTGTTTGATTTGCTGGCTATCTTGGGGGAGCTTTGGGGAGCTTCTGGATGCGCTTTTGGCTTTGCGGAGGCGGCGCTCTTCGCACGCACTTGCTGATTTGCTCTCGCGGCGTGTTCAGGTACATTTTTTCCATTCTTTTTAGCACGCCGCATATTATTCTTGTTGGGTGAGCACTCACGGCACACATGCCGCCCCGCACTAGGCCACGCACACGGGGATCCACCCCCAAGCGGAGGCGGACCGATGACCCTGGTCCCTCTCACGCTAGGGAGGACTCCCCTCCACCTAGTCCACCTCCACCGACACAGCTGCTTCCCGCCGATCCCATCCACGCATAGCCACCACCGGCTCCTGCCGTCGGGCTGCTGGGGATCACGTTCAGAAACGACGCACAGCGCGTCCGATTTGAGCGTATCGCCCAGCGCTCGATAGTGCCCTCTAGGTTCGCACACTTAGCAGACCTTGACCGCCTAGGGGTACTAGAGGGGCTCCTCACGTTGTACGACAACGTGGGATGGCGTGATTTTTTGTCGGTGTCGGCGGATACTTACATCCGTCCGACACTAGAGGTCCTGAGCTCTATTGACCGGACCGCTGGGGGATGCACATTCCGATTGATGGATCGAGAGTGCGAGGTCACTCTCGACATGCTTCGTGCATTCTTCCAGTGGCTCGATGTCCCTGTCCCCGACCGAGCCTACGCACCCACGCACATCCCACCCCCATCGTTCGACACTTCCACATTCTGGACACGGATCACTGGATCTCCTCTTGGCTTTGACCCTAGTAGGGCCAAGGCCTCAGCCATCCTGCACCCCTGCCGCTGCATTGCACAGCGCCTCATGTCGACCACTTTCTTAGCGAGGTACGAGCCTGGGACGATGTCTACACCTGGGCTCTACTTGCTCTACGCGATGACTCGCCCTAGAGTTCTGGATAGGGGTAGCGACGACCTGGTCCCTGCCGTCGAGATCGATATTGCTAGCTGGTTTTTAGACCGCATCAATATTTCGGGGGGCGCTCGCTCACCTATTTGCTGTGGCGGTCTGATTACGCTTCTAGCACTTATGACCGGCATAGACCTTCCGGACGACCTGCGTCGAGCCCCGGGCCCCACTACTCTCTCGATAGACGTTATGGACCGAATGAAGATGCTTCGTCCCCACGGCCAGCAGCACACGGGGACTGGCTTCCGGTGATGGATCTCCTGATCCCCGTCGCCTATGTGCTTGAGGCCGAGGGAGCTGAGGAGGCACCACCTGCACCCGTCGACCCCGTGATCCCTCAGCCCGAGCCTGCACTGTCTGCACCTCCTGGCACCTTTGTCCACACTTCTATCGATGTCGGGAGTACCCTTGCTGAGTCGTCCTCCATGTCCACCACGTCCACCACCACCACCACCACTGCAGTGCCTATCTCGGTTGAGCCTATTTCCTCACTTCTTCCCGAGCGTCCACCCACCAAACTAGAGAGCGGCGAGTCTTCCTTCACTGCCGTCGAGGAGACCCTATCCAGTTTGATCTCCGCTAGGGTGTCACCTTTTGAGACCTACACTTCCTCCCCAGTGGTCGACCCTTCTGTCTCCACCGCAGCTGTCCTTTTCGAGAGTGTCATGACGTCTGTCCCTGCTTCTGTGTCACAGACCTCTCTTGCTGCCTCGTCACCGATTTTGTCTTCCACCACTGCTGCTGCTGCCTCCTCGTCCCAGCCTGCGTCCCAGCCTCACACTGAGGCTGGGCATCCACTAGTGAGCACAGCACCTTTTCTGCACATACCTGCTGGCCCGATTATTTACACAGCCCGTGTCAGACAGCCCCGTCCTTCACAGCCTAGACATGTGCGTCCCTCTGCACCCCCTCTCCCCGACACTCTACTTCAGAGCCTTCGTGCTCTTGAGGGGGCTGTTACTGGACTCCGAGGAGAATTTAGGGCTTTCTCTGCCACGGTCAGTTTCGTACAGTCCCGCGTCGCCATGCTTCCCGATATTCAGGCTTGCCTGAATCAGATCCTGGCCCGACCGCCTCCACTACACCCACCCACCCAGCAGACAGCTCCACCTCCACCACCTCCTCCGCCACAGGATGGAGATGGTGCAGCACCACCAGCTTAGGCACACCATTGATGCCATTGATATTTTTTGTCGATTATGCTGCCCATTTTCTACTGGTCCTGGAGTTTTAGTTTTTTGCCCCCACCTCCTCCCCTCACTATTTTGGTCCCTGTTCTGATCACATCATTTTATATCTTTTTTGGGAGAGAGGGAGTGTATTTTTGGTGACACATATCTGCATCACTCTGATCTTTGCATGCATCACATCCGCATCATATTTTCTGTATATTTTCCTTTTTATCATGCATGCATCCTCACCCACCCCACCCATTTCACGTCTCTCGGTGTGCCACACTTTGCACATTGAGGACACTGTGCACTTTAGTTTGGGGGAGTGAGTTCTCACACCTTTTTGCTTTTATCGACTTTATTGTTAGTTTTTTTCACGTTTTTTCCGCTTTTGCACCCATTTTTCATCACTTTTTCATTTTTTTACCATGCATCACGTTTTTCTTATTTTCTTTGTATGATGCATTGTAAATAGTTCTGTTTTCTTTTATCTTTATTTCTTTCATCTTTTGCTAGAGATGATTTTTCTGTGATGACGATGACGTGGTGTTAGCTTTTCTCAATATGCATGCTAATTTTGTCATGTCATAGCTTTTGTTTTTGATATCATATGCTATGATCTTCTTTGTATTTAGAAATAGTAACCCACGCTTTTTCCGTATGAAAATGGATGAAATTATATTATTAGCTGATGTCTGCTGATTCATATGTATGCTATCGTAGAAAACACACCAAGCTTCACGCATTGATTGCTTATATCTGGAGTACTGCTTTCCTTTCTTATATCACTTCTTATTGCATGCTTTGTACGCTTCACTTCAGGTTGATTGGATGTTTTCTAGCATTGATATATCTAGACTAGTTTGCTTTTTAAGATTAAACTGAGTAGATTAAATTACCCTGCTGAGTTGTCATGCACGTCCTATAGAGTGAACCGAGAGATAAATTTATTTCTTTCTCCACGTATCTTGAACATTATTTCTCTATTTTAAATTCATTGGTGAATCTCCCTTTAGCAATTCTATTATTGGCATCTCCCCCGTTATTATATCTGTTACGAGGTGGAACTCGCGTACAATGAATTTGTATTAATGGGAACCAAGGGCACGGTGGTTATGTGGAGAAGGGGGTTTAGGTAGGCTATTTGACAAGCGATTAGTGGGGTGACGAAGTCGATCTCGACGCCTGTGGTGGTCACGGGGGGAATCTCGTCGGATGCAGCTGAACCAGGTTGAAGGGCAGGGGGGTGACACCGACCTATGTTGATGGGCGAGCTCTCCTGCAACACGAACAACTCATCAGAAGGGCTGGGTTGGGGTTCAACCCTTAGCCCCTCCGATGCCTAAGTCAGTGATGGCGCTTAATATGGGGGGCTGGTCACGCCGGTCGGACCAACGGTGTGTCGACCGAGCGTGGCGAGCTATAGGTGGGAGAGCAAAGATATGGAAGACCTTTGCACTCGTGTGTGAATAATAGAATGAGGAAGAATTCAGCAGCATCCCCCTCTCCGTAAGAGGAGAAGGGGTATTTATACCTGACGGGTGGTGACTAGGCGTGCTGAGCTGGCTCGAGTGTCGGCGGAGGCTTCGGACAAGGACGCCGGGAACAGGAGTCTTCGAACTGCCTTTGTCAGGCGGCGCAACGGCCCAGGGGTGCTTTTGTCGGGATGTCAGAGCCGAAAGTGAAAGCGTTATCTGTCAGGTGGCTCTTCCGTCAGGGGGTGCTTTGTCGGATGGTCGGGTGACGTATGTGTCAGGTGTCCTTATCCTAAGGTTGTTTGTCGTTAGCGTCGGACTAAGAGTCGGCCAGCTGCGGTGGTCCGCCTCGGCCGGCTGCGGGGGTCCGCCCCGGCCGGTTCGGGGAGCGCTGCAAGGCGCGCCTGTCTCCATGATGCCCCGGATTTCCGGGGTGGCGACCCTTTTGTGCAAAGGTGAGTTAATGGGGTATGTTAACGGATCCGGGCGGGAGTCGGGCTCATACGATCTTTAGGTCGTAACAATTGCCCCCGGCATTCGAGTGCGAGGCGGAAGCCCGGTTCGTCTCGGATGGCGTAACATTATCCTTTAACCGGACTCGGGCTTGGGTCCTAGCTCAGGGTTGGATGCGCCGCTTCCGCGGGGTATTGCCCGCTGTTGCGGGATCGCGAGGTCTCATCCCGCGTGGGAACCAAGTGGGGCGTTGCCTCATAACGGCGCGCCGCTTTATGTGGCGGCTGGGTCGGATTTTGGGGGAGCCCGACTTTTGGAGAAGGTTGTGGTTTTTGCTGAGATGTGTTTACCGGACATGTTTGTGATTTTCGCGGGATTTCCACCACACGGTGTCCGATGGACCTCCCGGCTGTTGTGCTCTTGGGCTCAGGGAAGGCGTCCATAAGGAGGAATATTATTCATCAACCTTTACTGGAGATTTAGATGATATTTACAGTGATAGCGCAGGTGTGACCCAGCCTATGGTCGGGATGGGCGGTGGTTAATACTCGGGAATTGATGTCATTTTGTCCCGGTCCGTGTGCCCCCCCCCCTTTATATATAAATCATTTTTATCATATATTATTTTTTGTCAAGGGTACGTGGCCCCCATCGGGTTGGCCCTGCCCCTGAGGTCTGGAGGGGGGGAGCGGGCGCGTGGCCCGGCCCGTGTCCTTCTCTGGTTTGGGTGGCTAGGGTTGGCCCTGCCCCAGGGGTCTGGATGGGGGGAGCGGGCGCGTAGCCCGGCCCGTGCCCTTCTCTGGTTTGGGTGGCTAGGGTTGGCCCTGCCCCAGAGGTCTGGAGGGGGGGAGCGGGCGCGTGGCCCGGCCCGTGCCCTTCTCTGGTTTGGAGGGCTAGGGTTGGCCCTGCCCCAGAGGTCTGGAGGGGGGGAGCGGGCGCGTGGCCCGGCCCATGCCCTTCTCTGGTTTGCGTGGCTAGGGTTGGCCCTGCCCCAGAGGTCTGGAGGGGGGGAGCGGGCGCGTGGCCCGGCCCGTGCCCTTCTCTGGTTTGGGTGGCTAGGGTTGGCCCTGCCCCAGAGGTCTGGAGGGGGGGAGCGGGCGCGTGGCCCTTCTCTGGTTTGGGTGGCTAGGGTTGGCCCTGTCCCAGAGGTCTGGAGGGGGGAGCGGACGCGTAGCCCGGCCCGTGCCCTTCTGTGGTTTGGGTGGCTAGGGTTGGCCCTGCCCCAGAGGTCTGGAGGGGGGAGCGGGCGCGTGGCCCGGCCCGTGCCCTTCTATGGTCTGGAGGGCTAGGGTTGGCCCTGCCCCAGAGGTCTGGAGGGGGGGAGCAGGCGCGTGGCCCGGCCCGTGCCCTTCTCTGGTTTGGGTGGATAGGGTTGGCCCTGCCCCAGAGGTCTGGAGGGGGGGAGCGGGCGCGTGGCCCGGCCCGTGCCCTTCTCTGGTTTGGGTGGCTAGGGTTGGCCCTGCCCCAGAGGTCTGGAGGGGGGGAGCGGGCGCGTGGCCCTTCTCTGGTTTGGGTGGCTAGGGTTGGCCCTGCCCCAGAGGTCTGGAGGGGGGGAGCGGGCACGTAGCCCGGCCCGTGCCCTTCTCTGGTTTGGGTGGCTAGGGTTGGCCCTGCCCCAGAGGTCTGGAGGGGGGAGCGGGCGCGTGGCCCGGCCCGTGCCCTTCTCTGGTTTGGGTGGCTAGGGTTGGCCCTGCCCCAGAGGTCTGGAGGGGGGGAGCGGGCGCGTAGCCCGGCCCGTGCCCACCTCTGGTTTGGGTGGCTAGGGTTGGCCCTGCCCCAGAGGTCTTGAGGGGGGGAGCGGGCGCGTGGCCCGACCCGTGCCCTGCTCTGGTTTGGGTGGCTAGGGTTGGCCCTGCCCCAGAGGTCTGGAGGGGGGAGCGGGCGCGTGGCCGGGCCCGTGCCCTTCTCTGGTTTGGGTGGCTAGGGTTGGCCCTGCCCCAGAGGTCTGGAGGGGGGGAGCGGGCGCGTAGCCCGGCCCGTGCCCACCTCTGGTTTGGGTGGCTAGGGTTGGCCCTGCCCCAGAGGTCTTGAGGGGGGGAGCGGGCGCGTGGCCCGGCCCGTGCCCTGCTCTGGTTTGGGTGGCTAGGGTTGGCCCTGCCCCAGAGGTCTGGAGGGGGGGAGCGGGCGCGTGGCCCGGCCCGTGCCCTTCTCTGGTTTGGGTGGCTAGGGTTGGCCCTGCCCCAGAGGTCTGGAGGGGGGGAGCGGGCGCGTGGCCCGGCCCGTGCCCTTCTCTGGTTTGGGTGGCTAGGGTTGGCCCTGCCCCAGAGGTCTGGAGGGGGGGAGCGGGCGCGTGGCCCAGCCCGTGCCCTTCTCTGGTTTGGGTGGCTAGGGTTGGCCCTGCCCCAGAGGTCTGGAGGGGGGGAGCGGGCGCGTAGCCCGGCCCGTGCCCACCTCTGGTTTGGGTGGCTAGGGTTGGCCCTGCCCCAGAGGTCTTGAGGGGGGGAGCGGGCGCGTGGCCCGGCCCGTGCCCTGCTCTGGTTTGGGTGGCTAGGGTTGGCCCTGCCCCAGAGGTCTGGAGGGGGGGAGCGGGCGCGTGGCCCGGCCCGTGCCCTGCTCTGGTTTGGGTGGCTAGGGTTGGCCCTGCCCCAGAGGTCTGGAGGGGGGGAGCGGGCGCGTGGCCCGGCCCGTGCCCTTCTCTGGTTTGGGTGGCTAGGGTTGGCCCTGCCCCAGAGGTCTGGAGGGGGGGAGCGGGCGCGTAGCCCGGCCCGTGCCCTTCTCTGGTTTGGGTGGCTAGGGTTGGCCCTGCCCCAGAGGTCTGGAGGGGGGGAGCGGGCGCGTAGCCCGGCCCGTGCCCTTCTCTGGTTTGGGTGGCTAGGGTTGGCCCTGCCCCAGAGGTCTGGAGGGGGGGAGCGGGCGCGTGGCCCGGCCCGTGCCCTTCTCTGGTTTGGGTGGCTAGGGTTGGCCCTGCCCCAGAGGTCTGGAGGGGGGAGCGGACGCGTAGCCCGGCCCGTGCCCTTCTCTGGTTTGGGTGGCTAGGGTTGGCCCTGCCCCAGAGGTCTGGAGGGGGGAGCGGGCGCGTAGCCCGGCCCGTGCCCTTCTCTGGTTTGGGTGGCTAGGGTTGGCCCTGCCCCAGAGGTCTGGAGGGGGGGAGCGGGCGCGTAGCCCGGCCCGTGCCCACCTCTGGTTTGGGTGGCTAGGGTTGGCCCTGCCCCAGAGGTCTTGAGGGGGGGAGCGGGCGCGTGGCCCGGCCCGTGCCCTGCTCTAGTTTGGGTGGCTAGGGTTGGCCCTGCCCCAGAGGTCTGGAGGGGGGAGCGGGCGCGTGGCCCGGCCCGTGCCCTTCTCTGGTTTGGGTGGCTAGGGTTGGCCCTGCCCCAGAGGTCTGGAGGGGGGGAGCGGGTGCGTAGCCCGGCCCGTGCCCACCTCTGGTTTGGGTGGCTAGGGTTGGCCCTGCCCCAGAGGTCTTGAGGGGGGGAGCGGGCGCGTGGCCCGGCCCGTGCCCTGCTCTGGTTTGGGTGGCTAGGGTCGGCCCTGCCCCAGAGGACTGGAGGGGGGGAGCGGGCGCGTGGCCCGGCCCGTGCCCTGCTCTGGTTTGGGTGGCTAGGGTTGGCCCTGCCCCAGAGGTTCGGAGTTTTAGCGAGCTGCAAAGCTTGTGTAGGAACAACAAGGTTGGGAAAAACGTGTAGATGTGTATATTGCGCGAAAAAAAGAGGAACTCACAACTATTGGTAGAATTTCAGCAGATGTTTCGCGTTCCAAGGGTGGGCCAGCTCGCTCCCTTCGGGGGTAGCCAGGATGTAGGTGGCCGGTCCGGCAATGTCAACGACCGTGTAGGGCCCTTCCCATTTGGCGGCCAGCTTTCCCCGCTGCGCAGTCTCGGGGCGGAAGGTGGCGTCCCGAAGGACCAAATCGCCGATCCTGAAAGTCCGCGGTTTCACCCGGGAGTCGTAGTATCGGGCCATCCTCTGGCTATGTTTGACGAGACTGGTTAGGGCCCTGTCCCGGACCTCGTCTATCAACTCAAGACTGAGGCCGAGCCCTTCTCCGTTGATTTCTTCATCGAAGAGTTTTAACCGGAGCGTCTCTTCGCCGATTTCCACAGGTACAACCGCTTCCGATCCGTATGCTAGCATGAAGGGACTTTCTCCGGTCGAGGCCTTATGGGTGGTGCGATAGGACCATAGGATCCCTGGCAGCTCATCGACCCATGCCCCCAGGGCGGCGTCCACCTTCTTCTTCATCGGGTTCAGGATACACTTATTCGCGGCCTCTGCCATTCCGTTGCACTGTGGGTGGGCGACCGACGCGAACTGGAGTTTGATCCCCCAGCCCGAGCAGAAGTCACGGAAGCCCTCGCAATCGAACTGCTTTCCGTTATCCGTGACTATGGAACGGGGGATCCCGAAGCGGCATATGACGGATTGCCAGATGAAGCCCTTCATGTCCGTCCACGTGATTCGCGCCAGCGGCTCCGCTTTGACCCATTTTGTGAAATAGTCCACGGCGACGACTAGATACTTCCTTCCCCCGAAGGCCTTTGGGAAGGGCCCCAGGATGTCGAGTCCCCACTTGGCGAAGGGGACCGGGCTCAAGATGGGCATCAGGTTGGCTGGTGGCGCAGTCGTCCGTCGGCAGAACTTCTGGCACGCTTCGCACTTCTTGACGTATTGTACCGCGTCTCGGATCATCGTCGGCCAGTAGTATCCTTGGCGCATTACCTTGTGGGCGATGGTGCGTCCGCCATGGTGGTTTCCGCAGAAGCCTTCGTGTACCTCACGGATGACTTGCTCGGCCTGCTCCGGTCCCAAGCACTTTAGGTAGGGCAGGACGTCGAAATTGGCGCGGCGGCGGCGGTACAGCACTCCATCAAGGAGCACGAATGTCAGGGCCCGTCTCTCCACCTGTTTAGCCAGCAACCGCTCCTCGGGTAGTTCACCCGTCTCTAAATACTTCATAATGGGGGTCATCCAGGACGTCATCGTGCCCGTGCACATCAGTTCCCCTTCGTTGATGGAGGGTGTCGACAGGCTTTCGACGTAGATTGCCTTCCTGATCTCGGCCGCTGAGGAGGAAGCCAGCTTAGACAGGGCGTCTGCCCAGAGGTTGCTGGAGCGAGGCAGGTGTTGCACGTCCGCTTTCTTGAACTTGCGGAGTTCGATCTGGATGCGATTCAGGTACTGCTTCATGGTTTCTTCTCGGGCCTCAAAGCCCCCTAGGATCTGTTGGACGACGAGACGGGAGTCACTTAGGAGCAACACGTTCGTCGCACCGACCGCCCTAGCGAGTTTTAACCCGTTAACCGCGGCTTCGTACTCCGCGACGTTGTTGGTGGCCGGGAAGTCGAAGCGTAGGGCGTACTCCAACGAGCATCCGTCTGGAGTCTGAATGACGATTCCCGCTCCTGTTCCGGAACCCGTCGCGGAGCCGTCGACGTGGATGGTCCATAATCCACCCGCTGTTGTCGGGGAGGGCGCTGAGGGTTCGCCCGCCTCGATCCTCCGGGGGGACGTGGGCGCCGACGGTTGCTCTATCCGGTTCCCCGGCGGGGTTTCCGTGGTGCATTCCACCACGAAGTCGGCCAGCGCCTGACCCTTGATCGCCGTCCGGGCTTTGTACGTTATGTCGAACTCGCTGAGCTCGACGCTCCAGTTGAGCATCCTCCCTGACCGCTCCAGTCTTTTCAGGTTCTTTTCGAGGGGCATGTTGGTGTGGACGGTTATGGGGTGGGCCTGGAAATAGGGTCGGAGCTTCCGAGCGGTGGTGATTAGGCAGTAGGCGGCTTTTTCGATGGGGCTGTAACGAGTCTCCGCATCCCGGAGGATCCGACTGGCATAGTAAACAGGGCGTTGCACCCCTCCTTCCTCCTTGATCAGGACGGAGCTAACAGCCTCCTCGGTGGTCGCCAGGTACAACCCCAGGGGTTCACCTTCCTCCGGTCGTGCGAGGAGCGGTGGGCCTTGTAGGTAGGCTTTCAGCTCCGCGAACGCCCGTGTGCAGTCGTTGTCCCACTGGATCACCTTCCTCGTCTTTAGCCTCGCCAAAGCCCGTGCGTAAGACCCTGAAGAAGGGGAGCGACTTCTCCGCCGATTTCGACAGGAATCGTCCTAGAGCAGCAATCCGGCCGTTCAGTCACTGCAAGTCCCGGATTGTCCGGGGCTCCGTCATATCGGTGAGGGCCGCCACCTTGTCGGGGTTCGCCTCGATCCCCCGCCTCGTTATCATGAAGCCCAGGAACTTTCCCGACTGCACGCCGAAGATGCATTTTGCGGGGTTTAGTCTCAGGTTGTATCGGCGGACCCTCTGGAAGGTCTCCTGCAAGTCGGCGAGGTGGTCGAGGGCCCTTCCACTCTTCACCAGCATGTCGTCGATGTAGACCTCCAAATTTCGCCCCACCTGAGGGCCGAAAATTCGGTCAACCATCCGTTGATAAGTCGCACCGGCGTTCTTCAGCCCAAAGGGCATCTTGGTGTAGCAGAAGGTGCCTTTATCGGTGACGAAGGACGTCTTCTCCTCATCCTCCTCCGCCATTGGTATTTGGTTGTATCCCGAAAAGGCGTCCATAAAGCTCAACAATTCATAACCGGACGCGTGGTCCACCAAGTGGTCGATCCTGGGCAGAGGGACGCTGTCCTTCGGGCAAGCCTTGTTGAGGTCGGTGAAGTCAACGCACATGCGCCACTTCCCGCTGGGCTTCTTCACTAGAACGACGTTGGCAAGCCAGTCGGGGTAGTCCACCGGCCAAACAAACTTGGCTTCGAGGAGCCGCTCTACTTCTTCCTCGGCCGCCCTCTTCTTTTCGCCCCCCGCACTCCTCTTCTTCTGTCGAACAGGCCGGGCCTCTGGGTCCGCATTCAACCTGTGGGAGATTACCGCCGGGTCCACCCCGGGCATGTCGGCCGGTGACCATGCGAATATGTCCGTGTTCTCCCGGAGCAAGGCGACGAGGGCCGTCCTCAAGGCGGAGGGGAGTTTCGTCCCGATGGAGACGGCTCTTCCCTCGTCCGAGGCTATCGGGACCTCCTCTACTTCCTCGGCCGGGGTCGGCCGCTGGTCGCAGAAGTCCTCCCTTTCGTCGGGGACGAGAGGCAAAGGGGTCCGCCCGGGGCCCCCAGGCGGGGACGGCACACGGTTGTGGTTTCTGGGCCCCCCTCGACCTCCCTGCACCTGTCCCACCCCCCGCGGGGTCCGGAACTTCATCGTCTGATGTTGCAGGCTGGGGAGCGCCTCGATGGCTGTCATATATGGGCGCCCTATGATTCCGTTATACACCGATGCGATGTCGACGATGACGAAAAGCGTTTCCTTGGTGACGATCCTCGGCTCCTCCCCCAGAGTCATGGGCAAGGTGATCGTTCCTTCGGTAGGGATCTCATGGCCGGTGAAGCTGGCCACAGGGCCCCCGCAGGGCTCTAGGTCTGCGCGCCCCCATCCCATCCTCTCGACTGTTGACAGGAAAAGGATGTCGCAGGAGCTTCCGGTGTCAATCAGGAGCCGGCCGACGTCCACCGCCCCGATCCGAGCCTCGACGACGAGGGCGTCGTTGTTCTGGCTCCGCGCTTCTCGCCAGTCTTCCTCGGTAAAGGTGATCGGGGGTCGGTGTGTCCTTCTTCGCTTCGGCCGGTGGTCGGCGGCCGCCGTCATCGCCCATCGGGCCCCGGCCTTCGGGATGGCGGGCGCATGCCCCGCCGAGGAGGGCCCTCCAGTTATCATCTCAATTCGCATGACCGCCCTTGGGGGGCGTGGCTCCTCCTTATCGCGGTCCGCCAGTGGTTCCCGTCCCCCTCCCTCCGGGGGGGCTCTCTCTTCCGCCATCTCCCGCCTTCCCGCGACAAAGTTTCCCAGGTGACCCGCTTGGATCAGTCGTTCGATCTCTCTCTTAAGGGAGTAACAATGGTCGGTGTCGTGGCCGTGGTCCCGGTGATATCGGCAGTATCTCTGGGGGTCCCGCCTCGCCGTGTCCGTCCTCATCTCCCTGGGAGGCTCCGGCAATAACCCGGCCCTCGTCACCGCGGCCAGCACCTCCATCATGGGGGCATTGAGTCGCGTGTAATGCACCGGCGGGAGGTCTTCTGGTCTTGGGACGACTCCGGGGGGCCTCCGTGCCGGAGCGAACTCGCGAGCCGGGCCAAGGCGATCTAGTGGGCGGGGCTCGGGTGGCTCTCGCCGCGGTAGGGCCATCCGATCGCGGCCTCGCCCCCTCTCCTCCTGCCTCGGCCGAGGGTGCGGCCGGGACCCATCTGCGGGTGGTTTCGCCTGGGGGAACACAACCTTTGCACCCAAAGTCTCCTCCGCCAATGCGTGCCTCTCCGCCATTGCTACCAACGCTTCATAGTCGGTCGGTGGATCCCGGAGCAGGGATTTATGGAGGCTCCGAGTCCGCAGCCCCGTCTTGAAGGCCAGCATAAGCACCTCCTCGCCGCATGTCACCACCGCCCGTCTCTCCTCCTGAAAGCGGCGGAGGTATCTTCCCGTTCCCTCCCCCTCCCTTTGGACTATCGTGCTGAGATAGTCTAAGGGCTTCTTTTTTGTTCGCCCGGCCCGGAACTCTTGGCAGAACTTATGGGATAGTTCGCCAAAGCTCCCTACGGACCTCGCGGGCAAGGCAAAGTACCAGTCCAGCGCGGTGTCCCTCAGGCTTTGGGAGAAATGTCGGCAAAGGAACGCCTCATCCACGTCCTGGGGTTCCATCGCCCCCCGGTATTGTTGCACGTGCGTGAGGGGGTCGCCCCTCCCATTGTACGTGGCCAAGTGAGGGGGTTTGAACCTTACGGGCCTGGGGGCAGAAGTGATCCACCGGGCGAGTGGCGTGGCCTCCTCCGGGTAGGTCGGGGGATCCGGCGCATCCCCCCTCCGCCACTCGGGGGTCGGGCTTCGGTCGCGCCTCGGCCGCCGACGGCCCTCCGTCCCCGGCGAGTAGCCCGACGGTCTCCAGGCGGGGCTCCTTCCTTGGGCCGAGGATTCGACGGGTTGCGGACTACGGTCCTCCCAGCGCCCACGCCTCCTGGCCAGCTCTCCTCGGACCTCCATCCGTTCTTGATTCTCCCGAAGGAGTCTTTCACGCTCGGTGGTGAGGAAGCGTAGTTGCCGACAAACGGCTTCCTCGCGCTGGGTATCGGAGGGGTGGTGTTGGTGATGGGGGCCGCCCCCTCCAGGCGGGGACCTGTTCAGCATTGGGTCCCGCCCGTTCCCAGGCCGCCGGGCCGTCGTCGCCTCGTCCAGGAGTCCTCGGTTGCTCCTGTTCTCCGTCCTCAGCCTCTCGCGCTCTGCGATGATGAAGCGAAGCTGGCGGCGGGCGGCCTCCTCTTCCTGGTAAGCCTTCCGGGCGGTCTCGGCCGCCTCGTCCAGACGCCTTTGCGCGGCGGCCGCCTCCCCCAGGCGCCTCCACCGCTGCGCAACTTCTTCCTCTTCTTCCAGGAGCCTTTGCTGGGCCGCGATCTCCTCAGCGAGCCCCCTATGCTCCCCCTCCTCCTCGAACTGAGGGTGGAGGTTTCGCCTCACGTTCAGGGGGTCTGAGGGGCCGGGCGGAGGTCCCGTTCCAGCCGTCTGACAGCCTCCCCTGGCCTGAGCAACGGCCTCGAAGCTCTTCAGGACGGCGGGGACTGAAGTGTGTTCGATCTCGGAGATCATCCCTAAAAGGGGGTCGGACGCCGGGGTGATTTGTAGGGAGAGCGGTTCCTGCCCCACGGGATCTTTGCCGTGGTCCGGGTTCCGCGGGATTGGTGTGGAATCTAACATGGGTGTGACCCTTCGTTCCCACAGACGGCGCCAATTGTTACGAGGTGGAACTCGCGTACAATGAATTTGTATTAATGGGAACCAAGGGCACGGTGGTTATGTGGAGAAGGGGGTTTAGGTAGGCTATTTGACAAGCGATTAGTGGGGTGACGAAGTCGATCTCGACGCCTGTGGTGGTCACGGGGGGAATCTCGTCGGATGCAGCTGAACCAGGTTGAAGGGCAGGGGGGTGACACCGACCTATGTTGATGGGCGAGCTCTCCTGCAACACGAACAACTCGTCAGAAGGGCTGGGTTGGGGTTCAACCCTTAGCCCCTCCGATGCCTAAGTCAGTGATGGCGCTTAAAATGGGGGGCTGGTCACGCCGGTCGGACCAACGGTGTGTCGACCGAGCGTGGCGAGCTATAGGTGGGAGAGCAAAGATATGGAAGACCTTTGCACTCGTGTGTGAATAATAGAATGAGGAAGAATTCAGCAGCATCCCCCTCTCCGTAAGAGGAGAAGGGGTATTTATACCTGACGGGTGGTGACTAGGCGTGCTGAGCTGGCTCGAGTGTCGGCGGAGGCTTCGGACAAGGACGCCGGGAACAGGAGTCTTCGACCTGCCTTTGTCAGGCGGCGCAACGGCCCAGGGGTGCTTTTATCGGGATGTCAGAGCCGAAAGTGAAAGCGTTATCTGTCAGGTGGCTCTTCCGTCAGGGGGTGCTTTGTCGGATGGTCGAGTGATGTATGTGTCAGGTGTCCTTATCCTAAGGTTGTTTGTCGTTAGCGTCGGACTAAGAGTCAGCCAGCTGCGGTGGTCCGCCTCGGCCGGCTGCGGGGGTCTGCCCCGGCCGGTTCGGGGAGCGCTGCAAGGCGCGCCTGTCTCCATGATGCCCCGGATTTCCGGGGTGGCGACCCTTTTGTGAAAAGGGGAGTTAATGGGGTATGTTAACGGATCCGGGCGGGAGTCGGGCTCATACGATCTTTAGGTCGTAACAATATCCCATGCTCCAAATTCCCCAAAATCAAAAAGAAAAAATATACTTGTATATCCTTCTCTTTTGATTTGGGATCATTTGTGTATATATGTTATGAAGAAAAAACAGAGAAAAAAACAGAGAAAAAATCGAGAAAAAAAAGGGGGAAAGAGAAAAGAAGTTCATAACGATCCCATCGCATACTCTTTCTCTCATTCTTCCCTCTTTTTGTTTTTATTTTTATTCTTTTTTGGAGCTTAAAAAGAAATGGGGAATGTTCATTTTGATTAGTGAATGCCACCACGTTTATGGTTAAGCTTGGGGGGAGAATCCAATGAAGTGTGAGAGTGTGACTACTTGACAGTGCATGACAACCTAGGCTAAGTAATATTTTATACTCGGTGAGATTGCTAAAAGTTTCACGAAATCCAGAAATCTGCGCTTATCATTCATATCATGAAAACCACACTTTTCCATTCTTACTACTCTATTGTGTGATATCTCTTATACTCCTTATAGAAATCATTCAATTGAAAAGTGTGTGATCTACGATTTTGTATACCGCTTTAGATGCTTCAGACGATGTTAATTCTAGAATTATTCCATTTTTCATGCTATATTGATATTCTTGGGCTTTCTATTTCAAATGCACCATTATACTATGATATCGAGATAAAAGTCTTTGACATGTGTTTTATATTCGATGCGTGCTATATGAGTAAGCAAAACCCACGTCCTGAGAAAAATGATCTAGCAACTTCCTTCTTCGTTTTCTATTTTGTTTTTCATTTTTCATTTTCCGTTCTTTCTTCGTTTCCATTATTTTTATCCACCAGGTTCGCTTTTTACTCATCTTCCTCGAGGACGAGTAAGAGGTAAGCTTGGGGGATATTGATCACTCCATATTTTACACCTTTTTTCTGCATGTTTGCATGCCATTTATATTGCTCGTATCGCGTTTTTCACGATTATTCGACAATATTGCGATGCTTTTCATGATTTCTTGTTTTTGTCGTATTTCAGGAGATTTGGAGCGATTTGGAGTGATTCTGAGATGCACCCACTCCGGAGTGTCACCCATACTCTTTTGAGGGGAATTCTACGATTGGAGATGATTGGAAGAAGAAAGAACATCGTAGGAGCGACGAGGAAGCAAAAATACGAGGATTGTGCATTTTCAGCATGCCACTCGGCCGAGTGAAGGAGTCACTCGGCCGAGCATCGACAGCCCGCTCGGCCGGCCAGATCGGACACGCAACAGATTGAGTATCAGTGTGCACTCGGCCGAGCATCGCCAGCCCACTCGGCTGAGCACGGAGACACCACTCGCCCGAGTGGCATCAGAACGACGGCAGAAGAAAACACGAACTTACTGTAATCTGTCAGTCAGCCCCGAGTTCTGACTCGGCCGAGTGAAGAAATCCCGTCGGCCGAGTGAAGAAAGTCACTCGGCCGAGTGGCTCCCGAGGAGACGACCCCCAAAAGTCCAGACTTACTGGAATCCGTCAGGGTCCGTCACTCGGCCGAGTTACATTTGTCACTCGGCCGAGTGAGCCGTGCTGCCTGTAGCGTGAAGTGCGATTTTCAAGCTGCGCCGGGGCAATTTTGTCACAGTTTTTTGGGCGATTTTTCGGGGTATTTAACCTCAGTTTTTAACCTAGTTTAGGAGAGCTTTTTCATACTTTTGGCAGCCTTTTTAGAATACTTTTTAGGAGATTAGATTTGGTTCTTTGGAGAGAGATAAAAGTGTTAATTTGTTGGATGCTATTGGAACTTCATTGGTTTGTCTCTCTTTCTATCAAAAATCTCATTTTTATTGATATATTGTCTATTGCAATTAATTCTATTGTTTTTATTATTGAATTTCTAATTTTTTGCATTATGAATTGTGAGTATTTTTATCGTCTTAGGGCGTAGGGATAAACCCTACGAACCCTATTTCTAATTTGTGATGAATTGGTGAAATTCTTGCTAGAATTGATTAGGGTTAGTTTGGGATTGATTTAATACGAATAGCTAGGGATTCATACCGATTGGGATTTGCAAGAGATTGGACCGAAACTAGGATTTTCGATTGCAATTCTATACCAATACCCATTTGCAAGAGATTGGACGGGTAGGAACTATCCCAACCTAGGTCGTAGCTCGAGTTTGCACGAGAGTGGGCTCGAGATACGATTAAACGATGATGTTATTCTTCACGCTAGCTTGCCTAGGTTAGGGTTTGCAAGAGATTGGACCCTACCCTAGGTTTGCTATAGACCGGCAATAGCGCGAGAGCGTGAGCTTGGTTCTACATTTAGTTGCAACTTGTTCACCTGAATTTCAAGTCTAGCAATTATGAAACCTACGAATCACAATGACGAGATACGGTTTGTAGTGGGGATTCCCTATCCCTAGGCGTTTTATTAATTTGATATTTTCTTTATACAATTGAACGACTGTGACCGCTTTATTGCGAATATTTCTCGTCTGTTCTTATAGCCAGGTGAATTGAAGAAGACACTGTCATTTGCCCTCCTCGTGTTCGATACCTGCTCACCGCTACGCCGTGCGCTTGCGGTAAGACTAGCGAGTCTCGTCCCGGGTGTGTATCCGGGGCGCGATCATACGTCGGGAGAAAAACAAAAAGAAAATAAGAAAACGAAAATAGGAAGAAAGGAAAAACAAAAAGAGAAGCGAGAGGAGAGTGCTAAGGATGATCGGTCAGATCTCAGGCCTAGATAGTATATCATGATACTCTGAATGATAAACAAACATGCTACTGGCAATTTCTAGCTTTACACATCATATGACTTGCATGCAGTGTAGGCAAGGAATATGGATCTACTGAGATAACACCGTCAAATTATATCAATCTCATGCAATCCCTAGAGTCTAGTATAAAGGAGTTGGAAACGCCCTTTTCAATCACAGATACACAAGGAGCATAAAAAAATCACGCAACATGCAATAGAGAATAGAAAAATCATGCCATTCAGATATTCATTTCGATAAATGAAAAATCTCCAAAACTAAAGAAATTCGTAAAGTTTGGGTGTTATTAAATCTCCCCGATGTGCACCGTCTCTACTCTAATGTCATGCTCACTCATGTAATCAGTTGGTTCCCCCCCCAAGCTTAGCTTGAGGCGTCGCATCTAAGAATATGATATGGAAATTTTATTTTTCTTCCCAGAATAAGTGACAGCTTCTAACGAAATGATATAAAACAATATTTATTCATTTTCTTTTCTTTTTCTTTTTCACATACGAGTATATACACCTTTTTTTCAATTAGAAGCTATACTTTTTTTGGGTTTGGGAAGTAAGATGCGGTAAAGGTAGCTATGGGGGTGCAACCAACTGATATGTAGAGATATAAAATAGATATGTGGAGAAGGAAAATAGTGGGACTCTCGGTTTACTCATAGGAGGGTGCACACAGTTTGATAAAATAAAACCCTAACTAAACTCATATATAGCATGGATATTTTCACTTCTCTAAATGAATAATGAAAAAGACATGCAGTAGTAAACACAATATCAGCAGGCATGCAATCAGAAGTGACTGAGATAAGAAAACAGATGCTCCAAGTGTTCTAGTGATGCGTGAACATGGGTGCATTTTCCAACATAAACCATACTAGATACTAATTCATGCATTCGATTTTCAATTCATTTCAAGTATTAAATCAGATAGATCATCAAAAGAAATGCATGCATATAAATAGTAAAGCTAAAATTCACCCTAATAGCACGTCAACGAAAATGAGCATCGCAAACGACTAATAAGGCCACGAGAGATATCATCATGCGGAAACATCCCTAGCAAATAAAGAAAAAGAGGAGAAGAAAAAAGGAAAAATATAGAAAAAGAGATGCATGCATGGTAAAAATAGGAAATATGATGCAAAATGAGAAAAAGGAAAACTGGGTGAAAATGGTGGAAAAGTGAAATAAAAACTGAAATAAGGGGGAAAAGTAAAAATAAAAATGAAAATAAAGCGGTAGCGCTCATCCCCCAAGCTAAACCTAGCAGTGTCCTCACTGCTAAGAAATCGCTCGTGAGCAGGAGATGATGCTAGAAGGTTGGGGTGGGTGGTGGGAATAAAATAAAAATAAAATAAACAAAAACGTGCAAAATGAAATAAAAATAAAAATAAAAACATGACATGATGCAATGCAATATGAGATATGATGCATGAGTGGGGCCTCCCCCAAGCTATGTAAAAGTAGGGCCCCGAAGAGACAGATGGGCACAAAATAAGTAGGGAGGCAAAGTGGGAATGAACTACATCAAGCAGAGGCACCACCCTCTGGGGGTGGTGATGGGTCCCTCTGCTGTGGACCTGGGGTTGTGGGTGGAAGGTCCGGCTGGAACTCATGGGGTGGATCGGTTTACCAGTGGCGAACGAGGCTCTGGAGGAAGGGTAGGTCACGCTCGACCGACTGTTGAGTCATCGCACCACCATGTCCTGTGAGGAGGAGCAAGGCGGAGAACCGGTCGGCTTGGTCATCGTCGCGGAATGTAATCTCGTATTCGGCATCGCCTATGTAAGTGGGTCAGAGGGACGTGGGGCGACGGGTAGTACGGGGGTAGTGGTGGATGATTCGGCGACGGTGTTGGCTCGAGTGGGCGAGCGTGCGCGACGTGTGCGCCGGGTAGGCCTAGTGTTGGATGTGCCGGTGTTGGCGGGTCTAGCATGGTGCGGAGGCATTGTGTAGGTGGAGGAGAATAGTAATGCACTATGTAAAGCAAATAGGGGAACGAGTTTACCGACTAGAAAGAGGTGGCATTTTGTTTCGGTGTCGTGATCGCCGCTGATACGGATTATCCCCAAGTTTTTCAATCTTTTGAACGTTGGTAATTCAAACCTGAAAGAGGAACAAGGAGGATGTCAGTATATTTAAACAAGAGAAATAACAAATTCAATTTTGAACAACGCTCGGTTGAATATTAAACGATGGGAGGTGGCCTTGTGGAGAAAAGGAACAGCTTGAGGAGAGATGGCGACGGCTGTGAGGAAGGAGGGGCAGTTTGGCCGAGCGGAGGGAGGGTTTTTTTTCAAGTAGGGTTCGGATTGATAAGGCAAAAGCAGGTAGGGCGAGAATTGCAGTGACCTGTTCAGCAGCATGGCACGACTCAGACCGAGCAAAACAGTTGCTCGGTAGAGTAAGTTGGAGATGGGAACGACTCGGACCGAGCAATCTGAGCACGCGGTCGAGTAAGCTGTGGAAAGAGTGTGGGATAGGCCTTCAGCTTGCTCGGTCGAGCAGGGGGGCTGCTCAGTCGAGTCGCCTATTGCTCGGGCCGAGTCAATAATTATCGACCGGGTTGGCAGAGTGACGTTTTCTCCTCAAATTCCAAAGCATGTAATACTCGACCGAGTAGATGGCTGCTCGGTCAAGTCGCAAACTGCTCGGGCCGAGCTGAGACTAATCTATCCGGGTTGGTAGAGTGATGTTTTTTCCTCAATTTCTAGAGCCTGTAAAACTCGACCGAGCAGATAGCTGCTCGGACCGAGTCGACCTTCACTCGGGCCGAGCATATAACTGCTCGGGCCGAGCAGAAACTGTACTCCCTCATTCACTTTTCCATATGTGTGCTGCTCGACCGAGTAGTGAAGCTACTCGATCGAGCCGCCTGTGCCTTTTCTGCCTTAAAATTATGGGCTATCTCCTGATGTACTCCATCTTCCTCCTAGTGATCTGCTCTCATATCTAACTTGCACAAAGCAGGGATTCATCAATTTTTGTGCAGTTCTCAAAATTTTATTTCTAAAATATATATAATAAGAGTAAGAAACCGAAAAAGAAGATCCGGAATCCAGGAAATTGGGTTGCCTCCCAATAAGCGCTTGTTTTTAGTCGCGAGCTCGACTCCCCTTAATTTATCAGTTGTCGTTGGGGAATCCCTTGAGGAAGTACGTCTCCTCCGGTCCCATAGGTTCTCCAACTCTATAAGGTTTAATTCTTTGACCGTTAACCTTGAAGTTTTCGTTTTTTCCTTCGAGCTCAACGGCACCTCCGGGGGATAAGCTTACTATCTTGTAGGGGCCGGACTACCTCGATTTTAGCTTCCTGGGGAAAAGTCATAGTCTTGAGTTATATAGAAGTACCTGGTCGACGACATCATGGCGAACAACTGTGATATTCCTATCATGATAGGCTTTGGTCCTCTCCTTGTATATCTTCGCATTTTCATAAGCATGACGCCGAATTTCGTCCAACTCATTGCAATGCAGGGCTCGTCGGGTGGCGGCGCTTTGATAGTCAAAATTCATTTTCTTTATCGCCTAATATGCTCTATGCTCCAATTCTACCAGAAGGTGGCAATCTTTTCCATACACCAGCCTATATGGGGTTGTGCCGATGGGAGTTTTGAAGGCAGTGCGGTACGCCCAAAGGGCGTCACCCAACTTGTGCGACCAATCCTTCCTTGAGGCGCTGACCCTTTTTTCCAGGATTCCTTTTATCTCCCTATTAGATACTTCCACTTGGCCGATGGTCTGGGGATGATAGGCGAGGGCGACCTTGTGATGAACTCCATATTTTTTCAGCATCGCTTCGAATTTTCTCTCGATAAAATGACTCCCTCCGTCACTTATGATTGTCCAGGGGACTCCAAAGTGAGGGAAGATAGTATTCTTGAAAATTTTGGCGACTATCCTTGCGTCGTTTGTCGGGGTGGTTATGGCTTCCACCCATTTTGAGACATAATCAACGGTAACAAGATGTACTTGTTGCCGTTACTCGATGGGAAAGGTCCCATGAAATCGACGCCCCAACAATCGAATAGTTCTATCTCCAGGATGCCACGGAGAGGCGTTTCATTCTTCTTCGTGATGTTTCCCATCCTCTGGCATCTGTCGCACTTCCTTATGTATTCATTTGCATCCCTGAATATAGTGGGCTAATAGAAGCCACTCTGGAGAATTTTCGTCGTGGTTTTAGTGACCGCTGCGTGCCCGCCACATGGTTGATCATGGCAATGTGAAATGATGGAAGTTGATTCTTCTTTTGGGATACAACGTCTGATGATCCCGTCGGCGCATGTCTTGAAAAGATACGGATCATCCCAGAAATAGCTCTTGGCATCATACAGGAATTTTCTCCTTGAATAAGTCGCCAACCCGTGCGGAACTATCCCACTCACGAAATAATTCACTATGTCGATGTACCAGGGGGATTTAAAGGAATTTGCCACAAATAATTGTTCACCGGTGAACGAATCGTCGATCGGTAAGCTGTTGTCCCCGTGCCTCTGAATTAGCCGCGACAAGTGGTCTGCTACACGTTTTCTGCTCCCTTCTTGTCCTTGATCTCGATGTCAAATTCTTGGAGCAGAAGGATCCACTGTATTAAGCGTGGTTTAGCATCCTTCTTGTTTAGCAGATATTTCAACGACGTGTGGTCCGTGTGGATGATCACCTTGGACCCCAAAAGGTAGGATCTGAACTTCTCGATGAGTAGACTACGGCTAGCAGCTCTTTCTCTGTGGTAGTATAGTTCTTTTGAGCGTCATCCAGGGTTTTGCTAGCGTAGTATATAGCATGATGTTTTCCCTCCTTCCTTTGACCAAGAACAACTCCCACTGCCTGGTCACTAGCATCACACATAAGCTCAAATGGCAGATTCCAATCTGGCGGCTGTATAATTGGAGCCGAGATGAGAGCTTCCTTTAACCTGTTGAAAGCTAGCAAACAAGCATCAGTAAACACAAAAGGAGCGTCCTTAGCCAGGAGCTCCGTGAGAGGGCGAGCGATATTAGAAAAATCTTGTATAAAGCGTCGGTAAAAACCGACGTGCCCCAGAAAACCACGGATACCCTTGAGGTTGGTAGGTGGCGGTAGACTTTAAATAACCTCTACCTTGGCCTTATCGACTTTAATTCCTTTAGAAGTGATGACATGCCCAAGAACAACTCCTTCTGTCACCATGAAGTGACATGTTTCCCAATTCAAAGTAAGATTATTGTCTTGGCACCGTTCCAAGACCTTGGACAAATTAGCTAAGCAATTATCGAATCGGTGCCATAGACAGAAAAATCGTCCATGAAGACCTCCATGATATTCTCGATGAAATCTGAGAAAATAGACGTCATGCACCTTTGAAATATGGCAGGTTCGTTACATAGCCCGAACGGCATTCTTCAATAAGCGAAGGTGTCGTAAGGACATGTGAACGTCGTTTTCTCTTGGTCTTCCCCATGCAACGGGATTTGGAAAAATCCGGAATATCCGTCTAAGTAGCAGAAGTAGTTGTGCTTAGCTAAGCGTTCGAGCATCTGGTCTATGAAGGGCAGAGGGTAATGGTCCTTCCTGGTGGCTTTGTTCAGTTTCCTATAGTCAATACACATGCGCCATCCGGTGACAGTCCTAGTGGAGATTAATTCATCTTTTTCATTTTTCGCGACTGTCATGCCCCCTTTTTTAGGGACAACCTGCACGGGACTAACATATTTACTATCAGAAATTGGGTAAATGATGTCAGCATCCAAAAGTTTCAGGACCTCCTTTTTCACCACCTCTTTCATGTTGGGCTTCAATCGCCTTTGAGGCTCAATGGAGGTGGCGTCCTTATCCTCTAGGTGAATCATATGCGTACATATGGTCTCGCTAATACCCTTCAGGTCAGAGATATTATACCCTATCACTTTTCTGTAAGACATAAGGATTTTTAGGAGACTCTCTAACTGGGGTTCCGTGAGGGCCGCATTCACAATAACAGGATAAGTGGAATCTTCACCCAGAAAAGCATATTTCAAATTGGCGGGGAGGGGTTTTAATTCTACCTGAGGGGGCGTTGTACCCCCGGTGTCTCTTGCTTGTGAGAATGACGCATCCTCGATCTCGGGTTCAGAGGGTGAAAACTCTTCATTTGTAGAATCATAGGAGGAGCAGGGAGATGACGGTGCGTCGAGCCACATGTCTGCAGGTTCCGCTCCCGTAGCGCACCTGTCAACAGAAGCAAGGTTTTCAGGTATGTGTTCGCTATCAAACGTAAAGTCTGGAGTACTTCCCTGGTTGATGTGGTTTTGCGATGGTGGTGGATTTGGGTACTCTTCATAGGCGTGTTTTTCATATACTGAAATCTGCATAGGGATGTCGTTATAGAAGCATAGTGTATCTCCCTCATGCCGTACATAGACTCCATCAGATACGGCGACGCCATCCAGTGTGTCTGCATCATAGAAAGTGTTTGCAATGAAAACCGAGAGCTCTTGCGTAGCTGGGTCATTAGTAGGGAATTTAACTGGGCCATGGGCACATACGTCAGCTACCACGCTCTCTAATATCTCAAGCATCTGAGAATTGTGTAGTGACTCCAATTGATGAGCCTCTCCCCATTATGCATCAACAAGTGGGGCCTCAATGGTTTGAAGGAGCATCATGTTCTCTTCAAAGCTTACTCGAATATCATCTTCAATAATACCTGCATCAAAAACCTGGTTCATTAAATACTCCATGACTAGTTGCTGATTTGCGTTACTTGCAACATAGGTTCCTGAGCCAATAAATCGAACTGCATCGATCAGTTCTCTAGCTGCGCATTCAACCATGGACTCGTCCATGCGCGAGTTTTGGAAGCCGTGTAAATGATAAGGGGAAAGACTGAACTCCTCTGAGTTGCTATCAGACTCACAGATCCACTGCACTTGCATTACCACCTCCATTATACCTGTTTGATAAGGAAATAATCGCTAGCTGATGGAAGACGTTAGTAGCAAGGAAGAGAAAATAGAAAGAGAATGAAAATGGTGGAAAAGTGAGAAATGATCGGAATGCTAGCAAACCTCACAAAATAAAAACAAACTGAGATGGAACACTATTGTCGTCCCCGGCAACGGCGCCAAAAACTTGACGCACCCGTAACTTACACCTAGGTTCCACCTGGCGGTGTCACGATCGCCAGGCGTGGTATGGCCCCTAGGTTAAGATTCCGGGCTCAATCCGCAAGCGGACGGTGTCGAGTTATAGTATATAAGATGTCGGATCCCACAGGGACGGTGATAGCGTCGATTGGTTCTCAGTCTATTTCAAAGTCTAGAAGTGAGATAGCCATCGGGGTAAAAGGTTTGGGTTGGTTGTTGTTTATTGTAATGCTAATAAAAGGGACTAGGGCTTTAGGGATCACCATTAGGATCGTTGGGGGTCGATGTTAGGATAGGATCCTTGCATTGCATTAGGGTTAGGGAATTAATCCCCCAATTCGTACCACTCTCGTGGGTTAGAATTGCGGGATATTTCGGTGGCTCTCGTTGACGCAATGGCGGTAGCCGTCAACGTAGCGGTATAGTTTGTCGATGTATCCCCTCAAGGCACGAGCCAGGCATGGTCACGTGCCTTGGTTGGATCCAACGATTTTCCTATTCGAATCCTTAGATACCCCTTAAGCACATCAGTTCCACAGACCGTGGGCATGATCTCAGTACGGATTATCTATGGATTCGGTAGGATCTACCGAATACAATCCTAAATTCCCAATTCAACGTAGGGATCCAGATCTACATTTTCCCCCCTATAATCCTAGGGCTAACCCATTAACCCTAGAATAAATCTACTCAAACATCGCAATAATAACGAATAAAATCATTGATTCCAGAGAAAGAGACATCATAGAATTGAAATAATCTAAGTGGAAGACTTAGAGCGGGCAAAGGAAAAGATCTGCAATTTATAAAAGAATTCCAAACGCAAGAACAATCCTAGATAACACAATAATCCTTAAGTATTTGATCTCCAAATTCGCTTACAAAAATTGCTCTCAGAAAAATCCTTACCAAAAATCGCCTAAGCTTCCCCGTCAAAACTCTCTAAAAATTCCCTAATGGAAGATCTCCCCTCAGTCGCCCAGCTCCGCGAGCCTTCAGTGCCCCGAGATCGCGCGCATCGCGATCTTTCAAAACTTTCCAGAAATGACCTTGGGGTTGTCGACCAAGTAGGTGACTCGGTCGAGCAACTAGCTGCTCGTTCAGTAGCTCGGGGTGATCAGAGAAGCTGCTCGAACGAGCACTACAAAAAATCAAAGTTGCTGCTCAGCCTACCCGCACCGAGTAGCGTCTTGCTCGGTCCGAGTAGGCATAGACTCGGTCAGCTGCTCGGGGCGCGTCGCTTGATGGCTTCAGTTGGAAATTGAGGCTGCTCGACCGAGCAGCTGAACTGCTCGGTCCGAGCCAGCCTATATCAGCTCTCTTCTCAATCTAATATGGCTCGGTCGAGCAGCTGAGCTGCTCGGACCGAGTATTTTCTAGGAAAATGCTGGGAAAATGCTGCAGACTCCTGGGGCTCTCTCTCTCTCTCTCTCTCTCTGCTCTCTCTCTTCTCCTCTGCTGGCTCAAAAAGTGTGGCGAACTCCTCCAGAGCCCCGCCAATAAGCTCAGGAGTACGTCGGATGTGTCCACACCCAAGTGGGGTCCCAAATCGCTCCAAAATCCCTGAAAACTCACAGAACACTACGAAACTCGAAAATATCGTCAGAAATGCAATATCGTAGTAAAATAAGGGATTTGGATGCGAAAGTGGCATGGGATGCAATGGAATAATGATATGAAAATAGTGTAAAATATGGACACATCAGGGATCACTCTGGCTGTGTCCATGATGAATACCGCAATTTTAGTCCCTTCATCATAACTATGTCACTGCATAGTCTATGATATGGTAAACTATCAACCCTACTAGCTAGCACTAGCCAGCATCATTCTGTCTTTGGTATATACATGGTGTACTTCCTACAACATACATTGGCCAAGGTTTTTACCCAGGACCGTACTGAGCCAGTGGCAGTAACTTCCCATGAACGGAAGAGATGGATCCTCTCTTGATCACTACTCACCTCGTATGCTTTAAGTGTCACCCAACCTAAGACCTTTCAGCAGGCCTTGCCTCGTAACTAGATCATAGATCTAAGTGACACTTTTCATGCACAGGTTCGTACAAGGACCTCAAGTCTTCAGGACCAACTTGCCTATCATCACTAGAGAGTTATCAATGACAGTTTAGTTAATGTTAACCATTTGATAACCTTTTATTGCGTCGTTCAGTGGACTCATTCTCCAATTAGCACATGTGTTTCGTCTCCGACTTCTCCAGGTCGAATGATTATAAGGTCATCAAGACAAAAACACAATGGTCTGTCCGATGTGCCGATATCCTTTTCTCGACATGTCTATGACCATGAATGCTTTAAGACTCAAGCTCCTATTGGTCAGACACTTCTCATAATTGAGATCTCTATCTAGATATGTGTATGACCTTACTATGAATCTAAGGAATTATCTAAGTAATTCAATGAAACCATCATAACAGAAATACTCCATCATAACGATTGATAGAAAGCATACTTTCATTCATGAACAAGATGTTTTACATAGATAAATTGCCTCGAGGGCATACATCTCTCAACATCTCCTACTTGCACTCAGGCCCATTTATCTCGGTATCTCATACCACATTTACACACTAGTCTCTCTAGACGATCACGTGTCAGAGCCTTCGTGAATGGATCTGCTACGTTGTCTTCCATACAAACTCTAAGGAGTTCTATGTCTTTCCCCTTCTCAATATATCGTATGAGGTCATACTTTCGAAGAATGTGTCTGGATCTCTTGTGGAATCTTGGTTCTTGAACCAGACTGATGGTTGTATTATTATCGCAATACGAAGGTATTGGATCCTTAACTATTGGCCCCATCCCTAACTGGTTTATGAACTTTCTCATCCAGACAGCTTCCTTTGCCGCATCATTGGCCGCTATGTACTCGGTCTCCATCATGGAGTCTGCAACAGTATCTTGTTTGGAACTTTTCCAACTGACTGCTCCTCTGTTGAGAGTAAAAACATATCCAGAGATAGATTTGCTCGCATCTATATCACTCTGAAAGATGGAATCTGTGAAGCCTTCAACCTTGAGTTCTTCACTTCTATAAATCAAGACCAAATCTCTTGTCCTTCGCAAATACTTAAGAATTGTCTTGACGGTTTTTCAGTATTCTTCTCCAGGGTTAGACTGATATCGACTTACTACACCCAGTGCAAAACCGACATCAGGCCTAGTACAGATCACGGAATACATGATAGATCATACTACCGAAGCATATAGAATCCTATCCATGTGTTCCTTTTCCAAATCAGTTTTTGGAGACTTCTTCTTGGAAAGGTTTATTCCATGATTGGCTAGTATAAAACCACCCTTACTGTTTTCCATGCTAAACTGCTTTAGCACGGTGTCAATGTACCTAGTTTGGGAGAGACCTGACATCCTTTTAGATCTATTTATATAGATCTTAACACCTAATATGTAGGATGCTTCTCCCAAGTCTTTCATGGAGAAGTTAGTTGATATCCATTCCTTAACAGACTTCAACATCCCTATGTTGTTGTCACACCCTACTCCCCAGGATAACCGATAAGTACAAATCTGTATCAGGTATTCCTAGAGCTACGGGTGTGAAAAAGAAAGACGAAGAGAGAATAAAAGTACATCAGAAAACTCTGCAGGCCACTGCGCATGTGCTGGGAAGTACAAACAATACTCCAATTAACCAACTCAGACCATACGGCATAGAGAGACAAATAAGAGACAAAAATATAATTTCATTTATATATCAAAGATTTACATCATTTCTTATTACAACATCCTTATGTACAAAGCATCATATACCATACCTCATAACTCGCACCAAACAAAACCCAAAAAGTACAATGCACTCTCAACTCATCTCACCCACCAACCCAAGTCTCAAGATACATAACCTTCACATAAGCTCTACTGCTCTAGCCCCTGACACAGCTCATGCTATCAAACCAGACCTGAAACCATAAGGTGGGACACGTCACTGCGTGACCCAATAGGAAGTCTAACTACTCTAAGTAGGGACCAGTCTCAGAGTTGTTCTACACTACGAAGGTCTAACTACTGTTGACAATCATAACTACGGACTAAAGCATAAGGTAAGGCAGAACTTCATAAGCATGTACTGAAAGACAGAACTGCATAAAGTAAAACAAACATTACTGCTTGAATATCCACATGTAATAATTAAAGGAATTTCTTTTGAACATTATTCTTCAAAGACTTTTCAGTTATAAATGTGATTCAGAAACCCGAGTAAATCGTAGGACCCTAAGGAGTCGGACTTCACCCAGGGTGGGTGAAAAGTGGTACCCCAACCAGCGACACGGGTACTGAAGGGGCCTCTCATAACTCCCCCTTACGGGAGTGATACAATTCTTGATTTTTATCAGGACAAACGGAGAAAACCAACAATTACCGAATGGTGCATCACGAGTACACCACTAGCCTCTCTAACTCTAGCCAACTCCCCCTTACGAGAGCGCGAGTGAGAATCAAGCTATGTCCACACTTAGTCAACTCACTCGCTCAGGAGTGCAAGTGGGAGCCTCAGCTATGTTCGCTTCTTAAGACCTACTTTTTACACTTGTTTCCCTCTAACCCGTATCTGGAGTCTCACCCATCTTAGAATTGATCGAGCGTCTAGATATTTATCACTCTTCCTCACTCTTAGTTATGAACAATTTCATTATTACATTCATTTTCACGGTCTTGTTTACCTTATTCACATCTTTTCATTTCTCATCATTTCCACCGATGTCGTGACTAAACCATGATCATCGCATCAACATTTCATCAAGGATTTATTCATCATTGTTCATAACCACATGAAACATCTTGCATGAAATGAGAATCCTAATTTAACGAACATTGTTCTTACGCATATTAGCACTAACCAAACGAGGCTGTTAACAAAATAACACTTATCATTATGTCAACATGGCAACATTTGAGTTAGCAACATGAACATGAAACATTTACTTAAGCACAATCATGAATACCACCAAATGGTCATGCAATATTCACTTGTACACAATATGAAGTTACAACAATTAACAAGCTACAATTTACTTAATGAATCTAGCATATAGACATTGTGAAATTTGCTACAACATGCTACAATTTATTTAATGAAGCTAGCATACATTTCATACTACTAATTATAACATACTGCAACCTAACATCATTTAACATGCCACTATAATAGATAACTTTGAGGCAAGTTGGAAAACATGGTGTTTACATGAATAACATCTCAACCACATATCCAAGCATGGTAGAAGCATGGGCATAAACTAACATATTTAGCCTAAAATGGCATACTACATACTACATATCAAAAGAACATGACATATTAATATCTACATAGAGTTAGCTTGTTCATTAAGAAGCTATTAACATAGTATGAAAAGCTACTACATAATATGACAATTTTGGTATACTACAAAACTAACATGCTAACAAATTTCCTTACTAACAATTTAAGAACATATGAATGTAACCATATGGCATTAGGAGCATACTAAATGAAATTTTGCACCAATGTGGCTACAACTTTTTTCCACGACAATTTTTAAGGACATATGAATGTGCAAACATATGAATGTGCAACTACACTAGTATAACATGAACATTTAAGAATATGAATACTACAACATGGTTCACTATGGCATAAACATGAACACTACAACATGGATTACTGCATGGAATACTACAATATGGATTACTACACGGAATACTACAACATGGAATGCTACATGGAATGCTACAACATGGATTACAATATAAACTTTTCCCGCAAATTTTTTTGAGAACATTTAAGAACAAGAATACTACATCATGGATTTATATGGCATAAACATGCATACTTCAACATGAATCACACTATCATAAACATAATAATTTTAACAACATGGGTACTATAACATGGTTTACACTAGTATGCCCATGGTTATGTTACAACATAGGTACTAAAACATGAATTATAATTAGGACATGAATACCATTTAATATGCTACAACATTAAATCATAAACATTCATATTTTTTTGTTCTTCTTATTGCAAAAAAAAAATAACATGAAGCTATAACATGCATTATTTCCTATACAATTCTAAGATTGGATCCTAGCTAGGGTTGTTAGAAATCCTACCTTATTATGGTCCTTCCTTCAATCTTTGGCCCTTCTTCTCCTTGAAGACCTTAAGGTCTATCTCCTTCAACTCCTACTCCTTCAATTCCTCTTCAAAGATTGGTGGTGAAATAAGGATCTTTGTGGTTTATGGTTGTAAGGAGGATCTCCTCTTTTTTTTGTTTTTGGAGGTGGAAAGAGAGGTGGTGGAGGTGGTGGAAAGGTTGGTGAAAAGGTTGGTGGAAGGGAGGAGCCAAGGGAGGGGGGAAGAGAAAGGGAAGAGGATGAAAACATGCAAAACATTTCTCTTTTTCTTTTTCTTTTCTCAAAATTTTCCCATTTTAAATCTCATTCCATGGATGAATCATCCTTAATTTCATCTCCACATGCCACCTAGCTTGGAGTTAGGTGGGGTTCATCCTCCTAATGTCACCCAGTAAAGGGTTAGGTGAAAATCATTCTCTAAATGACACCTAGAAAGGAGGTAGTGGCATGGCATGGTTAATTAGGAATTTAATTTCTAAATAAATGAGAATACATGAATTAATACTCCATACCATCCTAATACATAGTATTTCATCCAAATACTTCATTTATATAATTCAAATGATGTTCAAAAATTATTTTAAAAATAATATAGTTATTAGAAAATTATGGAAATTCATGAAAATACCCAAACATTTCATACATACAAATACATCCAAAATACGTACATTATACTCGTATATACGGAAATGGGATATTACAGTTGTTGCCTATTAAAAGAATATCATCCACATATAATACGAGGATGACTAAAGAATTTTCACTGGTTTTCTTATAGATGCATGGATCATCTTCATTTCTGACAAAATCAAACTCTTTGACTGTCTTGTCAAAACGGATGTTCCAACTTCTGGATGCCTGCTTGAGTCCATAAATAGACCATTTACTTCCACTGACTTCGAACCCTTCTGGCTGAGTCATGTAAATCTGCTCTTCTAAATCACCATTTAGAAACACAGTCTTTACATCCATTTCCCAGATCTCATAGTCATAATGGACAGCAATAGTGAGAATGATCTGGATAGACTTGTGTATGGCGACTGGTGAGAAAGTCTCGTCATAATTTATCCCTAAAATCTGACGATAACTTTCGCAACCAGTCTGGCCTTGTACGTTTCTATTTTTACATTTGCACCAATCTTCTTCTTGAAGATCCATTTGCAGCCAATGGGAACATTTCCCTTGGGCACGTCTTCTAAGGTCCATACCTTATTAAGGTGCATGGATTCAATCTCGGATCTCATTGCATCTCGCCATTTATCAGAGTCTCTACTCTGAGTGGCATCTTGGAAGCTAACAGGATCATCATCTACAATGATGCCATCCTCGACCCCTCCGTCTACGAGAAAACCACAGTACCTTTCAGGGGCTTGAGGAATCCTATCAGACCTCCTAACGACTGGTTGGAAAATCAGTTTCTGACTCTCCCACTGGTTTCGACACATGTTTTTGCGTTAATTCTCCTTCTGAACATTCGTCTAGATCTACAACCTTGCCAACAGCTTCCTTCATAAGGAACTCCTTTTCTAAAAAGATGACATGTTTAGAGACAATAACCCTTTGTTGCTCTGGATGGTAGAAGGTGTACCTTGAAGAATGTTTCTGGTACCCAATGAATTTACACAAGACAGATCTATCTTCCAGCTTGTCTGGATTATGCCTCTTGACATATGCAGGACAACCACATACACTTAAGTGTTAAGGTAGAGTTTCTTACCACTCCATATCTGATATGGAGTTGTCGGCACAGATTTTGACGAAACCTTGTTGAGAATATAATCAGAAGTTTCTATAGCATAGCCGCAGAGAGAGGTAGGTAATTCAGCATCACTTGTCATGGATCGCACCATGTCTAACAAAGTGTGATTCCTTTTCTCTGACACACCGTTATGCTGAGGTGTAAAAGGAGGCGTGACCTGAGAGAGAATCCCATTCTCTTTTAAATACGTAAGAAATTCATGGCTCAAGTATTCTCCTCCTCGATCAGATCGAAGGACTTTAATACTTTTGCCAGTCTGTTTTTCAACTTTGTTATGGTACTATTTGAATCGCTCAAACATTTCGGACTTGTGTTTCATCAAGAACACATGTCCAAACCTAGAGTGATCATTAGTAATGTAACAAAATATGAAAATCCTCATTTGGCTAGTGTAGACATCAGTCCACATACATCAGAATGTTCGAGACCCAAGAGTTCACCAACTCTCTCCTCTTGTCCTACAAAAGGATTTTTGGCCTGTAACGACTGGTTTTCATGTATTTGGATTATCTATATTATATATATATGTTTTGGTGGATTTTCTCCTTACGTGTGGTTTTCGTCTCCGTACCTTTCATTTTCGATCGTTTCGTCGTGATTTTCTAGCTTCTTCCTTAGAATCGTTAATCTTGGAGTAAGTCGCTCATGACGAACTTCAAATCGCTCATATTTTAGAGTTAGAATGATCCTAGAGGCCGTAGGAATCTTCCTAGAACTTTGCGCTTCAATTCGACACTTTTCGTGCACCTTAGTTGATTCAAGAAGGGGGACCAACCGACTAGATTGAGATCTAGTCGGTCAGAAACTCTACTGGAACCGACTAGTTAATTGAATCAATTATACAGGAGTTACTGTTTACTCTTAGTCGGTCTAAGAACAACCACCGACCGACTAGATGTGAAACTAGTCGGTCAGAACTTGCTCTCAGACCGACTAGTTCCTTTGATACATTTTACCTAAGTTACTGTTTATCGTTAGTCGGTCCAAGAACAACCACCGACCGACTAGGTTGCAAACTAGTCGGTCAGCCATTGTTCTTTAACCGACTAATTCTTTGACCATTTCGACAACCTCAGTTACTGTTTGGTTTTAGTCGGTCACAGTTAATCGACCGACCGACTAGTTGTTGAACTAGTCGGTCAACAACCCTTCTTTGATCGACTAACTACTGTCGTAAACCTAGGGTTTGCCCAGCCGCCGGCTTGTGCCTATTTAAACCCCCCAAACGTTTTTCTTTCTTCCTTTATTTCTCCTGAGCCTCCTTCTTCCCCAAATCATCATCCATCTTCCTCTAGCCTTCCTCCTTCATCAAGAGCCCCTCTCCCTCTCCATTTAGGCCGGCCACCACCTCTAGGTCGCCGGAAAACCCCCAAAACCCCCCCCCCAAATCTCATTTCTCCATATTTTCTCCCCATTTCCAGATCTGAACCGTAGGTTCCCGGATCGTTCTTCCGTCACTATGCTTGCTCGGCATCGTTCTTCCGCTAACGATTCGGTAATAACTCGATCCTATAATGTTCACTTAACCCATTTGTGTTTTTGTAAAACCCAAATGAAAATGGATGTTGTTTTGATGATTGTTTCTCCATAACCGCGACTTTCCCCGTAGATTAGCGTTTATGAGATGAACCTTCGTGATCTTCATCCTCGGTGCTAGCAAGTGAAACTTGCCACTTAGGGTTTTGGGTCATGTCTTAGGCCATTTGCTTGTTGTAGGCATAAAAGAGACTAGGCGACGAAATGATACTCGCATAGGCGTAATTTCAGGATCTAGCTTGACAACAAAGCTAGACCCGTCATTTATCATGTTGCATAAGTACTACCATGTCATGTTTAATTTTAATTAACGGTACGCAAATTAATTGTCATCCATGCTATCCATGTTGAATGTCGCATTCGTAGCACACGCTACAATACTTGTGTTTCCTGGCTCGTGTTCCAAAAGCGGCCCACATGTGTTGGTTGATAGCTAATGCCCGATCTACTTGTTTCCGGCTAGGCACCTGCGTTGCAGGCATAACCCTATGCCATACGTGTTAAATACACTTCCTGGCTCGTGATCCAGAAGCGAGCATTCCGTGTTCGGGGTAATGCCCTGGCTCGATACACGTGGAGAGGTAGGGATAAGCGGTCACCTGAGTTTACGAGTTGGCCCGATCAGCCACTCTAGCCAGCAGACGAAATCTCTGTGCATAACTTGTTTACTTAACGTGTTTACTTGACGTGTTTACTTGACGTGAACTACTTGACTTGTACTTGTCCGTGTTTATACTTGTAAAACTTGTATACATGCCCTACATGCTACTTGCTACATGCTACTTGCTACTTGTACTTCCCTTCACTTGTCACTTCCATACCATACTTGCCATGTTATGCATCATACTAGAACTGCTAGGTTGCTAGTTTGCCTTCACTTTCGTTTCCTTGCTCAAGTCTCGTTAGACTTGCTGACATGTGTCCCTTTACTCTTTTGGATGACACATGTTAGATCCCGAGCCTGAGAGTGCTGCGGAGGACGTGGTGTTTGCTGACACTGAGTCAGAGCCTGCATTCGTTGAGGAGTACGAGGACACGAGCGATCAGTCGTAGAGGCTGCTTGTGTTCTTCATTTTAGACTGTTTTTGTTGTCGGTGCGTAGCACCAATTCTCTGTTTATGTTGTCCTTGTCGGCCTTGTTCTGGGCCTTTAGACTCTTTCTTTTAGCCTGGTGCCTTTTCTGGATGTTGAACTTAATTTTTAATGTTGGACAATTCTGAGATTTGAGATTTTATTTCTGTCTCTCTTGTGTTATTATCTTGTTCTGTTCATGGTTACAGGGACCTGCACTTTTTTTATTGACGCTTATCAGGTGTGTGGCTTCACAGCTCCACGTCTGTGCGGACCTTCTCATGTCTCGCCTCCATTTTAGGGAAGCTGGGCATGACAGGTTTTGTTGGTGGCCCATGCAGGTCCTCTTCTGTAACTGCGAATTGTCGGAATAACGATAATAATATTAGAATGTCCAATAAACTAAGTTCGACATCCGAGTCATAAGCTATGAGTCTAATCTGCTTCGTTTTCTGTGTCATTAGATGGCAGGAAGGTGATTTACCCGTGGTGGTGGTAGTGCGCCCCCTCATGACGAGGAGCCTGAGCGGGAGCCCACCAGTGGGGAGATGATGCGGATGATGCTTCAGATGATGCAGGTGCAGCAGGGCGTGCTCCTGCAAGTCCAGAATGCTCTAGGTGCTCGAGCTGCTCGGGCAATCCAGGATGCCCCTCGCTCCGAGCCGGGAGCGAAGCAATTTCGGGAGTTGGGTCCCGCTTATTTTGATGGGTCTGAGGGTCCTTTGGCTGCCGATGAGTGGATTCGGAACATTGAGGATAACTTGAAGATGGCCAAGATCAGCCCGGCTGGATGGGTTGATTTGGCGAAGAGGCAGCTCAAGGATAATGCTCGGAACTGGTGGGATGCGGAAGATAAGATTTTGGTGGAGCCGATAGCTTGGGCTACCTTTAAGTCCAGGTTTGATGAGGAGTTCTTTCCGAAGGCTGCTAGGAAGGAGATGCTGCAGCGCTTTATTGAGCTGAAGCAAGGGAGCTCGTCGGTGGACCAGTACCACCAAGAGTTCACTAGGCTGAGTCGGTTCGCACCGAAGATGGTGCAGGATGCTGATGAAAGGGCTCAGAGGTTCCTGTATGGACTTGCTTTGGAGCTTCAGAGTTTTGTGTCTTCCTCTGATCTAGACTCTTATCAGAAGGTTCTGGTGGCTGCGAGGAGGCAGGAGCTGAACCTGAGCCAGAGGAGGGGACATGTTTCTGGTACTGGGAAGAGGCCTGTGGAGCAGGCCAGGGCTGTGGTCAGGCCGGGGTTCAGGCCCAACTAGCCAGTTCAGTTTAAGAGGCCAGGAGGGCCTATTCAGAAGACTTTCCATTTCTGCGGCAAGATCGGGCATATCAAGGATCAGTGTAGGAGATTCCTGGGCCATTGTGTTGTCTGCGGAGATCCTACCCATACCATGAAGGATTGTCCGAGGTCGAAGCAGCCTTGGAAGGCACCTGTTGCAGCACAGCCGTTGCAGCAGAGAGCGTCTGTTCCTGCTGGACGTGGAGCAGCTCTTGTTCCACAGAGGCAGGCTTTTCAGCAGGCTTTTCTGCCGAGGAGGCAGGCTTTTCTGATGACCGATGTGGAGAGCGAGGCTGTGGATGAGGTTATCGCAGGTAATCCTCAATCTAGTTGTTACTTTCCTAACTAGTTTTGATTGTTAGATTATGTTTGGTTGTTTGCATATGATTGTTTGCTAGACTAGGGCTTGATTGTTAGACTGTTTGTAGGTGTGATTTTGATGTGTACATTTCCTGCACGAGTCCTCTTTGACTCAGGTGCATCGATGTGCATTATTTCTCGGAGCTTCATGGAGAAGCATTCCTTGTCGACGTCCCCTCTTTCCAAGAGTTGGAATATCGTCACAGGGAATGGCGCGGTCTCGGTGCATCTTGGTTGCAATTCTTGCCCGTTAGTGGTTTGTGGACATGAGCTTTACGCTGATTTCATTGACCACGACATCATCAACTATGATGTGGTCCTTGGGATGGATTGGCTTGCGAGCTTCTATACTATGATCGACTGTCAGAGGAAGAAGGTGGTGTTCGAGATTCCTGGACATCCAGTATTTGAGTTCAGCCGAGGTAGCAGTTCGCTTGGTCCTGTCAGATTTCGGGCTAGGCCGGTGGAGATTGTGGCTATGCAGATTGAGCTGGGAAGGCCAGCGGTTGTGCGGGACTTTGATGACGTCTTCCCCATGGAGATGTCTGGTTTGCCACCCGATCGAGCTCTCGAATTTTCAATTGATCTTATTCCGGGAGCGCAACCGATTTCGAAGGCGCCATATCGTATGGCACCCGCAGAGTTGGAGGAATTAAGGAAGCATCTGGATAAGCTTTTGCTGAAGGGTTATATCAATCCTAGTGTGTCTCCGTGGGGAGCACCGGTGCTGCTGGTAAAGAAGAAGAATGGTTCGCGTCGCATGTGCGTGGACTATCGGGAGCTGAATGCGGTGACCTTCAAGAATAAATACCCGTTGCCTCGCATTGATGATATTTTTTATCAGCTTCGAGGTTCGAGGGTGTTTTCGAAGTTGGATCTGAGGAGTGGTTATAATCAGCTGAAGGTGAAGAAGGAAGATGTTCCGAAGACAACATTCAGGACAAAGTATGGACACTATGAGTTTGTGGTTATGCCTTCGGTGTTCTGAGGGAGAGATTGACGACTGCCTCTATTCTTGTTGTGCCTGATCGCAGTGGAGGATTTGAGATCTTTTGCGATGCTTCTGTCAAGGGTCTCGGTTGTATGTTGCATCAGCACAGGCATGTTGTGGTGTATGCTTCACGTCAGCTCAAGACTCATGAGAAGAATTACCCGACACACGATTTGGAGTTGGCTGCTGTCGTGTTTGCGCTCAAGATTTGGAGGCACTTCCTGCTGAGTAAGAAAGTGAAGATCTTCACAGATCACAAAAGCTTGAAGTGTATTTTCACTCAGAAGGAGCTCAACATGCGACAGCGTCGATGGTTGGAGCTCATGTCGGATTATGAGATTGATTTGCAGTATCACCCTGGCAAGGTGAATATAGTTCCTGATGCACTGAGTAGGCTTCCAGCGGTGATGTTGTTGACCTTGCAGTGGAGATTGTAGCAGGATTTTTGCGAGTCTGGATTTGAGATTGTTCTTCCTGGGGAAGCTTCTTCGTTGATGAGTAAGCAGATTCAGTCGTCGATTGTGGATCGGATCAAGGCTGGCCAGGCTGAGGATCCGAAGCTGGTGAAGATTCAGGAGCAGGTAGAAGCCGGTATGCGGACTGACTTTTTGATTCATGAGGATGGCTCACTGAGGTTTGGAGCTAGGTTGTGTGTGCCAGCTGGGGATATTAGAGAGGAGTTGATGGTGGAGGCACACAGTTCGCCGTATTCTGTGCATCCTGGTGGGACCAAGATGTACAGGGATCTTCGTCTGAATTTTTGGTGGCATGGTATGAAGAGGAGTGTGGCTCGGAGTGTAGCCAAGTGTTTGGTTTGCCAGTAAGTGAAGGCGGAGCATCAGCGTGCGGCAGGGTTGCTACAACCGCTTCCGATTCCGGAGTGGAAATGGCAACACATCACTATGGATTTCATGACTGGACTACCTCGGAGTCCGAAGAAGAATGACGCGATTTGGGTGATCGTAGATCGATTGACCAAATCCGCGCACTTTATTCCATTTTGAGTAGGACAGTCCACTGAGGTGCTAGCAAGGAGATACATGGAGGTAAATTCTTTTACTCTCCGTTTCTATTTCCTTTTCCTAGTTTGGATAGTGATGTAACGTGAATCGTGCAAGAGGTCGTACGACTTCACGGAGTCCCTGTGAGTATCATGTCGGACAGAGACACGAGTTCACATCTCAGTTCTGGCAGAGGTTGCAGAAGAGTTTGAGTACGCGTCTGAGTTTCAGCACGGCGTACCATCTGCAGACGGATGGCCAGTCCGAGAGGACGATTCAGATCTTGGAAGACATGCTGAGGGCGTGCATGTTGGATTTCAAGGGTTCGTGGGAGGACCATCTACATCTGGTAGAGTTTTCCAACAACAACAGCTTCCAGGCGAGCATTGGCATGGCGCCTTTTGTCGCGCTGTATGGGAGGAAATGTCGTTCGCCATTGAGTTGGGATGACGTTGGTGATCGGGAGCTGTTGGGACCTGAGATGATTGTGGAGGCCGTGGATGTTGTCAGGAACATTCGGGAGAGGTTGAGGATTGCTCAGGACCGTTTTAAGCATTGGGCGGATGCTAAACGGTGTCCTTTGGAGTTTCAGCCAGGCGACCATGTGTTCTTGAAGATTCCCCCGAATCGTGGTGTGATTCGCTTTGGGAAGCGAGGGAAGTTGAGCCCGCGATACATTGGACCGTTTGACATTCTAGAGAGAGTTGGCGAGGTAACCTACCGCTTAGCCTTGCCGCCATCTTTGGAAGGGGTTCACAATGTTTTCCATGTGTCGCAGCTTCGTCGATACATTAGAGATCCATCTCATGCTGTGGATTTCTCGGAGATTACCGTTCGTCCTGATATGACGTATGACCAGCAACCAGTGCAAATTTTGGACAGGCGTCAGAAGTCACTCTAGAACAAGGTTGTCCATCTTGTGAGGGTGATGTGACGACATGGCTCGCCAGGAGCGTCTACTTGGGAGAATGAGGATGAGATGCGAGAGCGTTTCCCACTTTTGTTCCCGGACACGTGAGTGTTGGGAAATTCCGAGGACGGAATTTTTCTTAAGTTGGGGAGGATGTAACGACTGGTTTTCATGTATTTGGATTATCTATATTATATATATCTGGTTTGGTGGATTTTCTACTTACGTGTGGTTTTCGTCTCCGTAGCTTTCATTTTCGATCGTGTCGTCGTGATTTTCTAGCTTCTTCCTTAGAATCGTTAATCTTGGAGTAAGTCGCTCATGACGAACTTCAAATCGCCCATATTTTAGAGTTAGAGTGATCCTAGAGGCCGTAGGAATCTTCCTAGAACTTTGCGCTTCAATTCGACACTTTTCGTGCACCTTAGTTGGTTCAAGAAGGGGGACCAACCGACTAGATTGAGATCTAGTCAGTCAGGAACTCTACTGGAACCGACTAATTCATTGAATCAATTGTACAGGAGTTACTGTTTACTCTTAGTCGGTCTAAGAACAACCACCGACCGACTAGATGTGAAACTAGTCGGTCAGAACTTGCTCTCAGACCGACTAGTTCCGTTGATACATTTTACCTAAGTTATTGTTTATCGTTAGTCGGTCCAAGAATAACCACCGACCGACTTGGTTGCAAACTAGTCGGTCAGCCATTGTTCTTTAACCGACTAATTCTTTGACCATTTCGACAACCTGAGTTACTGTTTGGTTTTAGTCGGTCACAGTTGGTCGACCGACCGACTAGTTGTTGAACTAGTCGGTCAACAACCCTTCTTAGACCGACTAACTACTGTCGTAAACCTAGGGTTTGCCCAGCCACCGGCTTGTGCCTATTTAAACCCCCCAAACGTTTTTCTTTCTTCCTTCATTTCTCCTGAGCCTCATTCTTCCCCAAATCATCATCCATCTTCCTCTAGCCTTCCTCCTTCATCAAGAGCCCCTCTCCCTCTCCATTTAGGCTGGCCACTACCTCTAAGTCGCCAGAAAACCCCCAAAAACCCCCAAAATCTCATTTCTCCAGATTTTCTCCCCATTTCCAGATCTGAACCATAGGTTCCCGGATCGTTCTTCCGTCACCGTGCTTGCTCGGCATCGTTCTTCCGCTAACGATTCGGTAATAACTCGATCCTATAATGTTCTCTTAACCCATTTGTGTTTTTGTAAAACCCTAATAAAAATGGATGTTGTTTTGATGATTGTTTCTCCATAACAGCGACTGTCCCCGTAGATTAGCGTTTGTGAGACGAACCTTCGTGATCTTCATCCTCGGTGCTAGGCAAGTGAAACTTGCCACTTAGGGTTTTGGGCCATGTCTTAGACCATTTGCTTATTGTAGGCGTAAAAGAGACTAGGCGACAAAATGATACTTGCCTAGGCGCAATTTCAGGATCTAGCTTGACAACAAAGCTAGACCCGTCATTTATCATGTTGCATAAGTACTACCATGTCATGTTTAATTTTAATTAACGGTACGCGAATTAATTGTCATCCATTCTATCCATGTTGAATGTCGCATTCGTAGCACACGCTACAATACTTGTGTTTCCTGGCTCGTGTTCCAAAAGCGGGCCACGTGTGTTGGTTGATAGCCAATGCCCGATCTACTTATTTCCGGCTAGGCACCTGCGTTGCAGGCATAACCCTACACCATACGTGTTAAATACACTTCCTGGCTCGTGATCCAGAAGCGAGCATTCCGTATTCGGGGTAATGCCCTGGCTCGATACACGTGGAGGGATAGGGATAAGCGGTCACCTGAGTTTACGAGTTGGCCCGATCAGCCACTCTAGCCAGCAGACGAAATCTCTGTGCACAACTTGTTTACTTGACGTGTTTACTTGACGTGTTTACTTGACGTGGACTACTTGACTTGTACTTGTCCGTGTTTATACTTGTAAAACTTGTATCCATGCCCTACATGCTACTTGCTACATGCTACTTGCTACTTGTACTTCCCTTCACTTGTCACTTCCATACCATACTTGCCATGTTATGCATCATACTAGAACTGCTAGGTTGCTAGTTTGCCTTCACTTTCGTTTCCTTGCTCAAGTCTCGTTAGACTTGTTGACATGTGCCCCTTTACTCTTTTGGGTGACACATGTTAGATCTCGAGCCTGAGAGTGCTGCGGAGGACGTGGTGTTTGCTGACGCTGAGTCAGAGCCTGCGTTCGTTGAGGAGTACGAGGACACGGGCGATCAATCGTAGAGGCTGCTTGTGTTCTTCGTTTTAGACTATTTTTGTTGTCGGTGCGTAGCACCAATTCTCTGTTTATGTTGTCCTTGTCGGCCTTGTTCTGGGCCTTTAGACTCTTTCTTTTAGCCTGGTGGCTTTTCTGGATGTTGAACTTAATTTTTAATGTTGGACAATTCTGAGATTTGAGATTTTATTTCTGTCTCTCTTGTGTTATTATCTTGTTCTGTTCATGGTTACAGGGACCTGCACTTTTTTTATTGACGCTTATCAGGCGTGTGGCTTCACAGCTCCACGTCTGTGTGAACCTTCTCACGTCTTGCCTCCATTTTAGGGAAGCGGGGCATGACATGGCCATCTTACCTTTGATGCAAGACTCGCAAGTGTCATATGACTCATAATCCGAGAGGTCCAAGGACCCCTCTGTTAGGGTTTTTATCATGCATAAACTAGTTTATACGCAGCGGAAAAAAGAAACCTACCAAGATCCCTGTGTTATCAAATTGATTTGATCAGATTACTAACCTTTTTGACGATTCTAATGTGTTGGATTGCAGGTGCTGCTCTATGAATGACCACCCTTTATGGTATTCACACACGAACATCACAAACAGGAATTGCGAGGGTGCTAGCTCCTTCTCTGTAACTAGGGTTTCTCTCGCTCTTCGCTTTTCTCGGAAAACACGAGAGATATATTGAATGCGTAAATTAACTGAAAATCCTCTCTATATCATATATAGAATCCCACGTTAACCCTTTAACGCGTTTCAGTTACGTAACAATATATTTAGGGATAATAACTTAACAAGATATTATTACTCTTTAACTCTTTAACGTGTTTTAGTTACACATCGAAACCTTAGGGATAATATCTTAACGAGATACAAAATCTGGCAGTTAAGATATTTCGCCTTATCTTGAATTTCAAACCAAATTTGAAATCTCGTTTAAATCCTATCCCATCCATTACGATCTTTGTGTGCAACCCAATAGGCTCATATCAAATTGGCAGTGGGCCTAATCCCATTAAAACCCCACAAGTCATAATTGGTCTCTAGCAAGACATTATGACAACCCAATTAACATGAATATCGTTAGTCCGATATTAACCTAATTAATAGAACATGTCATAATCCTTTAGTCACACGATATCTTATTTAAACATAAGTCATGGACAGTGTCATACTTATATTGTTCAAACATTTAATTTCTCGATTACTAAGTATACTGGTAAAATCAAATGACATTCATTTGAGCACGTCCATGCATTTCTCAGTCCTACTTATCGAGGGGCCCATTAGATATCTCGCTCATAAGAGAGGGACAAATTCAATCTTGTTCATTTACTTTCCTCTGCATAATTCACATCATATTCAATCATAACCTTTATGATTATCTGATTAAAGATAACGTTTGGTTATGTCAAAACATGATGTTTCTTATGTAGGAAACACTGATGATCTCATGTCTAAGGATTCTATGACATAACTATTATAGATCATTTATGACACTGATCCATGTAATGATCTCATAGCGAGTCTATCCCGTACCTTGTTCTCCAATAAGTACCTATAAGTTTAATTTGTATCACCATACATATAATTATCTCATAATTATCAACAAAACTCATACTAGTCTTAATTCAGCGTTATACCTTTAACGATGAATGACTAGAGATACTTAGAATAACATAAAATAGCCATTCAAATATTATTATAATGAAACATGCAAGCAATATAAAAATAACATTAAGACAAATATTTTACAAATGAATAAATGACATAATATAAAGATCTAAATATTAGGCCTAGAGCATAACCACTGACCGGCGCCCCGTTTACGGTATGGGCGCGGTGTCGTTTTACCGCAAGTGCACGGTTAGTGTAGGGTGCGGGTTTATCGAACTCAGGGAGGTGGATGGCTTGAATGGCTACTAGCCTCGCCTAGGTTGTGTGCTAGCTACGCGGATGAAATGGGTGGAAGTGTAGAAATAGAGAGAAGAAATAAAAAAAGACACGAAATGAATCCCCGCTAACACGGGCTAGAGCACTCATGACACTTGGCATTTGACTTGACCCAGGGTGAGACATTGCCCCAAAAGGTGCAACCTAGCGTCCATGGCCCGATATTCCGGTCGGTGCCAAGCACGCTAGTCCTACCCGGTTCCGGACGGTGGGCATTCCCATGTCCATTAACACCTTCCGCAACCGGGAGCATTAAGGCCACAATGATAACTCTCAACACTTCGTCCAAGCCGTTCCCATGCGCGAGGACTCAATGTCAACACTAGGGGCGTGAGCTGTGGCTAGGGAGTCAACCGCCAAGCTTATTCCCCCTTGGCCCGACGGTCAGAGGCGGTCTTTCTCCCGTCAATGACAATGAAACACCCCCGCGTAACCCTAATGGCCAAATAGGTCGAATGTGATTTCTAGCAATACATCGAAGCGGATCTTGACTGGACAAGCACCGGACCCCAATCCCCAACACAACTAGTGTGTTGTCGTACGAATTGGACCCAGATTGCTAGAAATCCCCATTGACACATTTCATCGAACACATGCCATGCAACCAAGCCAAATGTAAATTTCCAAGCATCAATCCTACCCTAACCCGTATTAGGGTTCATCAAACACTACTCGATGGTGAAGAACATGATAGAAAGCAATAATAATGACAAACAAACATTCACCATCAAGCAACAAAGAAAATAACACAATACAATAGAAAATGAGAGAAAAAAAATACTTATCTTGAGTTTGAATCTTCAATCCAATACAAGATTTAATACAATAGAAAACTTAATCTAACCTAATCTAAACTCACAAGAGAAAGGGGCAAAAAGCCCTAGAAAAACTGAGGAAGAACTCCCCAAAGTCGTGCTCCAACTTCCCTTTTATAAGCCCCCTCAAAACCCAACCGGTTCGGGTCCAAAACTGTCAAAACAGGCCCACTCGATCAGGTGGAAGTTCAACCGATCGGGTGGACAGAAACAGAGACTCAAAACGGCAGAAATTGATCTCACCCGGTCGGGTGGAAACTCACCCGATCGGGTGAAATGAAATTCCAGACTGCTTCCAATTTCAGCACATAGCTGCGCTCAGAAAATTCCAGAAAAATCTGATTTGGGCATGCGACCTATCGTTGGAAAGCTAACGACGATGCCGATGCTAGAAAAATAAGAGATCACCCAAAATCCTTCTGGAATGATATCAGATCTTCAATGAATGAGCAGCAGTGTGTGAAAGGGGACGAAAAGGCCACCCGATCGGTTGAAATGTCAACCGATCGGGTGAGCGGCTTGTTGCTTCGGCCGTCGCCTTCGGGAGCATCAACCGGGCGTAGAGGAGAGCGGGTGGCGTGATCGGGTCGTCCTTCGGAGGAATCCGCTACAGATGAACCGATCGGGTGAAGGTCACCCGATCGGTTGGAATTCAGCTCCATTTTCCCGAGAACTCTGTTGGGATGAACCGGTCGGCGAACCGGTCTGTTGAATTTGCTCCTCGCTCCAGCTTCAGTCCGGGTCGGACACGCGTGCATCACCCGATCGGTTGGCTGTGTCCAACCGATCGGGTGGGGGCTGAAAAGTGGCAATCTTGGTCGTTTGACCCCCTGGATCACGCATGACCCCTCCCGTTGCTCCGGGGACTCATGATATCGTCGTTTTATGTCCCTAATGCTAGAAATTCCTGCAAAATAACAAAAACACGGAAAAGTGAAAGAAAACGAGAAAACACGAGAAAACGAATACAAGACGTCGGTAAATAATGGAAAAACACGGGAGAAAATGTGCGCAAATATATGAAAAATAAACGCACGTCAAAATCCCCCAAGCTGAACTCTTCCTCGTCCTCGAGGAAGACGAGTGAGAGTAGGAGCTGGGAGAGAGAAAATAGAGAGAAAGAGAGAAAAAGAAAACTCTATATCCTAGATCGCCCGTCAGGGACAACAAAATCAAAAACGACACACCAAGCAAGCAAACACCAAATCACTCACTAAACTAAGGAATACGAGTCCAGACAAATGCCGTGGGCCCACGCGGTGAAGCGCAAGTGAGTGTGGTCGTGTGTTAGCAGACGGTGTCACTATCTACATTGTGCAATAAAGCTCAATATACACAAATCCAAGAAATGACCCAAATATCGATTCGATTCGAATTAAGCGGTGAATATATAGCTCAAGCATGCATGAGAATAGAGCGAGAATCGAAACATATCATGCGTCAAGGACTCCATAACTAGGGTTAAGGAAATCACCTCACTATAGCCTAGATAATCGCTAGAAGGTCCATATGCCAAGTGTTTTCGAAAACGATGGGGGTTCAGATGATGTGGAGTAGAACACTCGGTGCAAATTCTCGCCTTCCCTTTATTCTCGGTAGATAGGAAAAATATTCACATTGGAAATTTTTGGGTTTTGGGCATTTGTATTTTTTTTTGGATTTTTGGATATACAAATTTTTTTTCTTCTTTTTTTTCTTTTCTTTTTGGGTTTTTCTTTTCTTTTCTCTTTTTTGGATTTTTGGGTTTTTGGCTATACACATGTGTACTCTCCCAAGTGGGAGAACGGTACACGACGAGGGGATTTGCACCAAGTAAAACAAAAAAGAAATCGGAATCTAAACACTTGGGCAAAGGAAACTATTCTCGCTAATTAGAGCATGGGCTAAATGGGTTATCCAAGTCCTTAATTGTGCAATCCCGACACATGCGAAATGAAGTATACAATATATATATATATATATATATATATATATATATATATATATATATATATATATATATATATATATATATATATATATATATATATATATATATATATAGCATGCAGAAGCAGACATGAGAAACAAATACCGCATATTCAAATCGAAGCATGATAATCTAGGGGTCATTCCTGGACAGGTATATAAAACACAATCACAAAGTAGAAGCACACCCAACTCTAGACACGACACACGACTCACATAAAAGCTAAGTGGACCCGCGATGCATGAAATGCAAGAGGAATCGACTTCCTAATGCTAGTGAATGTGATTATCAAAGCCGTGCTAGGTGTGCGTGTGATCTTTGTGGCAATATTCATCATAGGGTTCATCTCTAGGAGAAAGAGATAAAAAGAAGAAAAGAAAAAGAAAAAGAAAAACACGGAGAAAAACGACTCAAATAACGAAGAAAAAGAGACAAATGATGCACGAAGTGTGACTCCCCCAAGCTGAAACTTGCATTGTCCTCAATGCAATAGTAGTGAATACGGGAGGGCGATGAAAATGAGGGGGGTGCACGGACACAAAAAATGAAAAACACGAAAAACACTCGAACGAAACTGGAAAATAAAGAGAAAGAAACATACAAAATAAAAGATATAAAACGCAACGAAGGACTCAAAGACACAAACACACGACGACGACACATGAAAACAGGCACACAAAAGTCGATTTCCCCCAAACTGAACATGACAATGCTAGCAAAATGATATGATCAATGTGATGCAGAAATATGCTAGGGGAAAATCAGAAAAGAAAGAAATCAGAATGCAGGAGAGACAGTCTGCTCGTTCTCCTCGGAAGAGGATGTGGGGTGAAATGATAGAAGGGCACGACATGAAGGGTTATTAAGATGCAAAAGCAAATCCTAGATACGCTCCCTTCGCTAATGAGAGGAGACGAGATTATTCAAATCTAAACTAGAAAGCGGTAAAATTTTACACTACTGGATTAGGATACACCTGAGCATAGGCGGATCCAAGATCTGGAGTGGGGCAGGTAGCTGCTCTAACTTCTACTTCTGTGGCTCCGCCAGAAGCGCTGTGCCACGCGTGCCAATGGACCCAAGTAATGCACCTCCAAGCATCCCTCGTAGGTGTCCACCTGTGACCTGCAAAGGATGAGGTGCATTAGTCCATGGCAAGAAATTATTTCCCAAAATAAATGTATCCCAGAGATAGTCGCCGGTAAATGATGGTAAAATATATGAAATATGGCGAACACTCCCTGGAAATGGTATGCTATCCTCTGTGCTAGAGACGATCAAATCCCTGCTCTCCATGAGAAGTGGCTCTCCAGGTGGTGACACACCGCAGCATACCTCAAGGGAAGTCGATCATGTGTCCTGCGAGAGATATGGTGTGTCAAAAATATATAAGTCTAAAGGAATATGACGTGAAAAGCGAGACTTAAATGTGGAGTGAGAGTGAGTATGAAAATATCCCTGAATAGGGGCAATATGCTCAAGTAGATGCTCAGCCGCAGAAGAAGTGGATAGCGACGGTAAAGGTAGATGTGACTCGGGCTCCATGGAGTGGACCATCGTATCCAAGCCCTCATACATGTCCTCCTCGATGATCATACTCCTCCATCTGCCCGATGTCCTGAATGACATCCTCATGGTTGACCACCGACCAAGGAGGAAGCTGTGACAGAGATGGCTGTGGAGGTGGATGTGGAGCGGACCCCTCGTATGTGGTCGTGGTGTCCTCGTCCTCACGCACATCCTCCTCACCGGTATGCATAATCTCTGTAAACTTCTCAGTGCTCTCATAGGACTCATGTGGGGTATCCAAATCAAGACAAGAAATCTCTCCCACAGATACTAGATAAATCTCCCCATCCTCACTATTATCATCAAAAAATGCTTCGTCATCCAAGTGGTAGTGATGGAAAAATGGGGTATCGGCTTGAGATGTGTCTATGGTGGCCGATGGCATGGTGGTCTCAACCATGAAAGTGGGTATATCCTCTCCTTCATCCCCTCTCCTCGGTGTAGGCTCGGTGATTGGTACCATCAAGTTTTGTAATATTTGGCCTTGGTTAAACATGGCACTTTCAAGGAGAGACACGAGGCTTGATTCTTCTTGTGTTTGTGGAGGGGTATAAGGTTGAGGAAATGGATGGGAGGTGTTTGGGCTAAGGTTGTGCCTTGGGGTGGGGGGAGGCTCTCAAGCGTAAATGGGCAATCATAATACACATGCCCCGCCGTCCCACAAGTCTCACAAACCACAAATGAATAGGGATCGTAGCCTCCCATCTGAGCATCGAAATCTGATCTCCACATGGCAATATCAAAGATACCTGGACAACAAAAATAAGAAAACTAGAGAGGAGCGTCAATAGTACAAGAGAATAACAAAAGGATAATATAATGGTGGGGGGAAAATTTCTTGGTTATTGAATATTTTTTAAAAAGAAAAAAAAATTTTTTTGTTTTTATGCGTAGTCTAACGAACCCAAGCTAAGCTAATATCAAACCGAACGCCTCCCCGGCAACGGCGCCAAAAACTTGACCGGCGCCCCGTTTACAGTATGGGCGCGGTGTCGTTTTACCGCAAGGGCACGGTTAGTGTAGGGTGCGGGTTTATCGAACTCACGGAGGTGGATGGCTTGAATGGCTACTAGCCTCGCCTAGGTTGTGTGCTAGCTACGCGGATGATATGGGTGGAAGTGTAGAAATAGAGAGAAGAAATAAAAAAAGACACGAAATGAATCCCCGCTAACATGGGCTAGAGCACTCATGACACTTGGCATTTGACTTGACCCAGGGTGAGACATTGCCCCAAAAGGTGGTACCTAGCATCCATGGCCCGATATTCCGGTCGGTGCCAAGCACGCTAGGCCTACCCGGTTCCGGACGGTGGGCATTCCCATGTCCATTAACACCTTCCGCAACCGGGATCATTAAGGCCACAATGATAACTCTCAACACTTCGTCCAAGCCGTTCCCACGCGCGAGGACTCAATGTCAACACTAGGGGCGTGAGCTGTGGCTAGGGAGTCAACCGCCAAGTTTATTCCCCCTTGGCCCGACGGTCAGAGGCGGTCTTTCTCCCGCCAATGACAATGAAACACCCCCGCGTAACCCTAATGGCCAAATAGGTCGAATGTGATTTCTAGCAATACATCGAAGCGGATCTTGACTGGACAAGCACCGGACCCCAATCCCCAACACAACTAGTGTGTTGCCGTACGAATTGGACCCAGATTGCTAGAAATCCTCATTGACACATTTCATCGAACACATGCCATGCAACCAAGCCAAATGTAAATTTCCAAGCATCAATCCTACCCTAACCCGTATTAGGGTTCATCAAACACTACTCGATGGTGAAGAACATGATAGAAAGCAATAATAATGACAAACAAACATTCACCATCAAGCAACAAAGAAAATAACACAATACAATAGAAAATGAGAGAAGAAAATACTTATCTTGAGTTTCAATCTTCAATCCAATACAAGATTTATTACAATAGAAAACCTAATCTAACCTAATCTAAACTCACAAGAGAAAGGGGCAAAAAGCCCTAGAAAAACTGAGGAAGAACTCCCCAAAGTCGTGCTCCAACTTCCCTTTTATAAGCCCCCTCAAAACCCAACCGGTTCGGGTCCAAAACTGTCAAAACAGGCCCACCCGATCGGGTGGAAGTTCAACCGATCGGGTGGACAGAAACAGAGACTCAAAACGGCAGAAATTGATCTCACCCGATCGGGTGGAAACTCACCCGATCGGGTGAAATGAAATTCCAGACTGCTTCCAATTTCAGCACATAGCTGCGCTCAGAAAATTCCAGAAAAATCTAGAAAAATCAGATTTGGGCATGCGACCTATCGTTGGAAATCTAAGGACGATGTCGACGCTAGAAAAATAAGAGATCACTCAAAAGGCTTCTGTAATGATAGCAGATCTTCAATGAATGAGCAGCGGTGTGCGAAAGGTGACGAAAAGGCCACCCGATCGGTTGAAATGTCAACCGATCGGGTGAGCGGCTTGTTGCTTTGGCCGTCGCCTTCGGGAGCATCAACCGGGCGCAAAGGAGAGCGGGTGGCATGATCGGATCGTCCTTTGGAGGAATCGGCTACAGATGAACCGATCGGGTGAAGGTCACCCGATCGGTTGGAATTCAGCTCCATTTTCCCAAGAACTCTGTTGGGATGAACCGGTCGGCGAACCGGTCGGTTGAATTTGCTCCTCGCTCCAGCTTCAGTCCGGGTCGGACACGCGTGCATCACCCGATCGGTTGGCTGTGTCCAACCGATCGGGTGGGGGCTGAAAAGTGGCAATCTTGGTCGTTTGACCCCCTGGATCACGCGTGACCCCTCCCGTTGCTCCGGGGACTCATGATATCGTCGTTTTATGTCCCAAATGCTAGAAATTCCTGCAAAATAACAAAAACACGGAAAAGTGAAAGAAAATGAGAAAACACGAGAAAACGAATACAAGACGGGGTAAATAATGGAAAAACACGGGAGAAAACGTGCGCAAATATATGATAAATAAACGCACGTCAACCACTAACACCACCCTCTTTATGTAACTTGCTCATTCTCTTCTCTCCGATATGGCCTAGTCTACAGTGCCAAAGGTAGGTTTCATTATAGCCCAATTCCTTGTGTTTTCAAGTATTAACATTTAATGCAATGTCATTACACAAAGTGTACACACCATTATTTAGAGTCCCAAATCCTAACAATTTACCATCAAAGAAAATATGCATAACTTTTTCGTTGATGGTAAAATTGTATCCCTCTCTAGCCAAGGCCGAGACAGAGATAATATTGCATAAGAAATTGGGTGTATAGTAACATTGCATCAGAAGAAAGTTAGCGCCACTCACCAATGTGTGTTTGACATCTCCCAAGGCTACAGCAGCAACATTTGCTGCGTTGCCGACCTAGAGAATGACCTTATTCTTTTCGAGCATTCTATTAATTCTCATTCTCTATAACTGGTTACAGATGTGAGAGTATGCACTGATATTTAATACCCATGTATTAGAAGTTACGGAAAGAACTATACTTTGTATAACCATTATAGAAGTTAAGGCATCAGCTTGCCCTTTCTCCTTTTGCTCCCGTACTGTCTTTATATTTCTTACCCAGTCATCATTTTTATAACCAGTTGATATATTCTTATCTAGGATATATTTAATTTCACTTGTCATGCTGCAAAAAATAGACCTCCTAAAATTAGCATGCATTCATAATTTTTAAATACAATTAGATTGGTTTTTATCCAATTATATCCTCCAACTATTTTAGCGAACATTTTAAACCATAATAATAAACGAATTAAATTTAGTGGGAAAATGGATCCAACTACCCTAAGTCTCACAACCTTGAGTTGACTCAACAAGTTGCATGACTCTGTGATCGGTAGATGACTCTTCATCAATCACATCGTATGTGATTCCCTTATCTGTTTACCCTTAATCACTTATGACCTTGAGTTGGCTCAACAAATCATAATGACTAGTTTAGTATGACCCTTACTTTCTTGTCCAGCTGTCACGCCCTGCTTCCCTAAAATGGAGGCGAGACGTGAGAAGGTCCGCACGAGAGTGGAGCTGTGAAGCCCCAAACCCGATAAGCGTCAATAAAACATAAGCAGGTCCCTGTAACCACAACGGAACAACAATAATAACACAAGGAGAGACAGAAATAAAATCTCATATCTCATAATTTGTCCAACATGAAAATTAAGTTCAACATCCAGAAAAGCCACCAGGCTAAAAGAAAGAGTCTAATGGCCCAGAACAAGGCCAGCAAAAGGAACAACGTAACAAAGTATAGGTGCTACGCACCGACAACAAAATAGCAGTCTAAACAAAAAGGGAAAGCTCAACGAAGACACTAGGCCTGGTCCCTAGTGTCCACGTACTCCTCGCCAAACACAGGCTCGGGCTCGGCGTCAGCAAACACCTCGTCCTCAACAAAGTACTCAGGCTCAGGATCTAACATGTGTCACCCAAAAGAGTAAAGGGGCACATGTCAGCAAGTCTAAAAGACTTGGGCAAGGAAACTGAAAAGGAAGGCAACTAGCAACCTAGCAGTTATAGTATGCATGACATGGCAATTATGGTATGAGTGCACAAGCAAGACATGGTGAAACAATAAGTACAAGAGAACAATTATCGGGACAAGTCAAGAGTAGCCGAGCTACTGACAATCTCAATCTTTTCACTAGTAACGTTTCAAGTTATTTGTAGATGTTTACGCCTTACAGCTGAATGGTTTGGCATTCACGCTGATTGGCCGCTTAACACTACCCCAGAACCCAGAGTTTACGCCTTACCACTGCAGTTGCTGATCGGGCAGACTCCCAGTTGATTGGCCGCTTAACTCTTACCCACAATACCCACATGTGAACGAGCCAGTGTCCCTGTACATGAGCTCAGTAAATGAGCCAGTGTTGCCTTGCACAAGAGCTCATTTCCTGGATCACAACCAGGAGCGTATTCCATTTGGCATAGGGGTGCACATAGCCTCAATCATTTCACAAGATGTAGCGGAGCTACGCAATCACGGGAACACTTAAAGAATGCAATGACATGACAATTAGTTTGCGTACCGTTAATGGAAATTAAACATGACATGGTAGTTGTGCAACATGATAAATGTCGGATCTAGCTTCGTTGTCAAGCTAGTTCCTAAATTTGCGCCTAGGCGAGTATCATTTCGTCGCCTAGTCTCTTTTACGCCTACAACAAGCAAATGGCCTAAGACATGGCCCAAAACCCTAAGTAGCAAGTTTCACTTGCCTAGCACCGAGGATGACAATCAATGAGGGTGTGTCCCACGGACACTAATCTACGGGGAAGTCGCTGTTATGGAGAAACAATCATTAAACAACATTCATTTCATTAGGGTTTCACAAAAACACAACGGGTTATGAAAACACTAAGAGATCGATTATTACCGTATCAGAAGCGGAAGAATGATGCCGAGCAAGCACGGCAACGGAAGAAACGCTCCGGGGAACCTAGGGTTCAGATCTGGAAATGGATGGAGAAGTTTGGAGAAATGGGGTTTTGGTGTGGATTTTGGGGGTTTGATGAATGTTTAAGGAAGGTGGAAGGTGGAAAGTGTTAAGTGAGGGTTTAGATGATGGAGGATGAGCTTGGAATGATGGAATAAGGGTTTGAGGTAGTAGGGGGCTCAATGGGGGAGAAATTAGGTTTAGAGTTGAAGAAGTAGTAGTAGAAAACGTTTGGGAGGGGTATTTATAGGAAGTGCTGGCGGCTGCCCAGAAATTAGGGTTTCGACACTGATTAGTCGGTCAAAGAAGGTTGGCTAACCGACTAGTTTAGCAACTAGTCGGTCGGTCGATTAGCTATGACCGACTAACACCAAGCAGTGAAATTAGGGAAAAATCTGGGTAATGAATTAGTCGGTCAAAGAGCAACCACTGACCGACTAGTTTGGAAACTAGTCGGTCGGTTGACCAACGCAGACCGACTAAGTCCAAATAGTAACTCCTGTACAAAAATAGGATTTAGATTTAGTCGGTCAAAGAACAACTACTGACCGACTAGTGTCGAATCTAGTCGGTCGGTGAACGTTCTTAGACCGACTAAGAATGAATAGTACTTGGTATCAAAAATGATCATAGAGCTAGTCGGTTAAAGAACGATTGCGGACCGACTAGTTTGCAACCTAGTCGGTCGACCAATGTTCTTAGACCGACTAACGATAAACAGTAACTCCTGAGAAATTTACAAAGCCAACTAGTCGGTCCATGAAGGTTTACCGACCGACTAAATCGTCATCTAGTCGGTCGGTTCCCCTTCTTGTACCGACTAACGTGCACCAAAAGTTCAGAAATGGAGCACGAAGCTCCGGGATCGATTCCTAAGACTCCTAGGCTTGATCTAACAATAAGATATGACCGATATGAAGCCCGTCAGGAATGACTTACTCCAAAATCGACGATTCTAAGGAAGAAGCTAGAAAATCACGACGAAACGATCGAAAACGAAAGCTACGGAGACGAAAACCACACATGAGGAGAAAATCCACCAAAACATATATAATATAATATAATAAATCCAGATACATGAAAACCAGTCGTTACATCCTCACCAACTTAAGAAAATTCCTTCCTCGGAATTTCCCAACACTCACGTGTCCGGGAACAAAAGTGGGAAACGCTCTCGCATCTCATCCTCATTCTCCCAAGTAGACTCTCCAGGCGAGCCGTGTCGCCACATCACCCTCACAAGATTGACAACCTTGTTCCAAAGTGACTTCTCACGCATGTCCAGAATCTGCACTGGCTGCTGGTCATACGTCATATCGGGGCGAACGGTATGCTCCGAGAAATCCACAGCATGAGATGGATCGCTAATGTATCGACGAAGCTGCGACACATGGAAAACATTGTGAACTCCCTCCAAAGATGGCGGCAAGGCTAAGCAGTAGGCTACCTCGCCAACTTTCTCTAGAATGTCAAACGGTCCAATGTATCGCGGGCTCAACTTCCCTCGCTTCCCAAAGCGAATCACACCACGATTCGGGGAAATCCTCAAGAACACATGGTCGCCCGGCTGAAACTCCAAGGACGACGTTTAGCATCCGCCCAAGGCTTAAAACGGTCCTGAGCAATCCTCAACCTCTCCCGAATGTTCCTGACAATATCCACGGCCTCCACAATCATCTCATGTCCCAACAGCTCACGATCACCAACGTCATCCCAACTCAATGGTGATCGACATTTCCTCCCATAAAGAGCGGCGAAAGGCGCCATGCCAATACTTGCCTGGAAGCTGTTGTTGTAAGAAAACTCCACCAGATGTAGATGGTCCTCCTACGAACCCTTGAAATCCAACATGCACGCCCTCAGCATGTCCTCCAAGATCTGAATCGTCCTCTCGGACTGGCCATCCGTCTGCGGATGGTACACCGTGCTGAAACTCAGACGCATACCCAAACTCTTCTACAAACTCTGCCAGAACTGAGATGTGAACCTCGTGTCTCTGTCCGACACGATACTCACGGGGACTCCGTGAATTCGCACGACCTCCTGTACGATTCACGTTACATCACTATCCAAACTAGGAAAAGGAAATAAAAACGGAGACTAAAAGAATTTACCTCCATATATCTCCTTGCTAGCACCTCAGTGGACTGTCCTACTCGGAACGGAATAAAGTGCGCGGATTTGGTCAATCGATCTACGATCACCCAAATCGCGTCATTCTGCTTCGGACTCCGAGGTAGTCTAGTCACGAAATCCATAGTGATGTGTTGTCATTTCCACTCCGGAATCGGAAGCGGTTGTAGCAACCCGGCCGTACGCTGATGCTCCGCCTTTACTTGCTGGCAAACCAAACACTTGGCTACACTCCGAGCCACACTCCTCTTCATGACATGCCACCAATAGTTCAGACGAAGATCATGGTACATCTTGGTGCCACCAGGATGCACAGAATACGGCGAACTGTGTGCCTCCACCATCAACTCCTCTCTAATATCCCCAGCTGGCACACACAACCTGGCTCCAAACCTCAGCGAGCCATCCTCATGAATCAAAAAGTCAGTCCGCAGACCGGCTTCCACCTGTTCCCGAATCTTCACCAGCTTCGGATCTCCAGCCTGGCCAGCCTTGACCCGATCCACAATCATCGACTGTATCTGTATGCACATCAACGAAGAAGCCTCCCCAGGAAGAATAATCTCAACACCAGACTCGAAAAAATCCTGCAACAATCTCCACTGCGAGGTCAAAATCATCACCGCTGGAAGCCTACTCAGCGCATCAGGAACCACATTCACCTTGCCAGGGTGATACTGCAAATCAATCTCATAATCTGCCATGAGCTCCAACCACCGACGCTGTCGCATGTTGAGCTCTTTCTGAGTAAAAATATACTTCAAGATTTTGTGATCGGTGAAGATCTTCACTTTCTCACTCAGCAGGAAGTGCCTCCAAATCTTAAGAGCAAACACAACAGCAGCCAACTCCAAATCATGTGTCGGGTAATTCTTCTCATGAACCTTGAGCTGACGAGACGCATAAGCCACTACATGCCCGTGCTGATGCAAAACACAACCGAGACCTTTGCCAGAAGCATCGCAAAAGATCTCAAATCCACCGCTGCGATCCGGCACAACAAGAATAGGGGCAGTCGTCAACCTCTCCCTCAGAACACCAAAAGCATTCTCACAATCACCCGACCAAACAAAAGGTACATCCTTCCGCGTCAATCTGGTCATCGGCTCAGCAATACGGGAAAAGTCCTTAATGAAACGCTGATAATATCTCGTCAAATCAAGGAAACTCCGAATCTCAGACGCAGACGACAGAACAGGCCACTCTCTGATGGCCCTGATCTTCTCGGGATCCACTGAGATACCATCTCCAGTCACCACATGCCCGAGGAAAGCAACTCTGTCCAGCCAAAACTCGCACTTCGAAAACTTAGCATACAAACGATGCTTCCTCAAAATCTCCAATACCGTCCTCAAGTGCGATGCATGCTCCTCCTCCGACTTTGAATAGATCAGAATGTCGTCAATAAAGATAACGACAAATTTATCCAAAAAGTCGTAGAAAATCAGGTTCATCAGATTCATGAAAACTGCGGGTGCATTGGTTACACCGAAAGGCATAACCATAAACTCGTAGTGTCCATACTTCGTCCTGAACGCTGTCTTCGGAACATCTCCCTTCTTCACCTTCAGCTGATGATAACCACTCCTCAGATCCAACTTCGAAAACACCCTCGAACCTCCAAGCTGATCAAAAATATCATCGATGCGAGGCAACGGGTATTTATTCTTGATGGTCACCGCATTCAACTCCCGATAGTCCACGCACATGCGACGCGAACCATCCTTCTTCTTCACCAGCAGCACTGGTGCTCCCCACGGAGACACACTAGGATTGATATAACCCTTCTGCAAAAGCTCATCCAGCTGCTTCCGCAACTCCTCCAACCCAGCGAGTGCCATACGATACGGCGCCTTCAAAATCGGCTGCGCTCCCGGAATAAGATCAATAGAAAATTCTAAAGCTCGATCAGGTGGCAAACCAGACATCTCCTCGGGGAAGACGTCATCAAAATCCCGCACCACAACTGGCCTCTCCAACTCCATCTGCATAGCCACAACCTCCACCGGCCTGGCCCGAAACCTGACAGGACCAAGCGAGCTGCTACCACGGCTGAACTCAAATACTGGATGTCCGGGAATCTCGAACACCACCTTCTTCCTCCAACAGTCGATCGTAGCATAGAAGCTCGCAAGACAGTCCATCCCAAGAACTGCATCATAGTTGATGATGTCGTGAACAATGAAATCAGCGTAAAGCTCATGTCCACAGACCACCAACGAGCAAGAATTGCAACCAAGATGCACCGAGACCACGCCATTCCCTGTAACGATAGTCCAACTCTTGGGAAGAGGGGACGTCGACAAGGAATGCTTCTCCATGAAGCTCCGAGAAATAATGCACATCTATGCACCAGAGTCAAAGAGGACTCGTGCAGGAAATGTGCACACCAAAACCACACCTAACAAGCAATTAATAATCAAACCCTAGTCTAGCAAACAATCATGTTCAATCAAACAACATAATCTAACAATCAAAACCAGCTAGGAAAGTAACAGCTAGATTGAGGATTACCTGCGATAACCTCATCCACAGCCTCGCTCTCCACAGCGGTCATCAGAAAAGCCTGCCTCCTCGGTGGAATAGCCTGCTGAAAAGCCTGCCTCTGTGGAACAAGAGCTGCTCCACGTCCAGCAGGAACAGGCGCTCGCTGTTGCAACGGCTGTGCTGTAACAGGTGTCCTCCGCAGCTGATTCGCATGCCGACAATCCTTCGTGACATGAGAAGCATCACCACAAACCAAACACTGGCCCAGAAACTTCCTACACTGATCCTTGATGTGGCCAGGCTTGCCACAGAAATGGCAAGTCTTCTGAATAGGCCCTCCTGGCCTCTTGAACTGAGCTGGCTGATTAGGCTTGAAACCAGGCCTAACCACCGCCCTGTCCTGCTCCATAGGCCTCTTCCCAGCACCCGAAACATGTCCTCTCCTCTGACTCAGGTTCAGCTCCTGCCTCCTCGCAGCGACCAGAACCTTCTGATAAGAGTCCAGATCAGAGGAAGACACAAAACTCTGGAGCTCCAAAGCAAGTCCCTGCAGGAACCTCTGAGCCCTCTCATCAGCATCCTGCACCATCTTCGGTGCGAACCGACTCAGCCTAGTGAACTCTTGGTGGTACAGGTCCACCGTCAAGCTCCCTTGCTTCAGATCAATAAAGCGCTGCAGCATCTCCTTCCTAGCAGCCTTCGGAAAGAACTCCTCACCAAACCTGGACTTAAAGGTAGCCCAAGCTATCGGCTCCACCAGCATCTTCTCTTCCGCATCCCACCAGTTCCGAGCGTTATCCTTGAGTTGCCTCTTCGCCAAATCAACCCATCCAACCAGGGTGATGTTGGCCATCTTCAAGTTATCCTCAATGTTCCAAATCCACTCATCGACAGCCAGAGGACCCTCGGACCCATCAAAATATGCGGGACCCAGCTCTCGAAATTGCTTCGCTCCCGGCTCGGAGCGAGGGGCATCCGGAAGTGCCCGGGCAGCTCAAGCAAGTGGAGCATTCTGGACTTGCAGGAGCACGCCCTGCTTCACCGGCATCATCTGAAGCATCATCCGCATCATCTCTCCATTGGTGGGTTCCCGCTCAGGCTCCTCATCATGAGGGGGCGCACCACTACCTTCACCACGGGTGAATCGCCTTCCTGCCATCTAATGACACAGAAAACGAAGCAGATTAGACTCATAGCTTATGACTAGGATGTCGAACTTAGTTTATTGGACATCTAATGTTATTATCGCTATTCCGATAATCGCAGTTACAGAAGAGAGACCTGCATGGGCCACCAACAAAACCAGTCACGCCCCGCTTCCCTAAAATGGAGGCGAGACGTGAGAAGGTCCGCATGAGAGTGGAGCTGTGAAGCCCCAAACCCGATAAGCGTCAATAAAACATAAGCAGGTCCCTGTAACCACAACGGAACAACAATAATAACACAAGGAGAGACAGAAATAAAATCTCATATCGCATAATTTGTCCAACATGAAAATTAAGTTCAACATCCAGAAAAGCCACCAGGCTAAAAGAAAGAGTCTAAAGGCCCAGAACAAGGCCAACAAAAGGAACAACGTAACATAGTATAGGTGCTACGCACCGACAACAAAATAGCAGTCTAAACAAAAAGGGAAAGCTCAACGAAGACACTAGGACTGGTCCCCAGTGTCCACGTACTCCTCGCCAAACACAGGCTCGGGCTCGGCGTCAGCAAACACCTCGTCCTCAACAAAGTACTCAGGCTCAGGATCTAACATGTGTCACCCAAAAGAGTAAAGGGGCACATGTTAGCAAGTCTAAAAGACTTGGGCAAGGAAACTGAAAAGGAAGGCAAGTAGCAACCTAGCAGTTATAGTATGCATAACATGGCAGTTATGGTATGAGTGCACAAGCAAGACATGGTGAAACAATAAGTACAAGAGAACAATTATCGGGACAAGTCAAGAGTAGCCGAGCTACTAACAATCTCAATCTTTTCACTAGTCACGTTTCAAGTTGTTTGTAAATGTTTACGCCTTACAGCTGAATGGTTTGGCATTCACGCTGATTGGCCACTTAACACTACCCCAGAACCCAGAGTTTACACCTTACCACTGCAGTTGCTGATCGGGCAGACTCCCAGTTGATTGGCCGCTTAACTCTAACCTCCAATACCCACATGTGAACGAGCCAGGGTCCCTGTACATGAGCTCAGTAAATGAGCCAGGGTTGCCCCGCACAAGAGCTCGTTTCCTGGATCACAACCAGGAGCGTATTCCATTTGGCATAGGGGTGCACCTAGCCTCAATCATTTCACAAGATGTAGCGGAGCTACGCAATCACGGGAACACTTAAAGAATGCAATGACATGACAATTAGTTTGCGTACCGTTAATGGAAATTAAACATGACATGGTAGTTGTGCAACATGATAAATGTCGGATCTAGCTTCGTTGTCAAGCTAGTTCCTAAATTTGTGCCTAGGCGAGTATCATTTCGTCGCCTAGTCTCTTTTACGCATATAACAAGCAAATGGCCTAAGACATGGCCCAAAACCCTAAGTGGCAAGTTTCACTTGCCTAGCACCGAGGATGACGATCAACGAGGATTCGTCCCACGGACACTAATCTATGGGAAAGTCGCTGTTATGGAGAAACAATCATTAAACAACATTCATTTCATTAGGGTTTCACAAAAACACAACGGGTTATGAAAACACTAAGAGATCGATTATTACCGTATCGGAAGCAGAAGAATGATGCCGAGCAAGCACGGCAACGGAAGAAATGCTCCGGGGAACCTAGGGTTCAGATCTGGAAATGGATGGAGAAGTTTGGAGAAATGGGGTTTTGGTGTGGATTTTGGGGGTTTGATGAAAGTTTGAAGAAGGTGGAAGGTGGAAAGTGTTAAGTGAGGGTTTGGATGATGGAGGATGAGCTTGGAATGATGGAATAAGGGTTTGAGGTAGTAGGGGGCTCAATGGGGGAGAAATTAGGTTTAGATTTGAAGAAGAAGTAGTAGAAAACGTTTGGGAGGGGTATTTATAGGAAGTGCTGGCGGCTGCCCAGAAATTAGGGTTTCGACACTGATTAGTCGGTCAAAGAAGGTTGGCTGACCGACTAGTTTAGCAACTAGTCGGTCGGTCGATTAGCTGTGACCGACTAACACCAAGCAGCGAAATTAGGGAAAAATCTGGGTAATGAATTAGTCGGTCAAAGAGCAACCACTGACCGACTAGTTTGGAAACTAGTCGGTCGGTTGACCAACGCAGACCGACTAAGTCCAAACAGTAACTCCTGTACAAAAATAGGATTTAGATTTAGTCGGTCAAAGAACAACTACTGACCGACTAGTTTGTCATCTAGTCGGTCGATGAACGTTCTTAGACTGACTAAGAATGAATAGTACTTGGTGTCAAAATGATCATAGAGCTAGTCGGTTAAAGAACGATTGCTGACCGACTAGTTTGCAACCTAGTCGGTCGACCAATGTTCTTAGACTGACTAACGATAAACCGTAACTCCTGAGAAATTTACAAAGCCAACTAGTCGGTCTATGAAGGTTTGCCGACCGACTAAATCGTCATCTAGTCGGTCGGTTCCCCTTCTTGTACCGACTAACGTGCACCAAAAGTTTCGAAATGGAGCGTGAAGCTCCGGGATCGATTCCTAAGACTCCTAGGCTTGATCTAACAATAAGATATGACTGATATGAAGCCCGTCACGAATGACTTACTCTAAAATCGACGATTCTAAGGAAGAAGCTAGAAAATCGCGACGAAACGATCGAAAATGAAAGCTACGGAGACGAAAACCACACATGAGGAGAAAATCCACCAAAACATATATAATATAATATAAATAATCCAGATACATGAAAACCAGTCGTTACACCAGCCCTAACTTACATCGGCGCTCGGTTATTTGCACAACGTGACGATTTGTGTTAAGTTGAACTACATCATATGTTGAATGGAACTGGATTCCAAAAGATAGTCATGTTACATCTTGAGTTGACTCAACAACTATAACATGAATTCCTGGTTTCCAAATTCCAAAAGTAAGGAGGGTTACGATTAATCTTGATGAATATTTTTAACGTATTAGACTAGATGTAATCGATGGTTTCATATAAAACCAATTCTCATACTTGGTCCAGCGGGACACGGTTAGGGATTTGGCTAGGCCAGGATCACTATCCCTAGTCAAGTTAGGGTGATCCATAACACTAGTCAAAAGACGCTAGACCGGATCATGATCCTTAAAGGATTTGAATTATTTATATGTGTTAACATCGACTTTAAAAGGCTACATTAAAACTAGTTAATCGTATCAACTAGTTGAATCCTAAAATTCAAAAATATTAGGATTGGTTAATAACTTTTATTAAGTCATTATCAACTATAAGAAATGAATTTTAAGGTGCTATCCTAATCATGTATGAGGGATTTAAAACAAGTTTAAATCATAGCGCAGCAATCTAAAATTATCTTATAATTATTAGACAGCTTTTAATGGCTAACTTAAAAAGGTTTTCTTGTGTTATCAAATATAGAACCAGAGTTAGATATAACCATTAAAACTAACAAATTAATAGTATCACATAAAATTAAGTTATTGCAATTTTTCAATAATCATCTCATAATTATTCGATGTTTCTAATAAACATTATATGCATAACATATCATTTGCAGAATTAGATCATGGTAGATTTGGCTCTGACACCAATGTCGGGCTTTGGAGGACCCTCGTGGCATAAATCTATGTCCGTCCTACGTCGGACGGACGATAGAAGCAAGAAACATGCAGTAGAATAAACCATTAAACTATTTAATGATAGCCCTAAGGATTTAATAAACCCTAGCCAGGAAAATCTACTATCTTGGGGTGGGTCTGACCAACTCCAAAGATAGATCTAAACTACTGCAACAATATATGAAAGCATAAAATGACATACCTGAAACTTCGTTTTCGCAGAATACGAAGCATCGTTTTCAGCAACTTTCTTTCGCTCCCCGAAGCAAGCTGCCTCCACGTAACCAAGACTGGACCACACGAAGCGAGCCAACACCACGTCTTCGAGCCAATCACTCGCC